>OX465415.1:3485911-4049135 GCA_950005045.1 Agrotis exclamationis | reverse complement strand
GTAAGAGTTATTCAGCCTGATGAGCACTCTCTGTTGACGTATAAAAATCGAAGATTTGGAACACCTGATGTGGAACACCAACAGCCCAGCTACATTATAACATATAATGAATGACGTCTCAGCAAGAGTTGTTCAGCTGATGAGCACTCTCTGTTGACGTTTAAAAATTGAAGATCTGGAACACCTGATGTGGAACTCCAAGAGCCCAGCTCAACTATAACATTTATAGGAATGACGTCTTAGTAAGAGTTATTCAGCCTGATGAACACTCTCTGTCGACGTATAAAAATTGAAGATCTGGAATACCTGATGTGGAACTACAAGAGCCCAGCTTAACTATAACATATAAAGGAATGATGTCTTCGCAAGAGTTGTTCAGCCTGATGAGCACTCTCTGTTGACGTATAAAAATTGAAGATCTGGAACACCTGATGTGGAACACCAAGAGCCCAGCTATATTATAAGATATAAAGAAATGACGTCTTAGCAAGAGTTGTTCAGCCTGATGAGCACTCTCTATTGACATATAAAAAAATTGAAGATCTGGAACACCTGATGTGGAACTTTAAGAGCCCAGCTAAACTATAACATATATAGGAATGACGTCTTAGCAAGAGTTGTTCAGCCTGATAGGCATTTCCTGTTGACTTACTAAAATGAAAGATCTGGAACACTTGATGTGGAACTCCAAGAGCCTAGCAACACTATAACATATATAGGAATGACGTCTTAGCAAGAGTTGTTCAGCTTGATGAGCACTCTCTATTGACATATAAAAAAATTGAAGATCTGGAACACCTGATGTGGAACTCCAAGAGCCCAGCTAAACTATAACATTTATAGGAATGACGTCGTAGCAAGAGTTATTCAGCCTGATGAGCACTCTCTGTCGACATATAAAAATTGAAGATCTGGAACACCTGATGTGGAACTACAAGAACCCACCTTAACTATAACATATAAAGGAATGACGTCTAAGCAAGAGTTCTTCAGCTGATGAGCACTCTCTGTTGACGTTTAAAAATTGAAGATCTGGAACACCTGATGTGGAACTCCAAGAGCCCAGCTACATTATAACATTTATAGGAATGACGTCGTAGCAAGAGTTATTCAGCCTGATGAGCACTCTCTGTCGACATATAAAAATTGAAGATTTGGAACACCTGATGTGGAACTACAAGAACCCACCTTAACTATAACATATAAAGGAATGACGTCTAAGCAAGAGTTCTTCAGCTGATGAGCACTCTCTGTTGACGTTTAAAAATTGAAGATCTGGAGCACCTGATGTGGAACTCCAAGAGCCCAGCTAAACTATAACATTTATAGGAATGACGTCTTAGTAAGAGTTATTCAGCCTGATGAGCACTCTCTGTCGACGTATAAAAATCGAAGATTTGGAACACCTGATGTGGAACACCAACAGCCCAGCTACATTATAACATATAAAGGAATGACGTCTCAGCAAGAGTTGTTCAGCTGATGAGCACTCTCTGTTGACGTTTAAAAATTAAAGATCTGGAACACCTGATGTGGAACTCCAAGAGCCCAGCTACACTATACCATTTATAGGAATGACGTCGTAGCAAGAGTTATTCAGCCTGATGAGCACTCTCTGTCGACATATAAAAATTGAAGATCTGGAACACCTGATGTGGAACAACAAGAACCCACCTTAACTATAACATATAAAGGAATGACGTCTAAGCAAGAGTTCTTCAGCTGATGAGCACTCTGTTGATGTTTAAAAATTGAAGATCTGGAACACCTGATGTGGAACTCCAAGAGCCCAGCTAAACTATAACATTTATAGGAATGACGTCTTAGTAAGAGTTATTCAGCCTGATGAGCACTCTCTGTCGACGTATAAAAATCGAAGAATTGGAACACCTGCAGCCTTACTCTCGACACTCGATCTCAATTGAAATTGGAAATTGGGATCGAAATCTTGTCATTTGGCACTCTTGAATGTTACACTAGCTCACGATTGGAATAGTATTGAGCGGATTTTTTTAGAACTAAATGAAATCGACTTTACTCGAACGCATGCACTTTTTCGGTACTCTTGACGCGATTTTGACGTTGACGTATCGAGTTTGAATTCGTGTTTATTAACAAAGTTGACGATCACAAAAAGGCTACTTTTTCGGGATCGAGTTTGATATTGTGACCGATTTGTGAAGTTTTTATTGTGAATAATGGCACGTTTACAACTTATTTATAATATTTTGGAAAATGCACATAAGTTAGATATGAGACAAAGGCGGAATTTGAGACGAATGGCGCGTTATGCAGACAACGCGTTTGCCATGACTGAAGATGAATTTCGGAAAAATTACCGAGTAGATAGGGAGCTTTTCGAAGTGATTTATAAGGATTTGGAACCTTTGATGCCCCAGCCTACTCGCCGTAGCGACATACCAAGAAAATACAAGGTTTGTGAACTAGCAATTCAATTTTCACATGAGATTGCTTTTACTTAAAAATAATCATAATTTGTATTCTTTAGGTTTTAGTGGCTTTTTCATTCTACGCCACAGGCAGCTACCAAAGATTAGTAGGTGGAACACAAGGTACAATGATGTCCCAACAATCAGTTTCTAGAGCAATAAGAGAAGTTACAAATGCTCTTAATTCCAATGATATTTTAAATAAATGGCTTAAGTTTCCACAGACTCTCCGACAACGAAACTTAATTAAACAAAGGTATTTAAGTACATCTTTTTACCTTATTATTACTTATATAGAACGTAACATTCAATACTTTTGATATGTTTTTTTTTTGAGATTTGTTAAGTTTATTTTTAAATTATTTGTTAAGATTAATATGTTATTAATACATTAATTTCAGGTTTTATGAAAAATTTAAAATTCCTGCAGTCACAGGATGTATTGATGGTACTCATGTGGCTATTGTAAGACCATCACAAAATGAAGAGCGGTTTTACAACAGAAAAGGTTACCATTCGAGAAATGTTTTAATTGTGAGTTAAGTTGGATATTTATCTAGTTATTAACTATTAGAACTATAACTTTCTATAAAAGTATTTCATTTACAGATTTGTGATGCAGATCTCAATATACTGAGTGTAGACTCTTCATTTGGTGGAGCCTCACATGATACATTTGTTTGGAACCAACATCCTGTAAAGAATCACTTAACAAATTTAGTAAATGCAGGAGAAAGAGTTTTTTTACTTGGTAAGCATTTCATACAGTTGTTCAAATTAAAAATGAATTTACATTAAGTAGGTCTGCAAGAAATTTTGTACATTTATGGTAATAATTACTAAGTCATTTTAATATTAATTATAGGTGATTCCGGTTATCCTCAAAGGGAATATATGATGACCCCAATAGTGGATGCACCGCCAGGCTCAGCTGAAGAGTACTACACTAATCTGCATTGTGTGGCTCGTAATACTGTTGAGCGCACAATTGGAGTTTTAAAAAATAGATGGAGATGTCTTCTGGGCCATAGAGTTCTTTATTATCATCCAGACACAGCTGCTAAAATTATAAATGCATGCTGTGTCTTACACAACATTTGTAACCGAGCACGATTGGGTCTGGATGATATTGAGGATGGCGTACCACCCATAGGAGAAATGCAACTGGCACAGAGTGATTTAGAGGTGGATCGAGGTTCTGCCTCCATTGAGCTGCGCAGGGGTCTCGAGGCTCGTGCGCAGCTTGTACAAGAACTGTGGGCAGCTCGGCATCTTAATTAATATTAGTATTTTATAAGATTATATAAATTGTTGACTAAAACTTTTTGTATGCATTAAAAATCTAATTTCAATTAAATTTATTTTGCAAATAAATTAATGTACACATACTATTAATAATATATTTTATGAGATAGGAAAATATTTTTGTAAACTTATACACTAACACAAAAAAAAAAACAAAACAATGTAACTTGCAACTCTAAACTAGTAAAACTTAAAACTCTAAAGTAAAACTTAAATCAATACATAACTTAATATAAATTTAATTATAGCCTTTTTTGTCTCAAGGCATCGGCAATGTTATTTAGGGCATTTGTCACAGTTTGAGAGCCTTCTCTTATGGCTGTTGACAGTAACTCCATCTGTTCTACAGCTCGAGCTAAGGCCCTCGCTGTGACAGTTTCTGCTTCAACCCTCTGCCTCTCTATCTCTGCTAGTCTCTCCCGGTCTTGATCCAATATAGTCCTTGATCGGACACGCTGTCGCGGGGGCACGCTGGTCCTTCTAGGACTATGTTCTCTTGGTGTTGTAGCTGACAAATAAAATAAATAACATTTATGTAAGTTATATCATCATAAAAGATGGCAAACGTATTTTGCATTGTAGATTTTTTTATTAGTTTAATTTCATAAAATGTTTTATGTATTAATAGTTCTTTAATTCTTTAGTACTTATGTAACTTAAACTAATTTTATAATTGTGTGTGTATTATATTGTACTAGTATTGACTGATAACTTGTACGTGTGGTGCAAACTGTAAGTTTACGTTGGTTATTAATAAACAAATTAAAAAAAAAGTTTGAAAGAAATTACCTCTCGCAGTCTCCACATTTTGGACAAGAGAATCATGAGCCTCCAATTCATTCGCATCCATATAAAAATCTTGGGTTGGAATGACAATTTCTGACTGGATGTCATTCTGGCTTTGGCTCTGCGAAATTTTACAAATTATAGTGTAAGAACATAATCATGACAGTAATGTAACATCCACGCCTGTATTCTCCGAAGGGCTATTCAGAGGTGTACCTAATAGTTCACCCACATTTCGACAGGTATGTTTAAGTTCTATGTAAAAGGGGGCGAGCTTATTGCCATCAACTGAGAACAAATTCAGACTCCGGGCAGATGGAAAAGCCCAATTACTCTTTGCCCGACCCGGGAATCGAACCCAGGACCTCATGCTCAGCAGTAGTGTTTGCGACCATTGGACCAATAAGGCAGTCCAATAATTATGATGTGTTCATTTTTATTAAGTTTATGTATTCAAATTCATAACTAAACTGACTTACTGTGGATGGAAATGGGTTGGCAGCAACATGGCTGTCTCCTGCAGCAAATTGAAGGCCCCCCATCACTGCTACTAGGCGTTGGTCGATGGGTGTTAATGCAGGTAAATTCTCTGCGGACCCACCACCTGTACGCCTCATCGACTGTGCATGCTGGGCACAAGTCTTCTTTAGGGCAAACTTTTTGTCAGCCCAATACTAAAAAGGGAAATAAACAATTTATTATTGTAACTGTTGTCATATAAAAGTAAAAAAAAATGTATTAGGGGATGTAGACAGTACGTACCTTAGCCCAGCCTTTGCCATCTTTCTGCGCACCGCCTAGTGCGTTTAAAGATACTGCCATCTCGTCCCATTTTCTCTTCGTCTGCTGCTTAGCATGAGCAGTGCGCAAAAGCCCCTTGGCAATTCCGGGGTTCTGTACCAGGAAATCTACAAGAGTCTCCAGCTGTTGATGTGTTGGCCTACTCATCCTGTAAGAGCAATGAATGTATTAAGCAAAATTTATTAATTCTTAAAATTTAAAGTAATTACAATAATATTTAATAGAATTGTGTCCATACCTTGATATTTTCGTCTTCCTCGGTGGAATACTTAAAGAACAACTAACTTGAACTTGAGCTTAAAAACGTACTATCGCCCAAAGTAAAGACTATTCCTGCTTGCAGCGCTTTAACTTTTTTAGGATTTGTTGTTATAGCGGCAACAGAAATACGTCAGCTGTCTAACTATCACGGTTCATGAGATACAGCCTGGTGACAGACGGACGGACGGACAACGAAGTCTCAGTAATAGGGTCCCGTTTTTACGGAACCCTAAAAAGGAGCGGTTCATAGATGTGGTCATCATGTGCAAGCGATTTTGTTTAAAATTGAGCAGTAGGTATATAATAGGTTGGGGAAAAAGTTTCTTGGCATTTTTTAAGAAAATTCAAAACAGTTTTTAATAAAGTTTATTTACATTTAACTAAAGTATGTAGGTACCATTTTGTTCGATAACTTTTTGCCATCTTGTAGGTAGGGACATGATCCCATTGCTATAGAAATTTTGGGACTTCTGGTCAAAATACCGCGACAAGTAGTTTTGGCAGTCCTCTCGTGATGTTAACCTGACACTGCCTAAAGAATTCTGAAGAGACCGAAACAGGTGGAAATCTGAAGGTGCAAGGTCAGGACTATACGGCGGATGCATTAACACCTCCCAGCCAAACTCTCTTAATTTTTGTTGGGTGGCTAAAGATGTGTGAGGTCTAGCGTTATCATGATGAAAAACCACACCCCTTCTGTTGATTAATTCCGGCCGCTTTCTTTCAACTTCTTGCTTTAATCTCATCAGTTGTTCGCAGTAGAGTTCAGAATCGATGGTCCTGCCTGGTGGTAACAGCTCATAATGAATAATGCCCTTCCAATCCCACCACACACACAGCATCACCTTGTTGCGAGTTAACCCGGGTTTCGCCACAGTCTGTGAAGCCTGACCGGCCTTTCACCACGACCTTTTTCGCACGTTCTTGTCATACGTGATCCACTTTTCATCACCAGTTATCAGCTTCTTCAAAAATGGTTCGGTTTCATTACGTCGTAATAAAGAATCACAAATGAGTACACGGTTCATTAGGTTTCTTTCAGTGAGCTCGTGAGGTACCCAAATGTCGAGCTTTTTTGTGTACCCAGTTTTTTTCAAATGCGCCAAAACTGTTTTGTGGTCAATTTCCAGTTCTTCAGTTACGTCGTAACTACTGGTATGCCGATCTTACTCCACTTTTTCAAAAATGGCATCCATTTTATCCGTAATTGGGCGACCAGAGCGACGTGCATCTTTGACATCAAAATTTCCGGATTGAAAACGCTTAAACCAAATTTGTGCTACTCTCACAGACACTACACTAGGTCCATAAACATCGCAAATTTTTTTCGCGGCTTGCGTTGCATTTTTACCTTTTTTGTAGTAAAATTTTAAAATGTATCGAATTTCTTCATTAGATTCACTCATCTTGATGGTACGAAAAACAAATGAAAATCACACATTTTCCTAATTTGAATTTGGAATTATGTTCTTTAAAATTTAAACTTTCAATGATACCAAAAGCAGCCAGATACAAATAGTATAGCCAAAGAGATTTTATTACAAGTTCATACATACTATAATGCGAAAAGACTTTTTCCCCAACCTAATATTTTAGTCGATAGTACTTTAATACATTCCAAACGAAACACTTGAAACCTTTTAGATAACGTCGCTTGAAACACAGCACAAATTTAATAATATTCACAGTTCGAAGAACCACTAAGATTCAAGTGGATGACAAATGCGCGGGAACATTTTTAGGCAACGACATACACAATGAGCCATTGCTGTCTAAGTTATTTAGTGTTAAAATACATATAAATCCAAGCAAAGAACGCTTAAATGATAATTTATGTTAAAATAAATATCAGCACATATTTATATAATGATTTAATGAGTAATTCAATATTTTTAAATTCGGTAATTAACGTTTTCATTTGTATGGTAATTAACGTTTTCATTTGTATGGTCTGTGTAGTCGAACATGCAGTCGATTCCAATCTCAATCTCGACTTCATTCAAGGGTGCCGATTTTCTGAATATTGGAATTGAAACTGGATCGAATTGGAATACGATCGAGATTGGGATTGATTTCAAGAGTAAGCCTGCTGATGTGGAACACCAACAGCCCAGCTACATTATAACATATAAAGGAATGACGTCTCAGCAAGAGTTGTTCAGCCTGATGAGCACTCTCTGTTGACGTATAAAAATTGAAGATCTGGAACACCTGATGTGGAACTCCAAGAGCCCAGCTAAACTATAACATATATAGGAATGGCGTCTTAGCAAGAGTTGTTCAGCCTGATAGGCATTTCCTGTTGACTTACTAAAATGAAAGATCTGGAACACTTGATGTGGAACTCCAAGAGCCTAGCAACACTATAACATATATAGGACTGACGTCTTAGCAAGAGTTGTTCAGCTTGATGAGCACTCTCTATTGACATATAAAAAAATTGAAGATCTGGAACACCTGATGTGGAACTCCAAGAGCCCAGCTAAACTATAACATTTATAGGAATGACGTCGTAGCAAGAGTTATTCAGCCTGATGAGCACTCTCTGTCGACATATAAAAATTGAACATCTGGAACACCTGATGTGGAACTACAAGAACCCACCTTAACTATAACATATAAAGGAATGACGTCTAAGCAAGAGTTCTTCAGCTGATGAGCACTCTCTGTTGACGTTTAAAAATTGAAGATCTGGAACACCTGATGTGGAACTCCAAGAGCCCAGCTAAACTATAACATGTATAGGAATGACGTCTTAGTAAGAGTTATTCAGCCTGATGAGCACTCTCTGTCGACATATAAAAATCGAAGATTTGGAACACCTGATGTGGAACACCAACAGCCCAGCTACATTATAACATATAAAGGAATGACGTCTCAGCAAGAGTTATTCAGCCTGATGAGCACTCTCTGTCGACATATAAAAATTGAAGATCTGGAACACCTGATGTGGAACTACAAGAACCCACCTTAACTATAACATATAAAGGAATGACGTCTAAGCAAGAGTTCTTCAGCTGATGAGCACTCTCTGTTGACGTTTAAAAATTGAAGATCTGGAACACCTGATGTGGAACTCCAAGAGCCCAGCTAAACTATAACATTTATAGGAATGACGTGTTAGTAAGAGTTATTCAGCCTGATGAGCACTCTCTGTCGACATATAAAAATTGAAGATCTGGAACACCTGATGTGGAACTACAAGAACCCACCTTAACTATAACATATAAAGGAATGACGTCTAAGCAAGAGTTCTTCAGCTGATGAGCACTCTCTGTTGACGTTTAAAAATTGAAGATCTGGAACACCTGATGTGGAACACCAACAGCCCAGCTACATTATAACATATAAAGGAATGACGTCTTAGCAAGAGTTGTTCAGCCTGATAGGCATTTCCTGTTGAGTTACTAAAATGAAAGATCTGGAACACTTGATGTGGAACTCCAAGAGCCTAGCAACACTATAACATATATAGGAATGACGTCTTAGCAAGAGTTGTTCAGCCTAATGAGCACTCTCTGTTGACGTATAAAAATTGAAGATCTGGAACACCAGATGTGGAACTCCAAGAGCCCGGCTAAACTATACCTAACATTTATAGGAATGACGTCGTAGCAAGAGTTGTTCAGCCTGATGAGCACTCTCTGTCGACGTATAAAAATTGAAGATCTGGAACACCTGATGTGGAACACCAAGAGCCCAGCTACATTATAACATATATAAAGGAATGACGTCTTTGCACGAGTTGTTCAGCCTGATGAGCACTCCCTGTTGACGTATAAAAATTGAAGATCTGGCCGAAACTCCCATTTATATTTTTACCCGGGCTCTTAGAATAGAATAGAATATTTATTTATTTGGATAGAATGTAGGTTTTAACAATAAGATGGATGAATGGTTTACAGAATCCTTGTACATCCTGCCATATTGGCATGCAAACATTAATTGGATAAATACTTTGAACATAATATTTGCTACAATAATATATAAAATTGAATTAAATTTAATTAACTATAACAACATATCGCTCCTCCCACCGAATAATATCGTTATGTGATAAAACGATACTTTGCGTTTTATTGCATATTCATCATGTAGGTACTCTCTTACACTTTGTCAATTTTTTTCACATTTTTCCTATGAGTATATTACAAATTAGTATTTTTATAATACCCATAGCCCTAATATTCCGTTATAGATTTATTGTACTTATTTACGTGAATAACATCGCTTCTAGTGATTACGGATAACACTGCTAATAAAAAATGCAATATGTTACGATAACGATATAATTCGAGTAAGAACAGCAAACTCGTTTTATATTAAAGTTTTTTAACAATACTATTCCTGTACAGATTTTATTTCAAAAATATGGTAATGCTGGTTACTATTTAATTATATATTAAAAAAAATAGCAATTACTTTTGCAATAGTTAACCGAGGTGATATCTACACTCAATCTACGATTGCTGTATTATCTATTAACACGAACCACAAGCATTACGCATTGCTTTCTTTTTTCCTAATGATACAGAATTATGAACCCCCCCCCCCCATTATGATTGACAACAATAGCACACGGCCCCCAGTCCCCGGCAGCTTCACTATTCCTGGTCTGGGTAGCGGATCGGGTAACGGCGGGGTAGGTGCTAAGAATCCCCGGCAGATGCCCCGCTACCACCCCCAACGGACTTTGGCCCTGACAACACACAAACTAAGAACCGATGAGAAGATTATCGAGCTGGAGGAAGAATTGAGCAAAATGCGCTGGGATATCTTGGGATTATCTGAAATCCGAAGAGACGGTCAGGATACGATAGTTCTAGATTCCGGCCAACATGCTCTTCTACCGAAGTAGAGGCATTGTATGAGGAGATATCCGAGGCCATACATACCTCCAAAACATACTTCACCGTTGTTATAGGGGACTTCAACGCGAAGCTGGGCGCACGGAATGGCGATGAGTTGAGAGTGGGGCCATTTGGGTATGGGCAGCGAAACCATAGGGGCCAGCGACTGGTCGACTTCATGGAAAAGGAAGAACTTCATTCAGCGGCCATCTAGGAGGTGGACGTGGATGAGCCCTGATGGTACTACCAGAAACGAGATTGACTTCATCATGACGACCAAGAAGCGAATATTCAGTGATGTCTCTGTGATGGCCAAGGTAAAAACCGGTAGCGATCACCGGACCGTCAGAGGCACATTGAACATCAATGTGAAGCTTGAAAGGTCTCGTCTGGTGAAGTCCACGCTCCGACCTGGTCCTGCCCACATCCAGAACCCCGAAGACTTTCAACTCGAACTGCACAATCGCTTCCAGTGCCTAACCGAATGCGAAATTGTGGACGAGATTAACAATGGGTTGGTGGTAACTGTCCAAGTTCTTTAAGACCCCGCGCCGCAATAAGCCTCAAAAGCTCTCGAATGGAACCATCAAGTTGCAAGACCGGACAAGAGACGAGGCTGCAATCTTCAGCTGATATGTCGGAATATGGAAAACTCAATAAACGAATCTCTAAATCAATGCGACGTGACCTGCGTGCCTATAGTGCGGCACGGATCAAAGAGGCAATCGAGCGGAACCAGGGCTCTAAAGTCTTCGCAAAGAATTCGTCTATTGGGCAAAGCCAAATGTCAAAGCTGAAGATTAACGAGGGCGGCATAATTTCGACAAAACCGCAGATTCTGAGAGAGCTTGAGAGGTTTTACGAAAAGTTATACACATCAACACGATAACCCAGTGTCGGTACAGCTCAAGACGCAAGAGCTAAACTGACTCGACACTACACTGAGGATATCCCGGATATCAGTCTGTACGAGATTAGAATGGCTCTTAAACAGCTCAAGAATAACAAGGCGCCGGGTAAAGACGGAATCATAACAGAACTTCTGAGAGCGGGTGGAAAACCGGTACTTTTATTCCTCCAGAAGTTATTTAATTCCATCATACTCGAAGGTACTACGCCAAAAGCATGGCACGGGAGTGTGGTTGTTCTTTTCTTCAAAAAGGGTGACAACACCTTGTTGAAGAACTACAGGCCAATCTCACTTCTCAGCCATGTATACAAGCTGTTTTCAAGAGTCATTACGAAACGTCTCGAACGCAGGTTTGATGACTCCCAGTCTCCCGAACAAGCCGATTTCCGAAAAGGTTTTAGTACCATAGACCACATACACACGCTCCGCCAGATTATACAGAAGACAGAAGAGTATAATCGGCCATTATGTTTAGCATTTGTGGACTATGAAAAAGCCTTCGATTCAATCGAAACCTGGGCAGTATTGCAGTCCCTCCAACGATGTCATATCGACTATAGGTATATCGAAGTGTTGAATTGTTTGTGTAGAAACGCCACCATGTCCATCCGACTTCAGGAAGAGAGCACGAAACCAATCCAATTGCAGAAAGGCATGAGACAGGGACACGTTATTACTCCGAAACTGTTCACGAACGCGTTGGAGGACGTTTTCAAGTTCTTGGAATGGAACGCACTCGGCATCAACATCAATTGCAAATACATCACTCACCTTCGTTTTGCCGATGATATAGTCATCATGGCAGAATCGTTGGAGCACCTCAATGCTATGCACAGTGACCCCAGTATCGTTTCCCAACGGGTCGGCCTTAAAATGAACATGGACAAGACGAAAATCATGTCGAATGTCCATGTGGCACCCGTACCGGTTGTTGTTGGGAATGATACTCTCTAAGTTGTAGACCTCGTTGTTACCTTGGACAGATTGTTCAGTTAGGTAGGTCCAACTTCGACAAAGAGGTCGCCCGAAGAATCCAACTCGGATGGGCAGCGTTTGGGAAGCTACGTGATATCTTCTCATCGAGAATCCCACAGTGTCTCAAGACAAGGGTGTTTAACCCGGCGTCATTGAGGTTGAGTCAAAATGACCCGGTTGGTTTTGAATTTAGAATATTTTTGAAAGTGTGCGTACGACGCTGCCCTTCTGTGCAGTAGCAGGAGCCAATAGTGTGTTCTAAACGTTTCTGACGAGAAATCAGTGTGACGGCCACCAAGCTGGAAACTACACGCGTTTAATTTTCAAAAAGGTAATTTTGACCCATCCTCACAATTGACGTTACCATTTTGCGCCATTTTCAAGTAATCAATTTTTATCACTGTTTATTGATTTTTGGTGTGTATGTTAACGGTTTTTTTTTCTTTTCGCTTTTCGTTTCTTTTTTGTCAAAACGTACTTATTTTAAATAAAATTGTATCGAGAGGAGAGAGAAAACTGACGAATTATGTCAATTTTAGAGAAAACAGCTTCCTCAAAAATGTTCGTATATATATTTCTAGTCTAATCTCTGAGCACATTTTTTTATCGCGGTAATATTCCGGGGTTACGGTCGTAATTACCGTGACCCCGGAACGTAAAGGGCTATTGAAGGAGACCGTGGATTTTAGTCAGTACGAGTCTGACAGTCCTTCCCGCTCTGCCCTGGGTGGGAGGACTGATTTGATGAGCTAGCACACACATTTTTTTTATCACGGTAATATCATCAAATCAGTCCTCCCAGGCAGAGCGGGAAGGACTGTCAGACTCGTACTGACTAAAATCCACGGTGTCCTTCAATAGCCCTTTACGTTCCGGGGTCACGGTAATTACGACCGTGACCCCGGAACGTAAAGGGTTATCCTGGCAGACCCCGTGATCCTGGCAGACCGGGACCAGAAAGGGGATCCCGTCATTTTGCTGACACTCTTTGAGGCGCGCGTGGAACACAAAGCACCGTCGACCCGGGCATGGTCCATGGTCGGACGACGAGTCGTCCATTACTCGCCGTTCACATGCCCGCGCCTACCGGGTGGCCGGGGATCATCTAGCGACGAACGTCACCGTGGGTGTCTACCACTGCGGCTGGCGTGAAGAGTAGACGCTGTCCTCTCCCTCACGCGTTCCGCCTCCTCCTTCGCGAGCATGACTGAGGAGACTATTTGGGGAAGGATTTGTTGGTGAATCATCAGAAAAGCCTCGTGCAAAATAACGCGATGTCCGCAAACAATGTAAAGTGTGTCCTGCCAAAAGGGACCGCAAAACAAAGCACACATATCAAATTTGCCCCAAATATATTTTTCCTGAACACATCATATTTTTTTGTAGTGACTGCGTCTCTAACGAAGATTCTAATGAGTGTTTTTACATTTTTTTTTAAAGGCATAATCCTTCAGGTTAGAAAAATGCCATAAGTAACCAAATATACTGATTATTATAATAAGAATATCCTAAAAGCACAAGAGATCTCTGATTTGTTACTTTTTTTAGAAGTTTATGTAAAATTTGATTAAACCTAATTAAATATTTTGGAATTATGTTTTTCTTTTACATTTTCAACAAATAAATACCCTAATAATTGTATAACAACAAAGTTTACGAATACACTCGATAACTATGGAAATATTTCGATTTAAATATACGGGTAATATTGACCCACCTCAACGCCCATGTTCCTATTTCCTACCACAATGACGCCGGGTTAACCAGTGTATGTTGCCAGTAATGACATATGGCTCT
The DNA here is from genome assembly GCA_950005045.1 of Agrotis exclamationis. Taxonomy (NCBI): domain Eukaryota; kingdom Metazoa; phylum Arthropoda; class Insecta; order Lepidoptera; family Noctuidae; genus Agrotis; species Agrotis exclamationis. The sequence continues at coordinate 4,035,000 of OX465415.1, read as the reverse complement.
GAAACGTGGTCTTTGACTGCTGGCCTTTTAGAGAGACTAAGAGTCATCAACGAGCAATGGAAAGAGCTATGCTCGGAGTTTCTTTGCGGGATAAAATCCGGAACATGGATATTCAGCGAAGAACCAGAGTCACCGGCGTAGCTCATACAATTTGCAAGTTGAAGTGGCAATGGGCAGGCCACATCAGTCGTAGAACTGACAACCGATGGGGAAGAAAAGTTCTCGAGTGGCGACCACGGATCGGAAGACGCAGCGTAGGCAGGCCTCCCACTAGGTGGTCCGACGACATCTTGAGGGTCGCGGGCAACCGATGGATGCAAGTGGCGAATTGTCGTTTGGCGTGGCGGTCTAAGGGGGAGGCCTATGTTGACGTCTTCCGGCTGATGATGATGATGATGAGTTTTCTTTTATCAGAAACCAATAGATTTATTGAAAGTTATATTTCTAATAATGGATATTACTTAACAGGCAATTGAAGAATAAAATAGTATTAAAACAATAACTTAATATATAATATAATATATGTCGTGAATAGCAATATTGTTTTTAATAAAAGTTGCTCAATTGATTGATGTAGTAGTGGGGCAAACGCTGTGACGTTATTTTGTAATGGCGGCACGTGGACAGAGTCGTTTTGGGAAGTGGGGATTGTCGAACGGTCAGTTTGCATCGAGACGCGGACCAAGTCACATCTCTAAAACGAAACTGTCGGTTTGCCTAACTAAAATATTATCAAATAATATTGTGAATTAAGTGATTGTGAACAAAAGTGAAGTTATATTAACGTTTCGTGTCATTCGTGCTATACTTCAACGACACCTACGAAATGGATCCTTCACCACCGAACCGAGATGATGACGTCCTATCGCTCCGCCGTCGCTGACGTCGTCATCAGAAGTGGGATTTGACCACGACGACCCACGTGTTCGAAATAAAGACGCTTGTGACGAAAAATGGATGCGTTTGTTGAAACAACAAACCCGCAATTTTCTGACACTGATTCAGGCCGTGAAAACACCTACTACGTCGTCACATAATATGGCTTTCGTTTACCGGATTTCGATCCTGAGAAACAAGATGTGGATGCACGTGCTTGGGTGACGACTGCAGAGATGTGATTGACGGTCGCTATAAGCCGCGCCTTGAAGGCAGGAGCTTCTGCCTGGCTATCTACCGTGTCGTTTCCTGGGATGACGTGAATCGATTTTAAGCAACTTTATTGCAAGACACGCGGCCAGCTACAACAAAAGCTGCAAGCGGTTTCTTCTAAGAAGAGAAAGCTACCTAGCGATGACCGCGATGTCCCTGAAAAGCGGTACAAAGCGAATAGTGCTGTGAAGCCTCCGAAGTGTTTTACCTGCCACGGCGCAATGAGAGGAGCAGCGTCGACTCCGGGTCATCAAGGCCTGTTAATGAAAAGAGGTTTGACCTGTGCCTCCTGAACGCGTCGACTGGGACCCTATCCGGTGAGCAATTTTCATTTCGTTATGACTTTGGTGCCGAGTGTTTTTTAATTAAAGAATCTGTAGCCTGTAAATTTGAAGGAAAGTAGATTGATGAGACTGTGACTATGACTGGGATAGGGCACACTTCCGTTAACTCTATGATACAGATTTTGGATTTGGTAGAGATCCATGACATTAGTATTGAAAGTTTCCATGTATTGCCTAATCATTTTCTACGTTATATTATTATGATTGGACGTGAGATTCTAGAACATGGTTTGACTGTTCAGATGACTACTGACCGAATTAAGATCTTTAGGTATCCTTTTATTGCTTCTTGTGAGGTTGAGCGAGTAATGAGCACGCTCAGAAAACATGCTCATTGCTGAGGAGACAATCGTTCGTGGCAAGATGCGTTGCCCGACGTTTAGCTTGCTCTCAACTGCGCTGTAAGTAGAGTCACGAAAGCTAGTCCTCTTGAGCTGCTGATCGGTGAGGCTGCTAGACCCATTAATATAATGACTGCAAATGATGAAGAGGCTCATGTTGACATCGTTGAGGTTCATTTATGGCCTACAGGAAGCGGAAGAAATATTTCAGACATTCTCAAGAAACAAGAAAATCAGTCCTGTGTCGCTCTTGTACGAGTTCATGAAGATTTTCTCCGAGCTGCAGGCGTAGCATGGCGCCGTAGAAAGGGGTTTTGTCGACGGAAAAATAGACAAAATGACAGAACGTAGAAATAATTTTAGCGTTTTAAGCATGGTAATGTAAGAAATATAGAAAATAAACGTTCTATTCTTCAATAGTGTACGAATGGTGTCATATTTGTGCAAAAAACAGTCGGTTTGTTTAGAAATAACGATGAAATAATTTTGTCTTTTCTTCGTAGAATAGAGATAGAATCGCCATGCTACGCGTGCTGGTAAGCTGACGGTATAACGTGTGACCATGGTGAGTCAGGATTCTCTTCAAAGTTTACGAGAGCCATGCTGTCTTCAACGTGTAAATTTAAGGGTATCTGGTAAGAGTTTCTTTACCTATGTTACTTCAACAATAAGAACGTAACCAAACTGAATCGATCGCGGATCATTGAGAGTATTAAAGACCAAAGCGTGCACTTGATGGATTGCGGAGAATGCCTGAGGGTCAAGTACCATTTTGAAGTAGAAGATGTTGACTTGGATGATAGTGTGGAGTCTTAGTCGGCTGGTCAGACCACACCAGTAGCCATTTCGTAGCCGTAATCCGTATCTTATTGACATCCCGGTGTCCATGGAAGCGCGGTGTGCGGATGGCACTGGCGGAGGTCACGTATTGTGCGTTCATGGTGAACGGTGTGAAACAGACAGAGGTTTGTTGGTGGGGCTAGTTTTAGTCAAATCAAATAATTCTAAAAACGACATTAAACTCAACATTAATAAAATCAAAGAAGTAAGTCGTGTAAGATTTTTAGGAATAATAATAGATAAAGATATTAATTGGAAAGAACACATAGACAATGTTAGCACTAAAATCAATAAATTTGTATATGCTTTAAAACAAGTAAAAAATGTCACTAATATAAAAACTGCTGTAATGTCATACCACGCATACGTCGAATCAGTACTGCGTTATGGGCTGGTAATGTGGGGTAATAGCACCGATTTCCGTAGAGCCTTCATCGCTCAAAAAAAGTGCATGAGGTCAATTTGTGGACTTAAACCTGACGAATCATGTCAACCGATATTTAAGAAACTTGGTTTGTTACCTTTACCGTCACTCTATATTTACGAAATATGTATGTTTGTAATAAAAAATAAGCATTTATTTAAGACTGCTAATGATGTGAATCCTCGGAACAGACGAGATCCCTATAAATTAGTGTTGAGTGATCTGCCCAGACTAGCTAAATACAATAATAACTGCCTTGCAATGTGTGTGCGCATTTATAATAAAATACCGAGGCATTTTAAAACATTGAGGACAACATTATTCAAAACAAAATTTTATAAATGGTTACTCGATCATAGTTTTTATAGCTTAAAAGAATTTATTGATAAAAAATTTTGATGTATAAAATTTCATTGTTGGTTGGTTACATATTTACTAACCTTAAAATTTTGCATGCTTTGTTCTATCTTAGCTAAACATGTTTGTGCCATATAAATTAGTATTTAACACCATTGTATACCATGTTTTACGCAAATAAATACTTTATTATTATTTATTATTATTAGGCCAGGAATTTGATTCCTGCTTTTTGATGATTAGTTTCTTGCATTGTAATGATACAATTGCAAAGGTACTTGGTTGCTCTGGGATTTTCGGTCAGTCTTAATTGTGTTATGTTTAGTGTTTTAACTTAAACTTTACTTGGCTTAACTTTATTTTGATTTTCAGCGTTGCGTCAGGATTGACCGAACGGTGTGTATAAGTTATTTTTTATTTTTTTGAAGAAAATGAAGTTGGCTGAACATGGAGAAAACTTCTGCCTATGACAAGTAACCTTTTGACTCTACAAAGGCCAAGTTACAATCTTGACTATTTAAAATTGTAGAATTACTTAGATGGTGATCGTTACCTGCTGAAATCTTTGACTGATAATAGAACTTATAAGTACGCTCACGGTCGCGTCCGAAAGATTCCTCCAAGTAGTCTACCTGATGGGTTAGATTTGGTTAATGTAGAAGATGGTGAGGAGGGTGCCTCCACCAGTAAATAGAACACATACCATAGCTTTTTGGTCGCGGTGCACGCACTAGTCTGTAGTCGTAACTGCAACTCACTGTGGAGTTGTTCAGAGCGCGATGGGCAGCTAGTGGTGTACCATAGTTTTTAGTCGCGGTGCACGCACTGGTCTGTAGTCGTAACTGCAACTCACTGTGGAGTTGTTCAGAGCGCGATGGGCAGCCAGTGGTGTACCATAGCTAATTGGTCGCACCGTACGCACTAGTCTGTAGTCGTAACTGCATCTCACTGTGGAGTTGTTCAGAGCGCGATGGGCAGCTAGTGGTGCGGCGGGGACTAATAGAGTTTTGAAGGATAATATTTGTATGGTCATGTTATGACCTCAGAGTCGCGGACTCGATGAAGTGTTGGTCGTATCACATGAGGTGATGACGATACTGGTGCCAATTATGTATTGACACTGCCTGCTTGTAGTAGCCGGGCCATGAGTGGTGTGTTTTCCTTTTGAGATTTGATAATTATGAGAATTGGAGGAACCTTTTGGTTTAAGTTTTTAAAATGATTCTGAAGTTTTTGATTTGAGTGTAGCTATTGTGATAAGTGATAACGCGTTACGGTCAGGTTGGCCGAGTTCTCAAAAATGCTTCAAAGTTGGTTATCATGTTACAGATGCACACGAGGACGTGTGACTCGTCGGGCTGGCCGTGTCGTGAATAGCAATATTGTTTTTAATAAAAGTTGCTCAATTGATTGATGTAGTAGTGGGGCAAACGCTGTGACGTTATTTTGTAATGGCGGCACGTGGACAGAGTCGTTTTGGGAAGTGGGGATTGTCGAACGGTCAGTTTGCATCGAGACGCGGACCAAGTTAGTTTGCCTAACTAAAATATTATCAAATAATATTGTGAATTAAGTGATTGTGAACAAAAGTGAGGTTATATTAACGTTTCATGTCATTCGTGCTATACTTCAACGACACCTACGAAATGGATCCTTCACCACCGAACCGAGATGATGACGTCCTATCGCTCCGCCGTCGCTGACGTCGTCATATATATTATATAGGCGAAAATCCCAGTTACAGTCTATTACCGTTTATGTTTGGACGTCTTTGTTTAACGAATAACATTGTAGTGCACTATTATTGTGCACGCTGTCTTTTTGTTTCTACGCGAATAATATCGTTATGTTTTGTTGCGAAATAATGTTTTTCTAACGTATCCAGTAAAATATATTTTCTTTAATAACTTGGTCCTAATAAAATAAAAATTAAATACGTTTATTTAGAATGATTCTATAAAAAAATAACTTTCATTTGATATATAAATCATTCTCTTAGGTTGAACAATTTACAAAAATCATAAAAAAACACTGTTTTATTTTTCCTGTAAAATTTGAATTTATCGATTACGATATTATTCGGTGGGAGGAGCGATATTATAAAAAAAAACTAAATTGACATAACAATGAATCATACTTATTTAAAAGGTTAACAATCTTTATCAGTTAAGAAGTTGGTTACAGAGTAATAGCACTTTTCTAATAGCAGTGTGGTAAGTTTCTTTTTAAATATTCGTAAAGGTTGCTCTTTAATGGAGTTTGGGATTTTGTTATATATTACTGGTGCCATACCAAAAACACTTTTTTTGAATAAAGCCGTTCTGTATCCACCTGAGTACAATAAGTTTTGGTACTGTGATCGCAAAGTAACAGTTCGATGCCGAGTTTCATTTAATGTTGTAAATAGATGTTGATTGGATTTAACAAATAAAGCTATTTCTAGAATATAAATGCATGGAAAGGTTAAGATTTTATGGTTTTTGAAAATAGGTACACAACTATCTGTAATTGACAAACTAACATTGCTCGTATGCAGCGCTTTTGAGCGTTAAAGATATTTTCCCTATCGCTACAGTTACCCCAAAATATAATTCCAAATCTTAAAGTGAAAGCTACAAGACCATGATATGCAACTAAAACAGTTTTTATGTTTACTTTTTTTTAAGATTGTAAAGAGTATAAGCAGATGCACTAAGTCTTTTGCAGACATCATCTGCTTGAGCTTTCCATGTGAGTTGGCTGTCTATTAGTATACCTAAAAATTTTGCAACATCTACTCTTTCTATATTTTGATTATCGTAATGGATATTTAAATTTTTGGTGCGAAGCCTTTGATAAAAATTCATTATACAAGGTGTTAAAAAATCAACTGCAGGAATTTCGTGTGCGTACTTGGTATCAAAAACTAAGTACATTCAAAAAAAAAATTTTTTTTTCGAGCATTTTTTTCAAAAAAAATATTGTTTTTCAAGCATTTTTTTTTGACGTTGTTAATGAATTTGATTGCTCTTTGAGGTCGTTTACCCGTGTGTAGCGTTCACAGGTGATTCCAACTTTCCCATCACATTTTGCAGACTTTGGACTGGCAATTTATCGAAATACTTACAAATAACTTATTTTATTGGCCATATTAATCGGCCAAAAGAAAAATGCTTGAAAAAAAAATTAATAATTTTGAAAATCAAAAAATGCTCGAAAAACAAAATTTTTTTTGGAATGTACTTGGTTTTTGATACCGAGTACACACATGAAATTCCTGCAGTTGATTTTTTAACACCCTATATTAGTTTTTTGGATATTTATAATCAGGTTATTATTGTTCAGCTAGTTTATTATGGTTTTAATTGTATTATTTATTTCATTTTCATAATTTTCTTTATTGTGACATTTTATGAGTGCTGTGCTGTCGTCAGCAAATAACACCATTGGGTAATGGATTTGACGAGGTAGGTCGTTTATACACCGTGACTTTTTAGTCGTCTTACAAAAGTGGCCCACTTAATGTACCCGACCTAAAATACATCTAGGCGAGTTTAGTTTTTTTTTAATCGTTAATAATAATTTTTATTTTTAATAGATAGGTACATTAGAAATATGAAAATGTTTACGTATCATAGCTGTAGAGTATTCCTACCCAGTGCAATAGTCGGGCAGATCATTCCATCTCCATTTTCTATGAGACAAGGGTGTTTTTAACTACTCCTTACGTCATAATAATGAATTAAATTTTTATTTTTAAATTTTTCAAATTTATAAAATACCTATTTTTTTATTATAAACGTGTTCTAGTCATTGGGTACATGAACTGGGCTGCCGTTGTAGGACGACTAAAAAGTCACGGTGTATAAATTAAAAATAACAATGGTCCAAGAACGCTCCCCTGTGGGACACCAAATTTAATCTCTCTATAGGAAGATACGTATTTGAGTTCACGTTTGGATTTTACACATAAATCCTAGTGATCTCTGTACACTGTTTACGTCCGTTCAAGTATGATTTTATTAGATTTAGGCAATTACCTCGAATGCCATAAGTGTACAGTTTCTGTAATAACGTCTCATGGCTAACATAATCAAAGGCTTTCGACATTTTCAACTTTGAGCAGGTCAAAAATGGCCTTGTTAATACTCTTATTTTTTCTGAACCCCTTTTTTTTCGTCGCAAAGTAAATTGAATTTAGACAAAAAATTATAAATTGATTTGTAGATAATCTTTTCTATTATTTTTGAAAACACCGGTAACAAAACTATCGGTCTATAATTTAACATGTCTTCTTTACTGTTCTTCTTATGAAGTGGTTTTACTATTACGGTTTTTAAGCTATCGGGAAAAGTTCCTGATGATATACTTATATTAATAACATGAGCTATAGCAATATTATCAGAAACAAATTTTACGACTTTTGTGGATATGCCATCATAACCAACACTCTTTTTGTTCTTTAATGATTTAATTACCCTTATTACGTCCTGTGGTATAACAGGGGACATAAATATTGAGTGTGGGTTAAATTCTATCTTATTAACGTCGTCTAATGTGTTTTTTGGTATGTCTGATATCTGGTCAATAAAGAAATTGTTAAATGACTCCGCTATTTCTTTAGGGTCCGTTATTATCGAATCATTCGTTTTTATTTGTAAAATGGGTTCTGTAGTTGTTTTACTATTATTTATAATCTGCCACGATGTTTTTGATCTATTTTTAGAGTTTTGAATTAGATGATTATTTTGAGCCTTTTGGGTAAGTTTGATATTTTTTTTAAATCTTGGAGAATACGTGTAAAATTTTTCTTTGTTTTCATTTGTCGGTTTAAGCCTCTTTTGCCACAGCAAATATCGTTGTTTTTTGCTACATATCCTGATGCCTCGTGACACCCATTTGATGGCTTTTTCTGGTCGTACTGTAACGGTCTTAGAAGGAAAACATAAATTATATAACAGTAGAAATAAATTAATAAAGTTATCATATGCTATATTTGGATCTTCAGTACTAAATACTTCAGAAAATGTTAAGTTTTGCAGATAATTATTGAATTTAATTAGATTTTCATTAGATATATCTCTTACTAGCTGTGCCCGCGACTTCGTTCGCGTGGAGGTCGGAACTCAACAATGTATTTTATCATCGTATCCCATCCTATCCCATCCTATCCCATCCTATCCCATCCTATCCCATCCTATCCCATCCTATCCCATCCTATCCCATCCTATCCCATCCTATCCCATCCTATCCCATCCTATCCCATCCTATCCCATCCTATCCCATCCTATCATCAATCATATAATATTAGGTTATTATTAGGATTAATATTGTGTTAATGAAAATACCTTCGCAAGTAGGTAATGCATTACTTTAAAATCAAATTTGATTTCCATAAAAAAGGTTATACTGACTTAACCTTAAAAGATAAATGTATGCTCTTGCAGACTTTATTTTAGAACTTTTTATCAGGAATAATTCCGTAGTACATTATTTTTGCGTATCTTTAACCGTTTACGCAGCGCATGCAACGGAAGCTCTCGAAATGGAATCCATTTTCCCGATTTTGAAACATTTCTCTTTACTGCTCCGCTCCTATTGGCGATAGCGTGATGTTATATAGCCTATAGCCTTCCTCGATAAATGGTCTATTCAACACAAAAAGAATTTTTCAATTCGAACCAGTAGTTCCTGAGATTAGCGCGTTCAAACAAACAAACAAACTCTTCAGCTTTATAATATTAATATAATATAGTATAGATTACTTTTTGCCAAGATTTTATTTGACTTGTTTTATTAACTTTCATTTTTAGGATTTGAGCTGTGTGGTCTGATAAGGCTAGGTCTATTACTTCGCATTTGCATTTTTGTTTTAGATTGTGAGCAAAGTTATCCAAACAGGTGTTGCTGCTAAGTCTAGTAGGTTGATGAATTTGTATTTTAAGGTTGTAGCTCAAGAGAAAATATTGAAATTCCATTGCTAGTCTATTTTTCTTCAAAGTGTCTATATTAAAGTCACCACATAGTATAATTTTGTTTTTAGGTTTACTGCATACTTTTCTTAAAATAACATCCATTTTTTCGTAGAATGTATGCATGTTACATACTTTAGGCGGTCTATATATACAGATAACTATAATGTTTTGTTTAATTAGTTGGATAGCACAACATTCAATAATCCCTGGTATAGAACATTTCATGATGTCCGGTAGTTCCATGTATTCATGGCAGTTTTTGACTAAAATGCAGGCTCCTCCACGTTTTATGTTTTTTCTGCAATAGCATGCTGCTAGCTTAAAATTGGGTAACTGCAATAAGTTTTCGTGTCCGGACATAATTAAGTGCTCCGTAATACACAATATACACACATCAAAAGTGTCTAGGGATCAAGCATTTTTATGCGGATTTCTTGAGATTGAGATGCGGCTTTGTAATAAATTTATGATTTTATAAATTTATATGGATCCTTTTTGGTGCATTTCATAATTTGAATCAGGAACTGTGAATCAAATTCGAGTAAAAGATGAAAATCAGCTGTCAATATTTTCCCTATAAAAACATACAACGCATTGAAGACATTATTAGTGCTACTGTTTCCCTACTACTGATTAAAACCAACGTTATTATGGAGCGGCGACGTCATTTAAGCAGGGAAGAAATGCTCAGAGCCGTGGGAATGATAGAAGCTGGTTCCCGGCAACGTACTGTGGCTTTAGCTCTGAATACAAGTCAGAGTGTTATCAGTCGACTTTGGACACGTTACCGAAGCACTGGTACCGTGGCTGAGCGCCATAGAGGACGGTATCGCTGCACCACACGGAGACAAGACCGATACATTCAAATCTTAACTCGAACGGCTAACATCATCGCGGTTATTGTTGAAGCTCAACAATAACCGCGATGATGTTAGCCGTGAGGCTTCATCACTCTTCAGGGAACTTAATTAGCGACCAAACAGTCAGAAACCGCTTGCATGAAGTGAACCTTCATTCCCGAAGACCGCTACGGGTACCACCTATAGCAATGCACAATCGTAGGATTCGATATCAATGGGCTCTTGAACACAGAAATTGGGCAGAAGAACAATGGCGTTTCGTGTGCTTTTCTGATGAGTCTCGTTTCGGTATGAGACCGGATACAAGACGTATACGACACTGGAGAACCCCTGGACGCCAACAGCGATTAAAATCCTGCCAGGAAGTCCATCCTTATAGTGGTGGAACCATCATGGTATGGGCGGGTATTTGGATCGGCGGAAGAACTGAGTTGATTTGGATCAGAGGCAACCTCAACGCTCAAATTTATGCTGAGACGATTGTATCAGACGTCATCGTTCCTCTACAAGTGCAAATCGGTCCCTTATTTCAGTTAATGCATGATAATGCACGACCGCACACCGCAAGAGTTGTAAGACAGACTCTCGCCGCAGCTAACATCAATGTCCTGCCCTGGCCTGCTCAGTCGCCAGACTTGAATCCGATTGAGCATGCATGGGATATGCTACAGAGAAGAGCTCTGCCGAATATGGAGGGTATCCAGTCGCAAGAAGACCTTTTTTTTTTTGTTGTTGCAACGAACATGGGCGGCCATTCCACAGCGTGATTTGGATGAACTCATTTTGAGTATGCCAAACCGATGTTCTTGTGTTGTTAGTGTTCGCGGTAGAAACACGGATTATTAATTGTTTAAGTTACCCAATAAAATTTTAAAGAAAACTGTTATTTCAGTCTTTTTTTCGAACTTTTGTGTAAGTGGTTCAAATGTCAAAAATCCCTTTATTAGGAAAATGGCAAATTTCTTTATTAATGCAAAGGTGACTTGGTTTATCGTTACTGTGACAAACGAAAACACTTTATTTGATGAATCCTTAAAGAAAATTTTAATTAATATCAATCAGGAGAAAAGTTATTGCAAAAATATATGTTGATCCCTAGATACTTTTGATGTGTGTATCTATATTTACTTGTTTACTCATTAATTCTTGAATGTGCACTGTTAATACATCTGATTTATTCATAAGACCAGCAATATTTTGATGCATTATATACATGTGGTCAAGAAAGAAAAAACTGAGAGTTTAAGGAGGTAGTGATTGCGTCATTATAAACATCACTTACATGAGCCTCTTCAGAGGACAAATTTAAGTCTAGGTTATCCTGTATTAATATTAGTAGATTAGACATAATATTCTTCATTCCATAATTATTTAATTTACCATTCTTTTTCCAAAACATACTATAATCGTAGGTCAGTTCAAGATAAGAATCTAGTAGTGTTGCGTAGTTATATGTCTTGAGATCTAGATACAACAAGTTACTAAAAGTTTCTATCCTAGAATTGAACATAGGCGAATAATTGTTACAATTATATGTTGGAAGACATAGTATAATATTAGTATGCTTAATTTCTTGCAATGTTTCCCTTATTTTTATGACGATATCATAGTAGTTGTTAGTTTTTCGAAAGTCTTCCTCTCCTATTAATATAACACAATGCTCTTCTTTAGAAAAGTTTATTAATTGATCGTTCAAATTGCTGATCAGTTGAAGTATGCCACAGTAAGGTGAGATATAATGGCATATCTTAGTGTTCATAAAAGTATGCTCGGCAATAGACAAGATCTTATTGGCTTTATTTGCGCTGATAATGCATAATTTCTTGGTAGGTTTGAGATTGTTGTTTGTTGATTCTCTTGTGTTTATTGATTCCTCTTGTGGCTGAATTAAAGGATGAATCAATGTTGTAGGAGTATTTGGCTTGCAAAGATCTATATTCTGCTTCCTCTGTGTTTTCTTGGTAGTATTTTTACGTGGTGTTGACCTTTTTGGGTTTTTAATTGGAGTGTCAATTTCGTCTGTCCTGCTTTGTCTCTCAGGTGGTGAGCACATTTGTTTATATTTATTGATTGTTTTTATCGATTCTTGAAGATCAGATTTGAGACAGTAGTTTTCGCTATTTAGATTTTCGATTTCTAATTGAGCGCATTGTAGTTGTGCCATAAGTAATTTAACTTGTTCACTCAAATCAGTTACTTCCCCACTATTGTCATGCAAGCTATCTGCTATGCTCATCATTGTAGTGTCGAATATGTTCTTTGTACTGTTACTTGTCATATTGATGATATCATTTAACGAACTTGTACGACAAATTTTACGAAAGGTGATATTGTTGCTTTCTTGATCCATTTTACCAAATGTACCGTCACCGTAGCGCCCTCTGTTGAGTTCAGCTCGTAATGATGGACGGATAATAATTTCTTACGAGTGCTTTAGTCTTTGTTGATTTTTATATAATTATGAAATCTTACAAAAAGACTATCAGAAGTTGGGGATAGAACTTGCTGTGGCATGTGGGTTTCTAGGTAGATAGTAATGAAACCAAAGTATCACTTACACATTTATTTGCTAAGACACGAGACACAGATTTATTAGGGTCGTAGGTTCTAGTAATTAGCTAAGGTCTCTAGGCACTGTCACTGGTCACGGTAGAAGGAGTGTTACTGCCCTGGGCTTAGACACACGTGGCCGATACAGGGCTGGGAGCGCGCACGTGGGTAGCCGCGTGCGCCGGGCAGGCCTGCAGGCAGTGGGCAGGCAGTAGGCAGGCAGGTAGACAGGCAGGCAGGCCTGGCGCTGGGACGTGGCCCGCTCAGGCAGGGGCCTCGACACGCGGCAGGCGTGAGGTCTCGGCACTCACGCGCCGCGTGGATGGCCGGAACTGGCGGCGGGCAGCAGGTAGCGCCTTAGGCTTGGCCCGTGCCTGCAGAGGCAAGGGGCCTGCGCGTGGCAGCGTGGGTCGCTACAACACGACCACGTGGGAGTAGACGGCGGTAAGTAGCGGCCGCGCAGCTCGTGAGTCAGACGTCTCTCTCCCACGGTAGGTGGGGAGACAGCAGGACGTCTGACAATCGGGTGTAGCCGTAGATTGGATGTAACCCAAGACTGGAATGCCGCAGCCCAAGACTGGAACCCTGGAATCAGCGTGGAGCGGTGCGTCCGTAAGCGTCGAGCCAGAATCCTGCAAGCCCTCGTCGATGCGTGCGTCTCCCAGTAGTAAGCCCAAAGCAAGGTGGATGCAGGAAGACTCACTCATCGTGATGGCTTACAATTAGAGGTTAGGTATGCGTGCACATGCCTCAGGCATTGACGAAGGTTCCTCGCCGCGTGGCCAGGCGATTTAAGCGAGCAGCTAGGCGCAGCGTGGCGAGGCAAGCTTAATGAAGAATGGTGAAGCATGCACACGCATTTACATAGTGATGCAGTGATGAAGACAAAGGTGAATTTACATACGATGATAGTTATGACGCTAAGACAATTAAATAGGATTGCTGCCAGATCGCGCAGACAGAAAGAAATACATAGAATGCGATCTGACAGGACACAGCTAATAATAAATCAATCACCGTGAGCACTCACTTACCCGTATATCTCGGGGTTGATTTTTAATAGTATGTTAGCAGCTTCGAGCAGGCGTCGGAAAGGCTCCGAAATGAAGTGCGAGACCTTTTATAGCCGAGCCATCGAAGGTTCGAGATGACGTTTATACGTGCAAGATTTAGGGATGTGACACGTAATTAGTGAGGTGCGTTTAGTTGATTTAAGTGAATCGACTATAACGCTACAGTACCCCGGCTGCTATGAAAGGATTTTCCCTAGGGGAAATCCGCTAGAAGGCCTGAACCACTAAACTGACTACCTATTACGTTCATACATCCCATTCATGTGCTTCCATTCCATCAATCAATCATCCATTCATACTATGTCCGTCACCAACTTGGAAGTAGTCCTAAGTTAGTGACTTACTATAACATTCAAGAGGTAAACTAATAGTAGTGTAGTTTAACTCAAGACAGTCAGTTGGAAAAACTACAAGATAATAGCAAGTGAATCTCCATAGGGTTCTGTAACCAAGATGTTTAAACGCAGGGTAATGTATCTTTAAGCTAGGTTTAGTAAGAGTTTAGTCCGTTGTTGATAGTTGAACGTTGACATGCATGTTCCAAACTTGAAGGTGTATAGAGTCTTCATAGAAAATTCTTTAAAAAAATTTTGTTCAAAAAAAATTATTGTCAACAAAAAATTTTTTCGAAGTTTAATTAATTTAGTAAAAGAATTTGTTTCATAGTTTTATTTTAAAATATTATTAAATATATTCATTTTAAAATAATATCTATTTATATAAACAGCAAAAGCTTAACAGAATTTATTACAAAGTTTTATTTTAAAATATTTTTAAACATATTTATTTTAAAATAATATTTATTTATATAAACAGCAAAAGCTTAAAAGAATTTATTTCAAAGTTTTATTTTAAAATATTTTTAAATATATTTATTTTAAAATAATATTTATTTATAAAAACAGCAAAAGCTTAAAAGAATTTATTTTATTCAAGTAAAAGATTTTTAAAAACATGCATTTAAAAAAAATATTTAAAAGCTAAATCAATAGGGTCCATATTCAAGGTCTATGATAGAATTGATCTAAGTCTCGGTCTACGATCAATGTCTATGGTCGATTGAGATTCGTTATAGGTTCAATGTCCAAGACGTAACTATTTTGTGAGAATATCCGAATGTAATTGACGATGTTGCAAAAAGCCAAAAATCCGTGACCATAACAACTGTCAATGATCGGTTGTCAGGGTTCAAAACGTCAAATGTCAACGACACCGGAACGGAATTTTATTAGGTTAGGTTATCTAGGACATGCTGATAGACCGAATAATTTGAAAGAATCTAGTGAAGTAGGAAATAATTAGTTTCAACTATACTTAGGCCCATTGTGTTATAATTAGTTGGGCTAAGTTATAGAAGTAGTAACTTTATAGAAAGTTTTGTTTTAGAGTTATGTTTAAAGAAAGTTTATAGTTTGGTTGTTTCTAGAATACATGCGTTCAACAATCATACGGAATGACAAAGTAAGATTAGGTTTTAGGTTTAGTGCTCAGGTGAAAGAATTGTAGTTATTTAGGTATAGTTTACGACAAAAGTTAATTATTTATTAGGAAGTTTTCACGCAAAAGACTTAGTTTTGCGATCCGCTTTAGTTAGTATATAGGTACTAGGCAGCTCCAGTATATACATAGTAAGTAAATGCCGTGTAGTGATATTTACTTACTAAATGGTTTGGTTTAGAGCCAAAACCTTTAGACTTGTTACCAGATTAGGCTGATACAAGCTTGGTAACCGGGGTAGGGCCGGGACCATAGAAGTCATAGTTACCATGTAGTGGTATTTATCAGTGGATTTGGTTTAGAGCCAAAATCCTTTCGACTTGTTACCAGGGTAGACTGGCACAAGATTGGTAACCGGGGTAGGGCCGGGACCATAGAAGTAATAGTTACCATGTAGTGGTATTTATCAGTGGATTTGGTTTAGAGCCAAAATCCTTTAGACTTGTTACCAGGGTAGACTGGCACAAGATTGGTAACCGGGGTAGGGCCGGGACCATAGAAGTAGTAGATACCATGTAGTGGTATTTACTTAGTGGATTTGGTTTAGAGCCAAAATCCGTTAGAATTGTTACCAGGGTAGGCTGGTACATGTTTCAACTGTGGTATGTAGTACCTACAGTTGTTAGAATAATTAATTTAAGTTTCTATTTTTGACAATTAATTTGTTACAAAGTTTACTTAAATCAAAATTAGGTATGTAGTTTATTTATCTAGATTTTGATTTTCTTTAGTCAGATTTGGATAAAAGTTTACTTGTGTTAAGTTTTAAAATTTTATTTAGTTAAAATTTTATTAAGTTTTTTAGTAAAAATGAGTTAAGAGTTTACATGTGTTCAATTATAAGACAATATTTGATTAGGTTACGATCAGTTGTCTTTAGTTAAAATTAGTTTAAAGTTTATTTAGTTTTATTTTTTATAAAAGTTGATTTAGTCTATTTTTATTAAAAAAAAAAACTACACCATAGGTATGGCATTGGCATGCCATAGTATAACTATAACTAAGTTATAGTTATCTTCGGTAGGCGGCGAAAGTGGTAGAAGTTGCACGCCGGAGACTAAGAGACTTAATCTCTGGTACAAGTAGACCTCCTACAACCAGATGGAAAACAGTCGTAGGTCCCTTGGCATCGTCTGACCCAGTAGTGAGTCAGACACTAGTTAGAATTAGCTAGGCCTACGGGATTTACGATGGACAGCTCCACCATAAATCCTTGACATGTATAGTCATTAAGATAGAAAATAGTTTTAGCAGAAAAACAATTAAAAGTTTAAATTTAGAAATTTTAGCAAGTTAGGTTTTAGTTTAATATTTCTCTTTATTTATATTATTTAGAGAAATTAGTTCTAGATTTCAGAGAATAACTACTATTCTTAGTAACCTGGTAGACTTCCAACTACAACTGTTTCAATGTTCTTTTTACTCAAGTAGGTAGTTAATAGTACTTCCTAGAGTAAACCTTCAGCAAGGTAAACTATAGTGACCAATAGGTTAGAGAGAGAGCCTAAGTTCAGCATCTTGATTTAGAGTCAAAGATGTTAGAGAGAAATCCCAAGCGCTCAGCCTAAAGGTTAATAGATGAAATACTATTAATTTTTAGTTAATGAGCTTTTTAGAACGGAACGTTGAACATTATATTTATGTAGGTGGAACTACTGGTTCTGTTAGTTAGGATAGTTTAGTTAGTTATTGTAGATTATTTTAATTACTTTTTGTAGATTTATTCTATTTAGTTTTTGCAGATTTATTTTAGTTATTGTACATTATTTAGTCTGGTAGTTTTAGAAATGAACAAGATAGATTTAGATAGAAGTTAGATATTCTTTCAATAGTATTGTTTAGTTGTGGTGTAAGCTAGGTAGGTTTAAGTAGATGAATTAATAAGTTATTTATTTTCAATAGTTGTGTTGTGTTGTAGTGTATCCTAGATAAAAGTTATATTTTATTTAAAGAAGTTTAGATAATTCGTTGTGAATTGAGTATTAATTAGTTAGAGATATTTCCTCCTGTATAGTCTTAGGTACTTTAGTATTTATGTAATTAGAATAGATAGATTTTATAGTTTAAAATATAATTTTTGGTTTTGCATTATATAATTAGAATGTATTAAATAAAGTGACATTAGGAATTTACATTTAGAATCTTAATTTTAGTTTGTTTTGTAAATTAGATTTCTACATTATTATTAAATACTAATAAAGTTTTTTGTCATAATTTTAGTTTTTAGTTTACTCGTTAGGGAACAACTATAGAATTTAGATAGATAAAGATGACTTCTGAGATAGACCGGGTGAGAGCTCATCGATTGATTTTTTACAATAATTTTACTCAACCCTAGCAGCATTGTTAGTAAACCAGGATTGTCTGTACCTCGACACCTACAGGTAACAGACGGAAGATAGAAAGGAAATAAGGTAGGAGGAAATGACTTGCTCACTGCCGGTCAAGCAGACTCACAGGACCGTGGTTAGGCTAAGGGTGTCTTGGCCGCAGTAAGAGGATACACAGTTTATAGGTATTAGTTCAACACAACGTAGGGGAAAGGTGTACGAGATGATCCGTTGAGGGAAGATGATCCTTTTATATTGCAACGAAGCCAGTAGCGTCATCTAGTTGTTTTTATTGGTAAAATGTAGTCCCCGATATTCCCCTGCCTCAGTCAAAAGTAATGGTGTCGAGAGTGACAATCAAATTTTTTGAGAATAAAAACAATTATTTCGTGACTTTGATCTAAGGTAAGCTTGACTTGAAGTCTATGTCTAATTTGTTCTAGGTACTTTATTACTAGGCTGTTGCATTAGTTAGCTTTGTAGATTGCTCTATTTTGTTTTTTTAACAGCATGGTAACAGTTTAAACCACATAGTTTAAGTTATCGAACATTGAATAAAAAAGTTAATGTTGGGGCAAGATGATTATGTTACCGGTGTACAAGATGATCCCCACGGATCTTATTGTACACTGGTAACATACCTACTATTACGGGGATATTTTTAACAATTCGTATGATAATATGTTTTAGTTTATGTATTTTTTCTAATAAATATGACTTTATTTATATGAACTGCCTGCATATTATTAAAAAAATGTAGTCGATTTTAAATAATAACAAAAATACTTTATTTTGTTTTAGACTATGCCTCGTAATTATAAAAAAAAACCAAACGCGGGTTGTGGGCGGAAGACTCCATGATCTAAGCGTTGGATGCTGTTAAATTAGCATGCCATATAGCACAGCAAGTAAACAGTTTGGGGTGCCAGTAAAGTCACTAAAAAGGCGAGCTAAAGTCAAAAATAAAGTGGCTGTGAAAAATAAACCCAGATTATGGTTTTATTTAGGTAATTCTCTTCCTGGATCCTGGGATCATCTTGCCCCTATCGCAAGGATCATCTTGGACACCGGGGTGTACAAGATGATCCTTTGACAACGTTTTAAAAATGTGTTTTTTTTAATAGTAAAACATTTAAAAAATTAAAATTTTGAGTGTGAGAACAATAAGATAAATAAATTTACTATGTATATACGTTTTTACATTCGCGCTAAGTAGAATATCATTTGATCTACAAGCAATCTCCCTTAAGTGAATCATCTCGTACACCTTTCCCCTACTTACCACCACGATGAAGAGTATAGGAAGAGTGACCAGTGCTAGCACCCAGAGAACCTTTACCGAGTGGGCGCCACTGTGGCATGTGGGTTTCTAGGTAGATAGTAATGAAACCAAAGTATCACTTACACATTTATTTGCTAAGACACGAGACACAGATTTATTAGGGTCGTAGGTTCTAGTAATTAGCTAAGGTCTCTAGGCACTGTCACTGGTCACGGTAGAAGGAGTGTTACTGCCCTGGGCTTAGACACACGTGGCCGATGCAGGGCTGGGAGCGCGCACGTGGGTAGCCGCGTGCGCCGGGCAGGCCTGCAGGCAGTGGGCAGGCAGTAGGCAGGCAGGTAGACAGGCAGGCAGGCCTGGCGCTGGGACGTGGCCCGCTCAGGCAGGGGCCTCGACACGCGGCAGGCGTGAGGTCTCGGCACTCACGCGCCGCGTGGATGGCCGGAACTGGCGGCGGGCAGCAGGTAGCGCCTTAGGCTTGGCCCGTGCCTGCAGAGGCAAGGGGCCTGCGCGTGGCAGCGTGGGTCGCTACAACACGACCACGTGGGAGTAGACGGCGGTAAGTAGCGGCCGCGCAGCTCGTGAGTCAGACGTCTCTCTCCCACGGTAGGTGGGGAGACAGCAGGACGTCTGACAATCGGGTGTAGCCGTAGATTGGATGTAACCCAAGACTGGAATGCCGCAGCCCAAGACTGGAACCCTGGAATCAGCGTGGAGCGGTGCGTCCGTAAGCGTCGAGCCAGAATCCTGCAAGCCCTCGTCGATGCGTGCGTCTCCCAGTAGTAAGCCCAAAGCAAGGTGGATGCAGGAAGACTCACTCATCGTGATGGCTTACAATTAGAGGTTAGGTATGCGTGCACATGCCTTAGGCATTGACGAAGGTTCCTCGCCGCGTGGCCAGGCGATTTAAGCGAGCAGCTAGGCGCAGCGTGGCGAGGCAAGCTTAATGAAGAATGGTGAAGCATGCACACGCATTTACATAGTGATGCAGTGATGAAGACAAAGGTGAATTTACATACGATGATAGTTATGACGCTAAGACAATTAAATAGGATTGCTGCCAGATCGCGCAGACAGAAAGAAATACATAGAATGCGATCTGACAGGACACAGCTAATAATAAATCAATCACCGTGAGCACTCACTTACCCGTATATCTCGGGGTTGATTTTTAATAGTATGTTAGCAGCTTCGAGCAGGCGTCGGAAAGGCTCCGAAATGAAGTGCGAGACCTTTTATAGCCGAGCCATCGAAGGTTCGAGATGACGTTTATACGTGCAAGATTTAGGGATGTGACACGTAATTAGTGAGGTGCGTTTAGTTGATTTAAGTGAATCGACTATAACGCTACATTGCGACGCCTTGAACCACACTGATAATTACGTCGGCTCGTGTGACCATTCAGCCACGATGTAATTAATGTTACTAGCGAAATTTTGGGACCCTTTCTAAAAGATTTTAATTTCAAATTGAGTCAATCCGTTACTGTGACTCATGTGCTAGGAATTTTTTCCATGTTCGGTACACTGTTTGACGATCAAATAGTCACTTATTTATATAAATTTTACTTCTTCCGACACTATACTTGCACTTCTAATGATTTTTATATCACAAATCAGATGGTTTTAGACACTTAGAAAAGTTGAATGTTTGTATTGTTGTTTTTATTTGTAATAGTTTTTTTTTAAACACTAGTGAATTTTTTTGCTTGATAACACTTTCACACGTCTATTGATACTTTACTGAATACTGTAATATTTAGGATGTATAATTGCGTTTTACTATTTAACTATTTTACTATCTGAGTAGCTCCGTATTTTAAATAAATAAAATACGGAGCTACTCAGATATGAATGCTAGTCAGACAGCGCCCTCTAGCAACTCCCAACTTAGTATTGGACATCAGACGTAAAAGCGTTTACACCAAAGGTTTAGAAAAAGTGTTATGGTTAAAAAATATTTCGAATAATAATAATATAAATAATTTAGAAGATGAAGGTTGTCCTAATTTATTAAGCTTGTACAATAAATATGAACATTCTCATGGTGTGTATAGTTGTATTTATCATGATACAATATGTGCTTTAAAAATGTAATATGTTTAAATAAATGGTGTATGGTTAATAAATATTTGAAATAAATATTTTCTTGTTTAACTTTTTTCAAAATTGGTTAATATGTATCACTTTCCGATCCCTACCAATCCCATCAATTTTAATCGTTATAAGTTGCTGGTAACAAATATGAGTGTCATTATACTTTTATCAAGAATCTTTTATCTGTATCAAGAACTAGAGAGTGTGTAAACAGAACATGTTGCAATATGATATATATAATGAGTATAAAATGCGCGAATTTTCATTTGGTTATTACTGGGCAACAGCTAATTCAAGGAAAAGATTGGTGATGGAAATGGCTGACGCTGGATTTTTTAACCGACTTCAAAAAAAAGTAGGTTCTCAGTTCGACCTGTATGTATGTATGTATGTATGTTTGTCCGCGATTATCTCGCGTTTGGCTGATCCGATTTTGATGCGGTTTTCAGGAAAGTGTTCATTACATTCTGGAGAAGGTTTTAGTATATAACAGTAATGGATATCCCGTGACGTTGCCCGCGTGGATCAGTTTTTGCTTACTTGGGTTGTAAATTTTTAGAGACGATTGCATGTTTGTCAGCGATTATCTCGCGTTTGGCTGAACCGATTTTGATGCGGTTTTCAGAAAAGTGTTCGTTACATTCTGAGGAAGGTTTTAGTATATAACAATAATGGATATCTCGTGAAGTTACCAGCATAGATCCGTTTTTGTTGCCTACTAGGATTATAGATTTTCAAAGACGACCATTACATGAAGATTTTTGTTGAATATCTAAACAAAAAAGCGAAAAAAAAACTTTTTTTTAAAAAGGGAACCGACTTCAAAACCAAACACAAAAAAACTGTAAAATAACTTTTCTTTTGGAAGTCGGTGGCCATAGTCAATGAAATAAGAAAACAAAGCCACCGACTTCTGAAAAAAAAGTTATTTTACAGTTTTTTTGTGTTTGGTTTTGAAGTCGGTTCCCTTTTTTTTAAAAAGTATTTTGTTGTGGAAATGGTGTAAATGATAAAGCAACATGTTTCTCATGTGGTGGTATTATAGAAGATTGGGAGATTTACGACGATCCTTGGATGCAACATGCTGTACAGTTTCCCCAATGTTTTTATTTGAACGCTGTAAAAGGAAAATATTATATTACTAAGTGTCTGAAATAGTTACTCTATTGAATTCAGAATGAGTCTAACTGTGCTTACATATTACTGAAGGGCTATAACCACAGCATTGTGAAGGTTCGATCATAAACAAGTAAATTGCTTACAGTAATTTAATGTGACATCATGAAATACAATATTCAATCTGCATTGCAAATTGTATCGTAGACCGTAAATAGAATTGGGGTTTCTGCATCATTTGTCGATCGCAGCGAGCAAGTGATGCAGAACCCCCAATTCTCAACTACTGATACGCTTAGAGAAAGTTCAATCAGTTACACAAAAGCAGGAACAATAAGAAAAAGAAAACGCTATGATGTATCACTTAAAATCAGAAAAGAAATAAAAAGAAATATTTTGAAAGAGAAACATGGTGTTAAACCACCTTGCAATACAAACTGCAAAAAATCCTGTTCATTAAACATTTCTGAGGGGCAAAGAAAAATATAAATGATCATTTTTGGACCTTGAGTTACAAAGATAGAAAAAAAATTATGTTGCATCATACGTCCAAAAAACCTGTAAAGCACTTCAGCTTGCTACTCTTCTGGACTATGTCAGTCACTTTGGTCTTCTGTCGGATAAACTTGTTCTGGATTTGTCCCTTATCGAGATTCCGAGCATAGACCTTTACATAGCTCTATGAGTGACATGTAGTCGATGGGCTAATTTTACTGTTAGATTCCACGTCTTGGCTCCGTATTACGTTCGAATAGGGGTTACTTCTAGACAATTGCTCAGCATAACTAACTACGTCAATCTGCGGGGTCAGTTAAAAAAGTCCGGTCCGAAGCGTCTTTTTTTTTTTTTTTTGCGTGGTAAAATCATCAAATGAGTCCTCCCACCCCGGGCAGGGCGGGAGGGACTGTCAGACTTGTACTGACTAAAATCCACGGTGTCCTTCAGTAGCCCTTTATGTTCCGGGGTCACGGTAATGAGATAAGTACCGCGACCCCGGCAGGCTTTGGCCCTCTAGAGAGGGGGCCCCGTCATCATGCTGACGCTCTTTGAGGCGCGCGTGGAACACAACGCGCCGTCGACCCGGGCATGGTCCATGGTCGGGCTGCGAGTTGCCCTTTACTCGCCGCCCGCATGCCCGCGCCTACGGTGGCCGGAGTTCGTCTTGCGACGTCCGTCGCCATGGGCGTCCACCACCGCGGGTGGGGCGGAGGGAGGACACTGTCCTCTCTCTCACGCGGCTCGCCTCCTCCTTTGCGAGCATGATTGCTTCGCAGAAGGAGGCGACCGCTTCCCACTCCGTCTCGCCCCGCAGCATGGCCGCGACCAATGCCGGGCGCGAGAGGTCTCCGCCTATCGCCGCCGTGAGGACACGTCGGTGCTCTGCCCAAGCGGGGCAGTCTTGCACCGTATGCTCTACTGTGTGTCCGAAGCGTCTTTGGAACACTGTGCGCCGACTCATTTCATCACAGAGTGGAATTGTCTATGAAGTGGATGAAGAATAAGATTTATGACTTTGAAGATTTTTATACCGCTGTGACTAGTGCTGGGAAAAATATGATTCCAAAAAAAAATGGACCTCAATGACTTTTATGAATGGCAAGATTATACAACGCAATACAAACTGTCTCGCCTTAATCCCCGTCCTTATATCTGCGCTATAGTGCAAGTGGAAGCTACGAGAGGTAGTTTTGATTTTAATTACAAGACTTCCTTTGATAGTGAGTATATAACTGCTAGTATTATTGGAAACAAGATTTTAAAAACGAATGTTCTTCCACCTCCAAAGAAGAAAACCATACTTAACGGAATTTCGCAAGCCAAGAAGAACAATATTTTGAAATCCCTTCAAAATATAATACAAAGCAATAGACTGTCTTTCTGGAGGAAGCTCCCTACTTCTGAGTGATTTATGACATAGATGCCTATTTTCAAAATTTAAATTTTTCTAATTATGTTAATCTTAAGTTTATTAAAATTATTTCCTAATGCACTTTTTTCGTGTTTTATTTTCTTTTACATGGATTTTTAGCAAAAATGTATAGAAAAACATTTGTATGAAAATTCCTATGAACACACTATAACGAAGACCAATAGCGGTATCTTAAAAATGAGGTAAAAAACATATTTTTCCTTTTTTTAAAAAAAGATCAATAAGAAATGTGGGTATGAGTATCTAATATTATGAATGAATAATTTTAAAACTACTTTACTATGTTGACGCGAAATCAAAAAAACTAAAACATGAATTTTCTCGAGTCTCACTTGTTTGAGATGACGCTTTTTGGCTTATGAGGGCAGTTAATAGTAGCTAAATTAGATTGTCCAAATGTTCTTGGTCTACCAACTTGTGAAAAGTTAGGTATAATAAATCGCGTCTTTTCAGTATCAAAACAAAACTTTTGTAACAAAATTCTTACACAATATAATGATGTTTTTCAGGGTCTTGGGTGTCTACCTCCAGTCTGTTATCTTAAACTCAAGCCTGATGCAGTACCATGCGTGGATCCTCCAAGGAAAGTTCCATTTGCTTTACTAAAGAAGCTACGTGAGGAGTTGGATCGCATGGAGGAAATGAAAGTCATTGTCAAGGTTACATTTAAGTCAATTGATGAGATTAGGTCTCAGCTTGAAGCAGCTGTATGTTTTTCTCATTTGGATGCATTCTATGGATTTTGGATGCTACATCTGGATGAATATAGTTCTGAATTATGTACTTTTCAAACACCATTTGGTAGATATAAGTATTTAAGATGACCTTACGGCATAAATGCCTCATCTGAAATATTTCAAAGAGTTAGGTATGATGAATTTATTTGGTGATATAGAAGGAGTCTTAATTTTCATAGACGATATTTTAGTTTATGGACCAAATGAATCGGTACATAATGAAAGATTACATAAAGTTATGCAAAGAGCACGTCAAGCTAACTTAAAGTTTAACAAGTCAAAATGTATATCAGGCTTGAGTTTAAGATAACAGACTGGAGGTAGACCAGTCTGTTATCTTAAACTCAAGCCTGATGCAGTACCATGCGTGGATCCTCCAAGGAAAGTTCCATTTGCTTTACTAAAGAAGCTACGTGAGGAGTTGGATCGCATGGAGGAAATGAAAGTCATTGTCAAGGTTACAAAACCTACAGAGTGGGTTAACTCAGTCGTCGTAACTGTAAAAAGTTCAGGTCAGTTAAGAATTTGTCTAGATCCTAGAAATTTAAAAAAGAACATTATGAGAGAATTTTATCCATTAAAGTCAATTGATGAGATTAGGTCTCAGCTTGAAGCAGCTGTATGTTTTTCTCATTTGGATGCATTCTATGGATTTTGGATGCTACATCTGGATGAATATAGTTCTGAATTATGTACTTTTCAAACACCATTTGGTAGATATAAGTATTTAAGATGACCTTACGGCATAAATGCCTCATCTGAAATATTTCAAAGAGTTAGGTATGATGAATTTATTTGGTGATATAGAAGGAGTCTTAATATTCATAGACGATATTTTAGTTTATGGACCAAATGAATCGGTACATAATGAAAGATTACATAAAGTTATGCAAAGAGCACGTCAAGCTAACTTAAAGTTTAACAAGTCAAAATGTACATTTTTAGTCTCAGAAGTCTGTTTTTTGGGTTATGTCTTCAGTAAAGATGGTGCAAGGGCAGACGAAGAGAAAGTCAAAGCCATTATCAATATGCCCACACCAAAAAATGTCAAAGAGTTACAGAGAATACTAGGTATGATTAATTATTTAGGACCTTTTATAAGTAACTTGTCAGAAAAAACTCAAATATTAAGAAATCTTTTGAAAAAAGATTCAGTCTGGACTTGGGATGAGAATCATAGTCAATGTCTTAAAAAACTGAAAGATGAGATTACTAACTCACCAGTTTTAGCTCATTATAATCCCAAGATTCCATTAGTCTTGTCAGTCGATTCGTCAAAGTCAGCTTTAGGTGCAGTCATTTTACAGAAAAACAAACCTATTGCATACAGTTCAAAAACTTTAACTGAAACCCCTATTGCTCAAATCGAAAAGGAGCTACTAGCTATTCAATTTGGTTGTGAAAAATTTCACCAATATGTATATGGTAATAGAATCACAGTACATACTGATCATAAACCATTAGTCTATTTATTTAAAAAACGATTACATGATGTACCAGCTAGATTACAGCGTATGATGTTAACTTTACAGAAATATGATTTAGAAGTAATACATGTCCCAGGTAAAGAAATGTATGTCGAAGGATAACCGTCTCCATCGTCATTATTGGCACACAATGTAGGTCCTCTTTGCTGTGGGCGTCATCGGTGGGTAGTGTTGGATAAAGAAAGCAGTGTTTTACACTTGACAATCATCTTGGTTTATTTTTCCTATTTAGCACTAATGAACACTGCACTATAACTGTACTTAAAAAATGTAGGCATACGTATCTCAGATCGCGGGATGGTTTCAGTGATCCGCTCGCGCCGGCTGCCAACAGTGAAGTCCGTTGACCGTCGCTAGCGCGCCTCACACTAACTCCATCGAGCGCCACCGGATGGCGCTGGCGTTCCGAATACGTCTCGATTCCGACACGGCCATCCTGCTTGCACACGTCCTCGTGTGATCTTCTTCTTCATCCCCTTTTTATCATCTTGGTGTAGGCCTCATTCAACTCTTTCCACTCGTCCTCGTGTGATAATCCCACTGAAACACAAAACAGCCCACGACAGAATACTGTTCCACTCGGTCATTCCTGACCAAACTCTAGATTCAGTTCTTCGGTGAAAATAAGGAAACAGAACTCTACTGTATCATTAAAACCAATACTCTTTAAATTAATCAAACACTGGGAACAGGTAATTGAAAATACAACAATCACTACCCTAGGTCACTGACAACTACCCTAGGCCTCTAACAACTACCCTAGGTCACTAACAACTACCCTAGGCCACTCACAACTACCCTAGGTCTCTACCAACTACTCTAGGTCACTAACAACTACCCTAGGCCACTAAAAACTGCCCTAGACCACTATCATCTATCCTAGGCCACTAACATCTACCCTAGGCCACTATCATCTATCCTAGGCCACTAACATCTACCCTAGGCCACTAACAACTTTCCGATGCCATTAACAACTACCCTAGGCCATGTACCACAGTCGTTCGCATCAACTATCACAACTCTATTGCAAAAAAACTACCAATTTTCCAGTAACATTCGATTTTCGAGTAAAACCTCTAACGCCACGGTTCTCCAGCCGACCAGCAATCACATTGCTTTCACACATCCACGCATGGATCAAACTTCTGTGCGCATCCACCACGTGGATCGCCCGTGTGCGTCACCCGCTGACTACACACTATGGTCTCTCAAGACCCCAACCTCCACCAGGGTTAAACGCCTATCGCTTACCCACGGTCTACTTGAGTTGCCTCAACAGATACCGATTTCTACGGGCTACGACTACGTAACAACCACTGGTGACAACACACTATGGCCTCTCAAGACCCCGACCTCTGCCAGTGCCATCCGCACACCGCGTATCCATGGACACCAGAATGTCAATAAGTTACGGACTACGGCTACGAAATAGCTACTGGTACGGTCGAAAACAAAACGGCCTATAGACCGCTTTACTCGACCTCTAACCACAACTTAATCAGAATCTATGGTAACTTCGACTGGTACATGACCCGTTGGCATGTTTGTAGGTACACTTAGAATTCAAGGGTTTCAATGTCTAACGGTCACCATACAAAATCTCTATCACTCTAAACGGACCCTTGAACTTTGGATCTAACTAAGACTGATTTCGTTCTTCATTTTCTAATAACACAAAATCTTGCAATTAGCGATTTTTTTGCCTTTGTTTTGTCAAATCGGGCTTTATCATATTCCCTACACTATAATGAAAAACTCAGAAAATTCTTTAAGCGTTTGCAAAAGCCTAGACTTATCATTGCTCGTTATATCCGTCGCGATAACAGTTAAATCCGATTGAAATGCGTTTTCACTATTATGATTCACTGAATTTACACAAAGGACTTTTCTTTAACGAAAGCTTAGTTGGCATGGAAACATGTTTACAGAAAAACCCTTAATCAATCGCGAACTCACTTTGCTATGTCGGGCAAAACATGTAACAAAATTTCAAGAGGATGATCACCCGTTAATCACTACACAACATAAAATCTGTTCTGGACTGAATACTCATGTCTGACCTATACCAGTCATAACAACAACATTACAAACACGTTTACCATAAAATTTCGATGCAAAACTTTCTTTAACCAACGAGCATTCAGCACCAGAATCGTAAGTAAAAATGAAACAATTCACCTGTGTTGTATTCTGCCTGATGGTGGCTGCACAACTCAGACATCGACGCGTCGCGCCGCGCCGTCGACTGGTCCGCTGCCGCTGCCGCCACCACTGCTCGTACAGCACACGGCTATTTGACCTGGCTTGCCACATTTGAAGCACACCAAGGTCTTCGATGCCGGCTGCTGCGTCACTTGGCTCGATGATGCTGTAGGT
This sequence comes from Agrotis exclamationis, assembly GCA_950005045.1. Lineage (NCBI taxonomy): Eukaryota > Metazoa > Arthropoda > Insecta > Lepidoptera > Noctuidae > Agrotis > Agrotis exclamationis. The sequence continues at coordinate 4,006,257 of OX465415.1, read as the reverse complement.
TTTACAGGTCTTCCCTTCGTGTCCATCAGCTTACTTCTGCACTCAATACGCTTATGACCGTTTTACCGCAGTTATAACGCTTAATCAACGTTATTTTTCCTCGCTTGGTATCACTTGTATTCGATGATTCCCAGATGGTGTTAATTTTTCGCATCAGATATGAAACGACTGGCAAACGCGGGCAACGTTTCTTTATCACTTGGTTTTTCGCCACTCATTTTTTTTTTAATGAGGGTACTCGCCAATGCGAAATAAATCTTGTTATAAAAAATACCTTAAATTCCTTCGTAGGCTATTTGAGATAGCCAGGTTGATGCTTCACCTTTTAGCACCTTGCAGCCAGAACAAGTCAACCCCCGCTTGGTGGATTCTCGACAAAAACACAAATCTGCCGTCGCGTACCACGATTTTGCGTAGGTACCTTGTTTTTCAGGATCGAATGCGGGTAGTTCTTCACAGTACGCTGGCTTCGATTTTTTTTTTCTTCTATTCCAACACGTATCCCAATTCTGATGTCGAAGGATAACCGTCTCCATCGTCATTATTGGCACACAATGTAGGTCCTCTTTGCTGTGGGCGTCATCGGTGGGTAGTGTTGGATAAAGAAAGCAGTGTTTTACACTTGACAATCATCTTGGTTTATTTTTCCTATTTAGCACTAATGAACACTGCACTATAACTGTACTTAAAAAATGTAGGCATACGTATCTCAGATCGCGGGATGGTTTCAGTGATCCGCTCGCGCCGGCTGCCAACAGTGAAGTCCGTTGACCGTCGCTAGCGCGCCTCACACTAACTCCATCGAGCGCCACCGGATGGCGCTGGCGTTCCGAATACGTCTCGATTCCGACATGTATATATCAGATACATTGTCAAGAGCAGCTTTAAAAGACCATTATATACCTGATAATGATTCACTAATGTCTTGTCATGTCAATTTAATGTATTCTAATTTAGCAATCACAAAAGAATACAGCACAAAATTAGCAAAGGAAACCAAAGTTGATGAATTCTTGCAATTATTGAAGAAATATTATAATGAAGGTTGGCCAAAAAGCAAAAACCATGTCAGTCCATTGGTAAAACCATTTTGGAATATTCAAGGAGAAATCCATGTAATTAAAGATTTAGTTTTCAAAGGTTCAAAATTAATAGTGCCTCAGTCTATGTATAAAGAAATGTTAGACAAGATTCACAAAGGTCACTAAGGTATAAATAAATGTTTGAAATTAGCAAAAGAATCTTTGTATTGGCCAAATATGTCAAGTGATATAAAGAATTTAAGAGAACAATGTCTTGTATGTGCAAAATTCAAACCATGCAATCAAAAGGAACCACTACAAAATTTTGAAATATGTAAATATCCATGGCAACAAGTCGGTATTGATTTAACCCATTAGAGGTCACTGTACTTGATTGAGTACAACCATATCCCTAAGCGCAAATTACAAATCTCGTAAAGTTAATGAAGGTATTTTTGTTATTTTACTTCATCATAACACTGTTCAAGTAAATTGATAAATAATATGCGGGTAGTGTAACTTTTTTTATATAAAAAGTGTCACTTGAAGTTTTGTTACCGAAACACTGTGGAAGTAAGTAAATGATTTTTGATTTTATAAAATAATTATTGCTTAGAAGTTATACTTTTCATTCTGCATGGATAAAATACATGTCAGAGTAAGTTGTAGAGAACAATATAATTGATTATTTATTACTAGAATAAAACTAAGGTACTTTAAATGTTACTGTACTCGCTTGAGTACGGTGACAACATACGTAAGTAAAACAAATGTTTTTTTTTCTTTCAGATTCGTTGCAATTAGTAAGTAGCGCGCGTGAAACAACTCGCCGTCGACCCGTGCGTGGTCCATGATCGGACAGCGAGTCGCCCACTACTCGCCGACCGCATGCCCGCGTCTACGGTGGGCGGAGATCGTCTTGCGACGTCCGTAACCGTTGTCGTCTACCACTGCAGCTGGGTCGTGAGGTGGATGCTGTCCTCTTCCTCACGCGTCCCGCCTCCTCCATCGCTAGCATGACTGCTTTGCAGGAGGAAGTGACCGCTTCCCACTCCATCTCGCCCCGTGGCACGGCGTCGAAAAATGCCGGGTGCAAGAGGTCGCCGCCTATCGCCGTCGTGAGGACACGGCGGTGCTCTGCCCATGCGGGGCAGTCCTGCACCGTATGCTCGGTAAGGACATGCGTCAGGCGGTAGGTCAAAACGCCGTGACACCTATCCAACCACTCCCCACCTTCATGTTATAGACAAGCGGGGCCTGGCAGGCTTTGGCCCTCTAAGGAAGCCCCGCCATTTTGCTGAAAGCTCTTTGAGGCGCGCGTGGTACACGACGAGTCGTCGTCCCGGGCATGGTCCATGATCGGACAGCGCCTACAGTGGCCGGAAATCGTCCTGTGACGTCCATTGCCGTGGGCGTCTCTCACTGCGGATGGGTCGTGGGGTGGAATAAAAATTGAAAAACAAGTGCGATGTGCCCTTTGTTATTCAAGAGTGCGCTGGCAATGTAAAAAATGCCTAATAACATCTTCTTTCCAAAAAAGCATGTTTGGAAATTTTCATACTTAGGCGGTCAGTGTGCTCAATTAAGTACACCCCTGTAACTTCATGAAAACTGTAATTTTGTTTATTTTTCTTGTATCGTGTGCTTTTTTATTCTTATTTCAATACGAAAATAAAGAAAATTTAAAAAATATTTTGGTACTTTTTGTTTGAGTGGGTTAATGCATTTTGATAACTTATTTTATTTAATTGTCACAGATTATTACTCAAAATACATAGAAATTGAATTTATTAAATAAAAACAGTACATCTCAAAATGTTATCACTCATTTAAAGTCTATTTTTGCTCGTCATGGAATACCATTGTCATTAGTGTCGGATGGTGGACCTCCCTTTCAGTCAATTGAATTTAAAAAGTTTTATGTTAGAATGGGACATAGAACATATTATTGTTACTAGTCCATATCATTCACAGTCGAATGGTCAAGCAGAAAGCTCAGTCAAAATCATAAAAAATATGTTAAAGAAATGTAAAGAAAACAAATCAGATCCATATATAGATTTATTACAATATAGAAATACACCTAAAAATAATTTGTCATCAACAGCACATTATTGCTAATGTCTAGAAACTTAAGAGATAACATCCCAGTGTCATACAAAAGATTAAAACCAAAAGTAGTAACTTTTAAGGATTATAAAGAGTCAGTCAAGAAAAATAATGAAAATAAAACAAAGTATTATGACAGAAATACAAAGCCTTTGTCAATATTGTATTATAATGATCATGTCTATTTTAAGAGACATCCTAAAAGTGACTGGGAACAAGCTATTGTTAAACAAAGATTGTTAAATAATAGGTCATATATTATGTTGTTGAGGATGTCCATGGTGTAAGGTATAGGAGGAATAGATTCACTTAAGATATAGGTATTCAAATAATTTTTCAAACCCTCCTATGCAACCCAACTCGTCACAGGGGAGAAAGGAAGGTGACAGACAGGAGTCGTCTAGGCAACAAGATTCCTCATCTCAAAAATCCTCAAGTGTAACAACAAAGTCAGGTCGTATTGTAAAACCTTCTAGAAGGTTAATAGATGAAATAGATTAACTAAGTTGCTATGTCATAAATAATAAATAATGTCATAAATAAGAATGTTAAATAAGTGTTACTATAAGTATCTTTAAGTATCTTGTCATTGTATAGTTGCATAGCATAATATTATATCTTTTAATTGTTTGTCAGGGGTCCAATTAGAACTCAACAGGGGGGATGTTGTAACATCACTAATTAGTAATATAGTAAGCATCCACCTCACTATTAATTGTCTATGATATATAATCTGTGGTCGGGGTTCAGTCCGTCACTGCACTGTATTGCCCCCATCTGTGAACACTGTCCTGTAACTATTGTATGTCTGATTACAATTAAACTTTGAAGATCAAGAAGTATCTTTCATTCCTAAACAACCACATAACAAATTCTACCCTCAAGGGGATAAAATAGGGGATGAAAGTTTATAGGATTGTAGGATTGACGCATTCTCAGCGATATACGGCGAGAAGTACGTGATATAATCAAAGAAGAGCTGCAAAGTGCCCTACAGTTCTACTCAGACAAAATTGATGATTATGAACGAAAGATAAATGTGTATGAAAACAAACTAAAATTAGTAGAAAATCAAAACATTGAGCTGAAAAATAATTATAAAAACCTCAAGCTTAAACATGATGTAGTGGAGCAAAAAATTATTGCAATCGAACAGAGCAAATTAGCCAACAACATCGATATTTGTGGGGTAGCTGAAACAGAAGACTTAGATAGTGTCATAAAGAATATATGTGATAAGCTGGATCTAAGATACGATGATGTTGTCAATACACACAAGAAAAAAAGTAACCGCCCAGAAGCCAAAAACGAAAAAGCCCCCCCTGTAATCATTGTGACCCTTAAGGAGGGTTGTAGGGATTCATGGCTGCAAGTCGCAAAGAACCAGAATATTACGGGGAAAGACTTAGGTTTTGATGAGGACAACAAAATATATTGTGTGGTTCTTTCTTCTAAAGACCATTTCAGACATTAACCTGCATGGTCCTCGTATAACCTGATCTAATTTTATGATGTCTGGACTTTAAAAGAGACTGTGACCTCTGAGTTTGTTTCGGATGTTTCTTCTCAGAGTAGTCAGGTACGAAACACCGGCCTCTTCTAGTTTTATGAAAAGACGTGTAAAAGTGTTGATATAACCTACTTGCAAAAATAAACATCATTTCATTTCATTTCATTACCTTCGAGAAAGCTTATCACCTACAACTGCCTACCTACTTTGGGCTACGAAGACCGCTCTGAAAGTAACAAATATTTGTAAATTCGTCTGGTGCAAGAACGGACAAATATTAGCAAAAAGGCACGAAAAGGGTAAAACCTACAATATCCGATCCGAGAAAGATATACAAAAACTAGTTTCTGAATTTAAAAATGACCAAGAAACATAAAGTACCTTCAAAATTATTATCGAGAACGCAGTTTCCCTTATACCAAATTATAAAACGTCTTAAATGGATGATACATACGATAATATAACAGAAAATTCATACAAACATTGGAATGATTACACAGATAATTTACCAGATTTATACAACTCAATAACAATGCTTCGTGTAAACATCAGATCAATGCTGAAGAACTTCTCTCAACTCGAATATATTATCATGAACTGCCCTCAAACTATTCACCTGGTCATCATCACCGAGGCAAATATATCGGACAGGACCAAATCCCTGTTCGAGCTTGCAGATTATGACATGTATACTCAGCTGCGTGATTCAAAGAAGGGAGGTGGAGTCATCGTATATGTGCACAAGAGCATTTGCTTCACCAGACGACCATCGCGTACACGAAACTTCGAGTGTATAACCGGTGAGCTAAAAACAGACTATGGTTCTAAGATAGGTTTGTGTGCTGTATATAGACCACCTGACACGAATAAGACCCTATTCAGCGAAGAGTTGCGTGGTCATATTAATAAATTTTCACCAACACACAATGTCGTTTTGATAGGCGACATGAACATCGACTTGAAACAAAAACGTCGCAAACAAAACTTTATTTAAATACACTCTGTGAAATGGGTCTTGATTCCGGAATAAAGCAGTTTACCCGAATAGATAAGCGAGGTGAGTTCATAACAAAATCATGTATAGATCATATATTTATACGTAGTGTCGACTGCCGCGCCGTGCAAACAGCTGTTATTAAGAATGCGTTAGCCGACCACTTCATAACCGGTTGCGCGCTAGTCGACAATACGTATGTAAACAAAGATAGTCAATGTAAAATCATTAGCAAATTAGACACTAGTAATTTGCAAAGTGAATTGCGTAAAATTAATTGGAGTTTGGCCTTAGATTACAACAATCCCAAAGATATTTTGAGTTTTGTGTTGGAAAATTTTTCTAATGTATATGAAAACTGTAAGTGCAATTTAAAAATTAAACTTGGTAAAAGGCAATTGTGTAAATGGAAAACTAGCAGAATAGAAAAAATGTGTGTAAAAAGGGATCAATTATTAGAAATCTGGCTTAAAGATCAGAGCAATATGGCAAAGAGGTTATTATACAATAAATACAGAAATAAAACAAATAAGCATATCAATAATGTTAAGAATAATTATTTTTTAAAGGAGATTAAATCTAATTTTCATAATACTAAAAAAGTTTGGGAAACGATCAATAACCTATGCGGGAAAATAACTAAATCAATAGATGACATAATAATGAAACATTTCAAACTACTACCAAATATTGTTTCCAACAAGTTTGCTTCTGAATTCAGAAATAATGTTAACAATAGTTGTTTCCAATGTAACACGTCTATTCTAGATATTAACTCCTATATCAACAATTGTAACGTATCAATGAGATTACGGAAGGCCAATGAGGAAGTTGTATCTTCTATAATAAAACACCTAAATGAAAAGAAATGCCCAGGTTTCGATGGTATCCGAGTCAAAGATTTAAAATATATTTATAAAGAAATTACGCCAGTCATAACTCATCTAATTAACACATGCATTGCCACGTCCTTGTACCCAGATCAACTTAAAGTCGGAATAGTAAGACCTATCTATAAAAATGGCTCATACACAGACGTTAACAATTACAGGCCCATAACGATATTATCATGTATTGATAAGATAATTGAGAGGTATCTCGGACAAGAAATTAATAAATTCTTTAAATCAAACAATGTAATTAATGAGAAACAATACGGATTCCAGAAAAACAGAAATACCTCACAATTACTATCTAAGTTTAGTGATGAGGTCAACAAGTGCCTGAACAATCGCGAGCATGTACTTGTTTTCCTCATTGATTTCAGCAAAGCTTTCGATTGTTTAGAATATAAGACACTTTTTAATAAATTACAGCAAAATGGTATACGGGGTCCATTCTTGGAATGGTTTAAAAATTACCACAAAAATCGCTTCACGTCGGTGAATATCTCAGGCTCGTTGAGTAGTATGATTGCAACCGATAAAGGCACAGCACAAGGTTCAATTCTCGGGCCGACCGAATATTTACTGTACGTGAACGATATGTGTAACATTTTCACAGAGGGCTCGGTGTACCAATTTGCTGATGATACGTGTCTGGTAGCTGCACATAGGGACATACATGAGGCACAGAGAGTGATGCAAGGTAATTTCGACCTCTTGTGTAAGTGGGCTCACGACGTCGGTCTTGTAATTAATGCAAAAAAAACCAAGCTGCTGCATATACACTCACCATACCTGACTGAGTTTCGTGTGCCTTTTATCGTTGCCCATGAGCACCTGTGTCTTCATCAACAGGTCACTACGTGTAGTTGCCAGACACTAGAGTTGGTGACTCATCATATGTATCTTGGTCTGATAATAGATAGTAATTTCCACTGGCGGCCGCACATTGATTATGTATGTAATAAGCTTAGGTCTGTGTTAGCAAAGTTATCGATACTTAAGTATAAATTACCTTATAACACACTTCGAAAATTGTATTTGGCATTAGCCGACTCCGTAATTGATTATGGCCTAAGCAGTTATGGGCGCACATACAAGACTTATGTAGAAGACATCTACAAGTTACAGTTACGAATTTTAAAAACAATTGTACCCACAAGAATAAAAAGTGAATTCCAAGACAATGACTCAGGTTTATTTAAGCACTGTAAAATTGTAAATGTCTTTGACAAGGTACGCTTACGTGTTATAAGCGAGAACTATCATAACATAAGTAACATTCGTAAATACGAAAGGCTGAAGTCGTTGCGTTGTTTGTCGTACCTACCAAATTATATTGTACCTAAATGAAAAATCTCTTTGGTAAATATTTCGCATCTGTCTATACCACTGATTGTGGCACAGACCTTAAGAGTGACTCGAATTATCTTAGCACACTGGAAACCAATGGCCAGTGTCTTACAATACCTGACATAAATAGTGATACCCTACTCAATAAGTTAAAATCTGTCAATATTAGGAAGGGGGCAGGTCCTGACGAAATCCCACCCTTATTTATCTCTACATGTGCACCGGCCTTGGTTTTACCACTACTACAAATATATAAGGTGTCTTTAGCCACAGGAACCTTCCCACAGGAGTGGAAAAAAGCCAAAGTTGTTCCTGTTCATAAGTCGAATGAAAAGGACATTATTTCAAATTATCGGCCTATCGCTATCCTCTCCACGTTTGCCAAGATATTTGAGTCGATTATCTGCTCTCACATTCAACAGCATTTCAGACTATATCTGAGCGATAACCAACACGGCTTTATTGCTTTGAGGTCTACTACCACTAATTTGCTGTCGTTCTCTGAATCGTTGATAGAATCTATTGATGCAAATAAACAATTTGATGTCTTGTACACCGATTTCAGCAAAGCTTTTGACAAGATTCCTCATTCCATACTCATTCATAAACTTAAAGCATACGGTATCACCGGACCCTTCCTGAAATGGCTGGAATCATATCTGCATAAACGAGAATTTTATGTTGTTCTTAACGGCTTTCGATCTTCCAGCCATTATTGTATGACTTCTGGCGCCCCACAAGGAGCACATCTAGCTCCTGTATTTTTCAATATTTTCATAAATGACCTTCCTCACTGCTTACATTTTTCTGACTGTTTTCTGTACGCTGATGACTTAAAGTTTGCTCGGCGAATCGAGTCATCGAGCGATATCACGCTTCTACAAGACGACTTGAACAGAGTTGTTAAATGGTGCGAAACTAATAAAATGGAACTCAACCTAAAAAAATGTTATCATGTATCATTTACGAGAAAGCCGCACCCTATAAGCTCTGAGTACTTCATAGGCAATGAAAAAATACGAGAAGTCGACACAATTAGGGATCTAGGAGTACTGTTTGATAAAAAAGTAACTTTTGTCCCACACATCGAAAATATCGTTAAAAAGGCATCCAAAATGTTAGGGTTTGTACTAAGAAGCACACGGGGTTTCAAAAAGGTTGGCACTAAAATAATGCTGTATAATACCCTAGTACGAAGCATCCTTGAGTACTGTAGCGTGGTATGGAGACCACACTATGCCACACATAATTTACATCTGGAGAGAGTACAAAAACGGTTTTTGTGGCACCTCGCATTTTCTAGGGGAAGGAGTAAACAGCTTCCCTCCTATAACACTCGATTGAAGTATTTTAAAATGCACTCATTGTCAACTAGAAGGGAAGTGGTTGATGCCTTGTTCCTCTATAAATTGCTTAGAAATAAAATCGACTGCCCGAAGTTGCTGGGCTTGCTAAAATTTTGTGCCCCAGCCCGCTATCCGAGAAATCCAATCACACCGCTGCGCCCACCTGTACGGAGAACAGTGCTTGGTGCGAACTCTCCGATTCCGCGTCTGTGTAAGGCTTTGAACAGTTGCAGTGACCTAATTGACGTTCATCACGACAGCATTGGAAAGTTCTATAAAATAATCATCGATCACTATTCTCTACAGTAATGTTCACTGATTCCGCTAACAAATACATGTTAATTTTAAGACTTAAGTATTTTTGAATATTTTTTTTATCATTTATTATGTCCTATGAAAATCTATGAATTTGTTTTTAATAATGTTTAATGTCATTTTGTTTTGTTTTTTGATTCTTTTTATTAATTTTGAATTTGTTTTCATTTTATTATTTAATTTACACACCAATTCGGTTTTAATAATGTTGAATCCCATTTTCAATTCTTATTAGTTATTATTAATTTTTTCTCAATTTTGGTCATGTAAAAGTGAATTATTATTTTATTAAGTAAAATCTTTAATGTCTGTTCCTATTCCTAATGTAAAATTCAAATCACAACTTTATATTAATTAATGCATGTGGTGTTAGCCTGTAAGTAATTGTTGCACTTATGAATGTAAAATCACTGGTATTAATTCAATGTATGTTTTGTGTAAACAATTGTTGGCTGACCTAAATAAATAAATAAATAAATAAATGGAATAATGTATATGGATCACGGACGTGGGAATGCATGCTGCCATCTTACATGAATGAATTACCGCTTGAGACCTGTAATGCACTTAATGCAAAGAACTGCTCTAAAGTACTGAAGAGATACTTTCTAGATTGTGAGCCGATCTAGAAAGTATCTCTTTAAGTGACGTCTTAATATTTGATAGTATTTGACAGGCCTGTTGGTCTAGTGGTTGGTGAACCTGACTGCTATGCCGGAGGTTCGTCGGTTCGATTCCCACCCGGGACAAGTGTTTGTGTGATGGGCACGATCGTTTGTTCTTTGTCTGGGTGTAATTTATCTATAATATGATGTATTTAGAAATATATAAGTATGTTTGTCAGTTGTCTGGTGCCCATGGCACAGGCTCTGCTTATCTTGGGACTAGATGGCGTTGTGTGATGGTTGTGGAATATTATTATCATTATTTATTTGTGTACAATTGCCTAACCGTTCACCTGAATACGTTATGTTATGGCACCGAGTTGCCGTGTCTGCCCATTCTGCTGTTAAACCCGCAATGGTTTGTGCGGTATGTTGTATTTTGAACAAAATGTATTTGTAAATGTTATTGGAAAATAAATGAAAAAAAAAAAGGAAACTTTGTCAATTTTAAACCGATCGTACTGAGACTTTACATACATAAAACTACTATGACGTAGGCATCCCATCAGAAAGGATTTTGATAAATGCCACCACTAAGGGGATAAAATAGGGGATGAAAATTTGTATGAAACTTTGTCAATTTTAAACCGATCGGGCTGAGACTGCATGCATAAAGTTACTATGACGTAGGTATCCCCTAAGAAAGAATTTTGATAAATTCTACTCCTAAGGGGATAAAATAGAGGATGAAATTTTTTATAAATCTTCTTAGATTTTCGACTGATTACGCGAACGAAGCCGCGGGCAAAAGCTAGTAAAGTATAAATAACAAAAATAATTGAAATGTTATACTTACCTTAAAATTGTTGATTACGAGATGGAAGTCGTGGGGTGGCTGGCTGGACAAATGAGTGTCGATAAAGTCCAAGCTAAGTGGTCCAGTGCCAGTGAAGTCTCACGATGCATCTCCCAATTACAAGCGTTGCCATTTATTGGAAGTCGTACAGTGGCTAACAAGTGAAAGAGCTTGACCACTGACGCTTGCGGTGCAATGTGTGGCATATGCAGAAAGTGATATTATGAGTTGCTCATTGGAAGTCGTACGGTGGCTGACAGGTGAGAGCACTTGATCAGTGAAGCCCACGATGCAATGAGACGAATGTAATTTATCAAAACAAAAAAAATATATACATAAATAAGAAAATGTGATGTTGTTACGTACCAGCCTTGGCAAGAAAGGACTGAACGTATTTCCACGCTATCGCGGAGACAAGCCAATAACCTGTTAGGTTACTTGCCCTTACTAACAACAATATAATTATATCTCTACACTTACCGTTTTTCAGGGATGAAAAGCTCCAGAGGCCGATGTCCTTTCGGTTATAATATTATGTCATGTATGAGTGGGGTGAGTAATCATTGTTTAGTTGTGTATGTATGGTGTGAACCGAATACGTTGCCTTCAAGACAGGGCGCCCGACCAGCCGGGCACGTGGTGTCAGATTTCAACCAGGCAACGCCGCATCCAAGATTCCTGATCTCCAAAAAGGACGCACGGGCACACGTAGCTCACTCAAAAGCACTCAAATATTGTTCCCGCACCAAATATTAAGCTATTCACGGCCTCAAAGTCCACACGGTGCCGGCAAACTTAACCTCAAAAATGTTCCGGTTTTAACAACCCAACAGGGAAAATATGGCGGATTTCACCCAATTATCAACAATTAATCGCACACAAGCCCGGATTGGTTTGGATTTATAATTATCCCAACAGATTCCAAAGTAATTCACGTAATTGCGTGACCAATAGTCCCAACCAACGTTCCGACAAATCAACCGGGGAACAGACAACTGTCAACCACAGACGTCAAACGTCATGAAGCGGATGCGTTCGTAAAGTACGTTTCATTTCACGTTTGGGCCGGAACATCTACCCCCCTGCGGCCGACCCTTCGGCCGCTTAATCAATGGCAGTCTTGACAAAGTTGCGGCCGCTCTCTTTATGACCGATCCGTCCACCAAAACCCTCAGCAAATCGAGGAATCCTGTCGGTGCCAGCCACCAAATTGAGAATGCGCCCCCGGCGCCAATACAAGGGCTTAAGGTTGGCATCCTTAATCAGGACGAGGTCTCCAAATTTGGGCGGATGAGTTTATCAGTCCACTTGACGCGCTGCAGGAGAATGTGCAAGTACTCTAAGCTCCAACACTTCCAAAAGCTCTGAGAGAGCTGATGCACCAACTGAAACCGCTATAGCCGATTTTGGCTCACATCAACAAAGGAGTACTCCGGCAGGGCGACTAGTGGCTGTCCAATCAAGAAAAAATGGCCCGGGGTAAGGGCCTCCAAATTATTCGGGTCTGAAGAGAGCGGGCACAATAAACGCGAGTTCAAAACAGCTTCAAAGCGGCAATACCATAGCTATTCTCTACAGGTGAGAACTGTGTCTCCCAACAATCTCCACCAGTCACTTTGCCACTTTCAAGCGGTCTCAAAATATACCCCCCCAATAGGGCGGACTGGCGGCTCAAACAACTAAGTTATCCCTTTGCGGGCCAATTTGTTACCAATGTCAACCTGGCTATATGGAATATACTTCTTTCAAATAGTTACTTGTACCCTTGTGGTTGGTACCGCAATCAAGCCAACAAAATCCAAACTCTCGCTGCAGAATGACTAACAGAGCATTGCAACCGGCATGCGAGTTATTTACGTGACGATCAGTCACCATCCAACCAAATGGCCCTCCCTGGGCAGTAAAGGGGGGTGACGGACGCCACAAGGAAGGCTGGTACTGCCTCAACCGTCCCCCAACACGCAAAAGACCCGTACCATTCAACCAACCAAGAAGGGGTTCAGTTTGCGGACGGCTCCCGAGTTAACCCTACCAGAATTCAAAGTCTCGATCTCCTACTCAAAATGTGCAGCCTGCACGGAGCGGGCCCCAAGGAGGAGTGACTCCTGTCGCTCTTGAGGAGAGAGAACGGTGACAGGCGCTTGTCACCTGGATTCTTAGAATCGTGACCAAAACGCCTGATCCACGAGGTGGCGTTCAACAACTTGTCAAGGGAGCTGTATCGGTTCAACAAGATTCAGAAACAAACGGAGGGTCCTTCGTCCCAACGGCGAGCATCTCGAGCCCTGGCGAAGGATCCGAGATCAAGACCGGCGTTCGAGGCCAATCATCCTCCGGGCGAGTCAGCCAGTCTGGTCCCCGCCAAAAGGGGAGTGAACAACCAAGCGGGGGTGCCATGCACCCACGTGAGGTCACGTCGCCGGGGTCACATCTCCGGGCGCGTGCCTCCAATCAAAGGAGTTTCAGACTCCTGGATCTGTGACACTCGGCACGCAACAAAGACTTCCAAGGTGTGGACGGACGCCCGCAATCAACACAGAAATATTTGGCTGTCCGTTCGGGCGTAAGAAACCCGAATGTCTACAGATTAACCCAGTGTGAGCAACGCGATTTAATAGACGCATCACTAATCCAACAATATTTTCTCCAATAAGTCGGAACATGAGCCGAAACAAACTTAGGGTCCAAACAACTCACAGGAGTGAGTCCAACAAGGTTGTCCCTCAAAATGGGAATAGGCGCCTCGCCCCTTACGCTAATCGTCTGAAAAGGCACAGACATCCAGGCTCACCCGACTCGTGAGCCGTGAGGCCCGGACGATTTCCGTGGGTCCCCAGACCCTGACCGACGCCGTTGGCAACAAAACCGTGTCGATCTGGGGAGGTACGATAGCGGGGCAGGCGCCAACCTCCTAACAATGCCTGGGCGGCGACCGATCGCCGCATCTAGGCTGGGGTCTCTCAAGACGAGGACAACAAACAAACTGCTCGTCCGCGCGATGTCCCGAGCCGCGCGCCATTGGTGGAGGGGTATATCCCACTGGGCGCCTGAATGGCGGGGGGCGCGACTCCAAGCGGGGACGTTCCGCCAACGTAGGGGAGGGAAGGCGGTGCTGGTCTGGCCAATGTCGCTCACCAGCAGCTGCACAATCGCCTTCACGAGAGGAGATCAAACGGCGGTCGCGCGGCTCCCGATCAACTGGCGCGGGGGGTGGAGTACGGCGGTCAAAAGAGCAGGCCCCTCCTTGGTATTGAACCGGCGAGCGAGGAGCCCGGGGCTCATCTTCAATATACCCCCCGTGCGCGAACCCCCTTCAGAGTCCGATCTACCGGAGCGGTTTGCGCTGGCGCATAAAATTTCAATGTGTGAACCCCTACAAATTTGACAAGAGCGGGGGGTGGGGCAATCCCGATGAAAATGATTCCCCAAACAAGAAAAGCACAAACGGCGTGCATTGGCAACTCGGCGGCGGGCACTCACGTGCAACCTCAAAAAGGCCGGGCAAGTCGCTAAGCCATGTCCCGAGGCCTTACAATAGCCGCAAGCAGGCTTACTCTGGGTGCCAGCAAAACGGGGGGCGGGGCGATCATCAACAGGCCCAACAGCCCTAGTCCGTCCCTGGGCCCTTGGCAGAGGGGGCGGTCGGCTAGACCCCGTGGCGCCACAAGAGTTATCCAAAAATCGACACTCGTCCTCCAAGAATTTGACGAGGTCATCAAAGGACGGCAGATGGGTGACGCTATCCCCACCATACCGTTGCTCAAACCGGGACCTCAACTCGGCAGGAAGTCGCTGCAACACTATGTGCACCAAAAAATAAGACCAATGTTGCACTGGCAACCCCAATCGTTTCAAAGCGTTGGTTGCTGCCAACAACGGATTCAGCAGGTCAGTACGCAATGCTGACAATAGGGTAACAACCGTCAAGTTCAGAATCTGGGCAATGTGGACGTCAGCCAAAGAACGTTTGTTCTGGTACCGCCGGGATAAAAGTTCCAGAGCGGTAGGGTAGGCTGAGTCAGTAACCGGTAAGTGCTGAACCAAGGCTCGGGCCTCACCTTCCAGGACCGACAACAAATAAGCCAACTTCTGGGCCGGTCTGAGGTCAGAGCGCGAATCAACAAGACTTTCAAATAGGTTTTGGAAACCAAGCCAGTGGTCTAAGCGACCATCAAAGTGTGGCAGTTCCAACGTCGGCAGTCTACTTAATAATCCGGGGCCTGTAACAACGGAGGTCTCTGACTTGACCTGGGCAGGGTCCCGACTTTTCAAAATTTCCCGGGCACGCATACTTAATACGTCACCCAGGTTCAAAATTTGGTCATCGTCTGCAACAACCTTATCACGGGCTGCTTGATCAAATACTGCCAAATCCAAATCAAAAACAACTTCATTGAAGCGAGCGAACAAAGTGTCAACAGCACTCAGTCTCGCATTCAACCGCTCATACCGAGCCAGCGTGGCCTCTTCCAGGTCACGGCGCTCTATGGTTGCCGCAGCAGAGGTGAACCATCTTAGCTGTGAGGTCAACCCACCAATGACTTCCCTTACAGCTTTCAAAGAAGCCATTGCAACAATCAAATATCAAAATAAAATTAAAAATAACAATTCAAATTAAATAAACAATTCAACAAACCAATTGTCAACAGGAATAGCTTTCCCCGGACACAAGTTACAATTTAAACCGGTAAAACAAATCAAATCTACCGCTTAATACAAGGGCCCAGACTAAGTCCGTCCCTGTAAAATTACACCAAATAATACAACATAGTCCGAATTATTACAAGTTCAAATCCGACCCTGTAAAACAACACAACAACAAACTTAAGTTTGAATTTTATTGCAAATACAAACAAAACAATTAATTATTAAATTCAATAATGGGTAGTTCTTCAGAGACAAAATTTTCGATGTCTGTGGGTATATTTCCGTAACCAACTAACAAAACGGCATGTAATATTTTTTTCTGTATACTTTAGCTTTAGATCTAACTAGGACAAATTATATTTTTTTAATAGTAGCTATCTAGATACAAAATAAAAAATGTTGAAGTCTGTTCTCCTGATTCATATGGGGCGTCCGTTTCCCATTTTCCGGAACAAAATGGTCTATGTCGCATTTTCCCTTTGATTCATCAATATAAATTAAAGTTATTTCGAAAGGTAATGAATTGACCTCTTACAAAAAAAATATGTAATAGTTGTAACTACGTTAGTGTGTTTATAATTAAGTAAATAAGAAGTGTCCGGCGTAAATTACTGATTAATATGGAGTAAGCTTTGCTTGACCGTACTTGGTCGAGGAATGATAATGAGAATCTGGGATCCCGCATGGGGGGAAGCCTGACGTACAACGGACATGCTAGAAAGCGGACGTGAGGCTGGTTGGCTTAGAACCCGGTGAAACAAAGGTAAATATCTGATTCATCTGTGCTTGGTTTAGGTACCTTGCTGATTACAATGCCTGATTTATTAATTTTATTTTGCTGTTTTAAGACTTTAATCTGAGTTTCGTGTGATGCTTCTGGGTTATAGATTCGTGTAGAAAAATGACAATACTGAAGTCTGTATGAATTATGAGTTAAGCATAATTTTAGGCAAAATCATGATTCATCTGTGCCTGATTGATATGTTCAAAAGCCCATATGAATCTGAAAATAAATTAGTTTTCCCATTTTCCAGCAAGAAAGGAACACTTTTGTTACGTTATTTTACTTTTCCAAGTCAGTAGAGTGTGTGTGAGACAATTTTGACATTATTCTTCGGTATTTATTCATAATTCAAACTCTATCTGTTTGTTTTTATTTTGATATTGCAGTTCACAACAATGCCACTATCAACAGTAGAAAAGAAGGAGAAAAAGAGACTCATAGAACGTACGAATTTTTTATCCTTCTAGGATGGAAATTGGAAAATAAGAAAAGATCGAGACGAGTAAGCTGCGTGGAAATTAAAATAATTATATTTGAAAAGAAAGGGAGAAAAAGCCAAAGTAAACTGAGAGAATATTATAATGTAGCATTAAAATGACCATCTGGTACCTATTTATAACAAAATTCTCGCTTTTCTGTAAGTATTTATTTCTGTATAAATATTATTCTAAAAAACAAGAATTTTATTGTTGAATTGACCAGATTTTTTCCTTGATAATTATGATCACTGATAATTGTTTTTATAAAAAAAATATTCATCATCATCATCATATCAGCCGTAAGACGTCCACTGCTGAACATGGGCCTCCCTTTTAGACTTCCAATAGGACCGGTTGTAAGCGGCCTGCATCCAGCGTGATCCTGTGACCTTCATAAGATCGTCTGTCCACCTAGTGGGTGGACGTCCTACGCTGCGCTTGCCGGTGCGTGGTCTCCATTCGAGAACCTTACAGCCCCATCGGCCATCAGTTCTGCGTGCTATATGGCCTGCCCACTGCCATTTCAATTTGCTAATTCGTTGGGCTATGTCGGTAACTTTGGTTCGTCTACGAATCTCCTCATTTCTGAGTCGATCGCGCAGAGAGACTCCAAGCATAGCCCTCTCCATAGCTCGTTGCGCTATACTGAGCTTACTAATGAGGCCTACAAAAGGACCACGTTTCGGCACCATACGTCATCACTGGTAACACACATTGATCGAAAACTTTCGACTTAAAAAAATATTATTGTTGTTATAATATTTTGATAATTATTTTTGATTTTTATTTTCTTAATACAGAGCCCATTTTTATTTAAAGTTTTCCATTTTTATTTCTGTTCCTGATTCATCTGTATAAAATTCTGATTCATCTGGGCACTAAATTTTTAAACGTAAATATCTTAAAAACTACTTTGTAAAAACGAGTCCCTTATACAAATATATGTTATTTGGAATATCTATTTTAATATGAACATGTGTTACTGAGCTGAAAGTGAAATTAAAATTTGACCATATGAATCAGTCAAAGAATCGAATTTCGAAGAACTACCCTAATATGTCCTTAGACATTCAAACAACTTAAGTTTGAATTTTATTGCAAGTACAACCAAATCAATTAATTATTAAAGTCAATTATATATCCTTAGACATCAGATTCCTTGGTACCAACAAGTCGGGCAATAACATTAATTAATTTGTCTAACCATGTTCCAAGAAGCCCAATAACAATTGGGTAACTTCTCACTTCAACCTGACAGTAAGTGGTGAATTCAACATGCATGGTCAATGTTCAGCTGACGCTTTTTCTCATCATGATCTCCTTTTCCTTTCTTATAAAATTCGCCCTCCTAAGAGTAAGCCCAAAACCCTGTTTCAGCGCAGTTTTGGTGGTATGAATCTTGAAAGCCTTCGCGAGGATGCCGGCAATATTGACTGGTTTGATCTTATTGATGCGGAATCGATTGACATAAAGCTTGACATTTTCAATTCTAATCTTATTCAGCTTTACGATATCCATGCGCCTGTTCACTTAGTAAAGATTAAACATCTTCCTGCACCTTGGCTAACTGATGATTTAAAGGACGTTTTGCACAAGAAGGCGGCAGCAAAGGCCAGACTTAAACGCACACCTAACGCCATTAATCGTGAAAATTACGTTGCGATCCGCAATCACAGCAATCTGGTTTGTAGGGATGCCCAACGCCGCCACATTCATAATTCTTATTTTCTCTATTTATAAACTCCATTACTACCATCCTCAAATGTTCTTACCATCTCTACGCTGATGATTTGCAACTATACGCTCATTCGAATATTGCCAACCTTGATAATTGCATTTCTACACTGAATGTCGATCTTCGTGCTATCGAAGAATGGTCTGGCAAATTTGGGGTTTCTGTGAACGTCGGGAAGTGTCAAGCAATCCTCATCGGTAGTTCTTACTATTTGAGAAACGTGGACACGACCCAACTTCCGCCACTGTTGTATGAGAACTCCGTCATCTCTCTTTCACCTCACGTAAAAGACTTGGGTCTGTACATTGACGAAAATTTGAGTTGGAATAAACACGTGGCTCAGATGAGTCAGAAAGTCACGTCCTCGCTGCGGTCTCTCTATAGATTCAAGCATTTCCTCCCATCTAGTACCAAACTCATTCTAGTCCAGTCACTTGTGCTTCCCATTATTGACTATGCTGATGTTTGTTATTCTGATCTATCCCAAGAACTTCTTAACAAATTGGATCGACTTCTCAATAACTGTATTCGCTTCGTTTTTGGCCTTCGTAAATATGATCACATTTCTTCCTTCCGTTCTCAGCTTAAATGGCTGCCTATCCGACTCAGGAGATCCCTCAGATCTCTCTGCATGCTTTTCAAGATTATGAACGATCCACGTGCTCCTGATTATTTAAAAACTCATTTTAAAGTGTTGGGCAGTTCTCATAGTTGTAACCTTCGAGCTTCCAAAAAACTAATTCTCCAAGTTCCTTCACACCGCACCGGTTTTATGTCTAATTCTTTCGCTATATCAACTATAAGACTCTGGAACGCGCTACCCTTTAACATTAAAAAAGCTGAAAGCGATTTCACTTTTAAAAGAAAACTGCGTAAACTCTATTTAAGTCACAATAAATAGCTCTCTTTCTTCAAGTCTAGTCATAATAGTTATTATTAAGTTATATGTATTTTTTTTTTCATTGTTGCTATAATATTGTTTAGTTTATTTTATCAGTATTATATGTATTAGTATCTATATTAAAATATACATGTCTTTGATTTTTTTTTTGTACCCTACCACAATATTCTCTTATTTAACCCAAAGGTTGACTGGCAGAGAATGCCTTGTGGCATTAAGTCCGCCTATGTACCACTTTATGTACATGAAGCTTAAATAAATAAATAAATTCTGTTGATAATGGTGACCCAGCAAAAGTCTGGAAATTTCTAAGATCAATGGGAGTTGGAAAGTCACGCCAAGATTCTATTCCAAAAGATGTAGATCTTGAACAACTTAATAAACATTTCTCTGTCTCTTCTAATTTTAATGATGTTATTAAAGCCAAAACTCTAAATAATTTTTCATCTCTTCCAACTCCCGATAACTCTCCTTTCGTCTTTAATCAATTCTCGGCTTGTGATGTTAAGAAGAGCATTTTATCAATCACATCAAATGCTGTTGGTAGTGATTGTGTCAGTCGTAAGATGGTACTTCCTATCCTTGATGAAATCCTTCCTGCCATAGGCCATATCCTAAATTATTCCGTCTCCTGTGGTGTTTTCCCTTCATCTTGGAAAGAAGCACAAATTACCCCTCTCCCTAAATAGTGTAATCCTGTGTCTTTTGCCGATTTTCGTCCTATTTCCATATTACCTTTCCTATCCAAAGTCCTTGAACGCCTCATTCATAACCAGCTAAGTGCTTTTCTTTGTAAAAACAGTCTCCTTAATGATTACCAATCCGGGTTTCGTCCAGGACACAGCATTACTACAGCCCTTGTTAAAATTACTGATGACATAAGGTTGGGCATGGAAAATGGAAATTTGACGGTCCTCACTTTATTAGATTTCAGTAATGCTTTTACCACCGTCGATTTTGATATCCTACTCGGCATTCTCTGCTCTCTTAACATATATCCAACGGCAATTGATTGGTTTCGTAGTTACCTGTGTGGTCGCCGGCAACGTATTTGCATTGAAGGCTCATCGTCGTCTTGGTGCGATACCTCGGCCGGCGTACCACAGGGGGGCGTTTTATCTCCTCTTCTTTTCGCTATATTTATAAATTCAATTTCTGATCATCTTCTTTCATCCTATCACCTGTATGCTGACGATTTGCAAATATATTCACAAGCTCCCTTAGACAAATTGTCGGAGGCCGTAAATATGAAAAATAAGGATTTAGCACGTATTTCTGATTAGAGTACTGCTCATGGCTTAAAAGTTAACCCAGCGAAGACACAGGTCATTGTTGTTGGCAGCCCGAGACTGCGTTCAAGAATCAACTGGTTGCAGCTTCCCCAAATTGTTTTTGAAGGTTCAGTTATTCCTTATAGTGACAAGGTTAAAGACCTGGGTATTTACATTGATAAAGACTTCTCTTGGGGCCCACAGTTGCAAGAAGTGAGTCGCAAATTATTCGCATCTGCAGGATCTCTGCGAAGATTGCGCAACTTTCTACCAACTGCCACTAAAACTGCGCTCGCTCAATCCCTCCTTCTCCCGATCCTAGATTATGCCGATGCCAGCTATCCAGATCTCACCGAAGCACAATTGAATAAACTTGAGTGACTTCAAAACTTTTGTATAAGGTTTATATTTGGTTTGCGCAAATATGACCATATTTCGGAATTTCGCAATAAACTCAAGTGGTTACCTATTCGCCTTCGCCGAAATACGCACGTTTTAACACTGCTTTATAGCATTCTTTTTAATCCTTTAACCCCCTCTTATCTCAAAGAGCGTTTTAAATTTTTACACGATGCACACTCTCGAACTTTGAGATCATCAGAGAATTTGGTGCTAATGATGCCTGCGCACTCCACAAAATTTTATGATGATTCCTTCATGGTCCAAGCTGTCCGTTTGTGGAATGCATTGCCATTATCAGTCAGACAAGCACAATCGCTGGTTTCTTTTAAAAAGTCAGTTATTAATAATTTCCTTTCGCTTTAATGTATAATTTGTATATGTATTTTTATATGTATTTGTATTTGTTTATATATGTATTTGTATTTTATATTTTTGTGTCTATTGCATATGTATACTGTAGGTGTTTTTTTTTATTTTTGGCACATTGATATTGTGCATGTATTTTCTGTGCACCACTAACTACCCTGTTTTTTAAGTAATTTTTCTAGTCCAATAAGAGGTTGTCTGGAAGATATCGTTATCAGCGATAAGACCGCCGTTGTACCCTCAGGATTAACAATATTGTAAAAACTCTGTTTATTAATTTTGGTGTACAATAAAGTATATTCTATTCTATTCTATTCAACAATAACCTACACTCTGCTACCATTTGTTACGTACCAGCCTTGGCAAGAAAGGACTGAACGTATTTCCGCGCTATCGCGGAGACAAGCCAATAACCTGTTAGGTTACTTGCCCTTATTTAATTTAATTTCACTTTATTACCCAGATCACATGAATCCATATTGTTAGTAAAACATTCACAACTTAAGACTAGTGTTAGTACAATAAATTAATTCACATCCATGTCAGAATAATAATCCTACCAATTCACAATTATCACAATAATCAATAATAATCATTTTCATAATAATCAATCAACAAATAATTTATTTTAATCTTATAATGTTAACTATTTGTTAAATGTGTTCAATATGTTTAAATATTAGTTCTCATTTGTGTTATAAAGTGCGTTTGTGACTAATCATCGCGCTGTATTGAACAACATTTTAATAAACGTAAGTAATAAGGATATCTCTGATTCATAACAAAGAAGTTTTTACAGTACATTAATCATGTATACCTAAATGTTTTATATAGGCGCCATAGTCTGTAAAAAACACCTATTCATAATGTTGAATGCTTTTAGAATAAGATCTGAATGCCATTTATCTGTTGTGTTTATGTTTAAATAAAGAAATTTTAAAATCAAAATCAAAAAAAATCAATCAACAAATAAATAAATCACAATTACAATAAAAATTACTTAATGGCGTGATTTGATGGAAAAACCAGCGTCTTGGTCCAGTGTTTTAAAATACTACTGTCCGACCTCCCAGCCACAGTTTTTAAGAGACTGTTGTTACTGCCACGCACCCGCATCAACAGGGACGCGCAACGCTTTCTTATGATGGCATTAAATCGTCCACACCTGCCTCTGCGAACATCCCTGACGCGCTGCAATGACGCGGCAGCCCCAACAGTGCCCTAAACGCGTTGTTGTATTGGACACGTAAGGCGCTGTAAGCCTTCAACGTATAATCAATCCATAGGCTGCAGGTGTAAAATGTTTGGCAGTAAGCCCTAAACAAGGTAATTTTAACACCTCTAGAGCATTTAGCAAACCTACGGATTATCATATTGCTTCTAACTGACAGCGCCCTACGTTCCCTTTCCATGTCCATAGTGTCGGTCTGAGTTGCCGAAACCCAGTGCCCCAGATATTTAAAAGCTGTAACCCACTCTAGCGTGGTCCCAACCAGTTGGACAGGCGGTACTTCAGCGTAAACTTTAGTGCCTGCTTTAAATAGCAAACACTGGCTCTTTTTAGCATTATATCTGAGGCCATGGGTCTCCGCATATCGCTCACAAACTGCTACAAGTTTCCTGAGGGCGCTGATCGAGGGGGCCAGCAGCACCATGTCGTCGGCGTAACTTATGTTATTGACAAATGTTCCGTCAATAGAACAACCGACCATGGCGCCACTGAGCTCACGAATCAGCCGATCCACATACAGGCAAAAGAGTTTTGGTGAAGTCAGCCCACCTTGCCTGACCCCACACTCCAGCCTGTACGGATCGGATAGCGAGCCTGCCCACTTCACCATATTAGTCTTATGACCGTACCAGAATTTAAAAACATTTATCAGCTCGCCTGGAAGTGTTGTCTCCTCATGCAACTTCTTCCATAAAACCTCATAAGACACCATATATCAAAGGATTTTGACAGGTCAAGAAAACATGCATATACAGGTGTTTTCCTGTCCGTATAGTATCGCACAGTGTGCTTGAGACACAAAACAGCTTGCTCGGTTGAAAGTCCCGTTCTGAATCCAAATTGGGCATCGTGGAGCGACAGCTGTTTATTTAGCTGTTTGTCACGCACACTATCCAACACTTTTGCGATGACTGTAGCCAATGATATGGGCCTATAATTATCTATGTCAGAAGTATCTCTTGTTCTATTTTTTATAATAGGCACAACTAGGGTTTTCATTAGGTCTTCAGGCAAATATGTGTGCGAGAAACAGAAATTGAAAAGCATTGCCAGCACTCTGGGCATATGAACACCTGCATTTTGCAAGTGCTCAATGCTGAGTGAATCGTGCCCAGGTGATTTACCACGCTTCATGTTTTTCAAAACAGCAGCAATGTCCTTTGCCGTTACCCTTGTTACAGATTCCGGTGCTGATTCCCTGTCTGGCACTACCTCTTCCATTGCATCTATAGGGACTTCACTACAAAGTGGCTTTTAAATAAGTTGGCAATCTCGGCAGGCTCACTAACGCCCTCCACACTAGCTGGATGGCTCGACTTACCTTTTAGTTGATTTGTGTGTTTCCAAAATTTACTAAAGTCTTTCTTTTCGTGACATGATACTATTATATTCATTTTTATTTGTTCCCTATTTCTCTGACACCACTTAAGTTTAGTTTTAAATTTACTTTTTGTCTCTCTCATGTTTTCATACACAGAACCCCCTTGCGGCTTACCACATAGCAACCAATTTTGATAAGCAAGTCGAGCCTCCGCGTGCGCTTGTCGAACATATTTGTTCCACCCTATGACTGGTTTTCTTTTACATTTTTCCGGCCCACAATAACTAAAACATGAAGCTTCACTTAATATATTTACAATGTTAAAGTATATTTTATCAATAATGGATCTATGTTCTATATTGGTACATAACTGATCACTACATTTATAAAACTCAGACGGAAAATCAATATTTCTCAGTTTATTATTACAAAAATTTTCATAAACAGCAGTTTGTTGCAAATCCCTTTCACCCCACACCACCTTATTGCGTTTGCTAATAAAACTGTTGGTTCTTATTCTAAGTACACTCAAATTACAAGTTATTTCTAATGGAATATGGTCCGACCAATACACACTGTGTAATATCTTCGCGCCCACTACAGAGCGCCACGCCGCTTCAGATACCACACAGTGATCTAACCAACTCTGAGAACCGTGAATGTCACTTACGTAAGTAAATGAGTCCGAAGAAAGTCCCAGTACCTCAATGTCCGCACAACGCCATTGTTGTTCATCACAAAAGTCCAGAAGTTCACGACCAAAACGCTCACCGGGCTGCGCAATATAGTCGCCTAATATAAACACTGAGTCTACACTGCATTCCTCGACTATAGCCGCCAATTCACCCAAGCATTCCGTGAACTCGGCAAGGTTTTCGGCCGAGTCCGTTGGCATGTACACTGAGAACACTAATATCGAGCTGTCCTGTAACGTCAATTTGATCGCTGATATTCGCGCACTTACACACTGTATGACAGATACCGCTTGAAACACATTTTTCCGCCAAAGTAAGGCGACACCTCCGTAAGGTCTGCCGAGCAATACACCGTTACCGGTGTCCATCGCCGATTTTCCTGTGTACTCAAAATCTGCATCAATAGTGCCCAGGAACTGGACATCTTGCGGCTGCAACCACGTCTCCTGTAGGGCTACGATGTCAGCTGATCTGCATAACCCCCGCACACACTCAACTGAGCGAGTAATCGATCTACAGTTGAAACTGACAAGTTTTGTATTTTGGGTCAAATTGTTATTGTTGTTGTGATCTTCCATCGTTATTTATTTTCCTGTCATTATGTATCATATTATTTCCTTTATTTTTCTGATAAGGTTGTCTATTTAAATAAATAAATTTTCGAAATTGAATACCTTCAGGCCATAAACCGTCATCAAGAAACATTGCTAGTTTGGCCTGTGGTACAAAAATTTTGTATACGGCATAGCGTTTTTGCTTCGTCATATTAATTTTCTTTAGAGACACAGTTATTGTTATGTATGCGTGTACCTAGTTATAAGTAGATGTGGCTGCGCCACATACTAAGTGCGGGCGTCGAATACACCAGTGTGAAACTAACCGTCTTTGCGTCAATACCTCTGTAGGCTTCCTATACAACATTGGCGACGATTACCCACGTTGAAATTAAAAAAAAAATGTTCGGTGCAAATTCAATACTGGGAGCTATAGCCAATTTTGATCACCATACTCAAGACTGGAAGCTTTATAAAGGACGACTTCAGCAATGGTTCATTGCCAATAGCATTGGCGAGGATAATGATAAGGCTGGAGTGAAGAGGAAGGCGGTACTATTGAGCGCACTCACGGAGAACACGTATCAACTGGCGTGTAATCTTGCCTTGCCCGATGATTTGGATACGAAGAACTATGATGATATCTTGAAAATATTGGACGACAACTTTGTGACCAAACGCTGCGGTTTTGCGGAGAGGCATAAGTTTTACACGGCTGTGCAACAGCCTGGTGAGACGCACTCACAATGGGCCGCGAGGTTACGAGGTCTTGCTACGTACTGCGCGTTCAAGAATTTGGAAGATTATCTTCTAGACAAGTTTGTTATGGGCATGTTACCAGGTCCTGAACGAGACAAACTCTTTGCCAAGAATGTCGAAGACTTGACGCTGAGTAAAGCTGTGGACTTAGCAGAAAGTACCCGCTGCGCGCGTGAAGGTGCCGCTGTAGCACCAACAGGAAATACTGAAGGAAATCAGGATACGGTTTTCAAGATTGATCAAAGCGTTCACACAAAAGAGTCGAACGCATCACAAAAGAATCAGCGAAATGATAAGTGTTCGGTATGTGGGTACAAGAACCACAAATCGTCGGAGTGTCGGTTCGCAAACTATTCGTGTAAATTGTGCAATAAAAAAGGACACCTGCGTAAAATGTGTTCAAAAAATAAAGTGAATCGCATTGAACAAGGTAATACCGATGACGAGGGAGATGATGGTGAGTTACTTTTAAATATCAATTGTTTTAATGAAGTGCCAATGACTGAAACTGTATTGCTGGAGGGTTAAAGTATGAAATGTGAAATAGACAGCGGTTCGCCAGTCTCGGTTATTTCTGAAAACTTATACAAACACAGTTTCTCTGGAGTTCCGTTAACAGCACCTAAGAAAAATTTATTGACGTATACCAGCACTAAAATGTTAGTCACAGGGTGTATGATGTTAAACATTTCATACAGAGGTCGTACGGTCAAACTGCCTGTGTATGTTATTCGCGACGGCGGCCCTCCCCTCTTAGGACGCGATTTTATGCGTGCTTTTGAGTTACGTCTCGTATCCAAACTCGGTTATTGTAATAATATTACTAAAACTAATAATCTGTTGCAAGAACTAATTAAGGCTTATCCAAAAGTGTTTTCGGATGAACTAGGTTGTTTTACTAAATTTGAAATTGTTTTACCCCTTAAGGCAGATGCAAAACCTGTGTTTTTCAAGTCTCGCCCAGTTCCCTTTGCCTTAAGAGATAAGGTAAACAAAGAGTTGGACAAATTGGTCGCGCTAGGAATTTTAAAACCGGTTTCTCATTCAGAGTATGCGTCACCGATTGTGCCTGTTCTTAAGCGGGATGGTAGTGTTCGCATTTGCGCTGATTACTCGGTAACTATCAATAAACAACTACTTGTGGAAAAGTATCCTTTTCCAACAGCGCAAGAACTATTTATCAAACTACATGGTGGGGAAGAATTTAGTAAACTAGACCTATCAATGGCCTACAATCAATTAAAAATACATGAAAATTCGCAAAACATCACTTGTATAAATACTCCACAGGGTTTATTTAATCACACTCGTCTCATTTTCGGTTTAGCTAGCGCGCCTTCAATTTTTCAAAGAGTAATTGAAACCATAGTAGGAAATATGGACGGAGTATTAGTTTTTCAAGATGACATCTGCATTACTGGTTCTAATAGATATGAGCACTTGAACCGGCTTAAAGAAGTATTAAGACGTCTGCAAGAAGCCGGATTTACTTTGAAAAAAGAAAAATGTGTTTTCTTTCAATCAGAAATATCGTACTTAGGATACATAATAGATAAAAATGGTATCAGAAAAAATCCACTTAAAGTTGATGCAATTTTGCAAGCAGCTGTACCTAAAAATGTAAGTGAATTACAATCGTTCTTGGGCTTAATTAATTATTATAGGAATTTTACTCCAAATGCTATATTGAGTCCGTTACACGAGTTATTAAAAAAAGGCAATAAGTGGCGCTGGGGATCTGAACAAAGTTCGGCTTTTAACAGAATTAAAGAAATAATGTCTTCTGATAAGGTTCTCGCACACTTTGATAATAATGCTAAAATTATTCTAACGGTTGATGCGTCTCCAGTCGGCTTGGGTGCAATATTATCACAAATAGGTAGTAACGGCATAGAACAACCGGTTTCATACGCGTCGCGCTCACTTACTGTAGCAGAAAAGAAGTATTCGCAAATACAAAAGGAAGCTACGGCAATAATTTTTGGCGTTAGAAAATTCCATCAATATCTTTATGGTAGGCCCAAACCTTTCACCTTACGTACAGATCATAAACCACTAACGATCATATTTAAGCCAAGCCGTGGCATTCCTGAAGTATCGGCAAACCGATTGCAACGTTATGCTATATTTTTGAGTGCATACAATTATGAAATCGAGTTTATTAGTAGCGTTCAAAACACAGCTGATTTCTTATCTCGTGCGATACCGAGACATAACTGTGCGTCGGCGTCGGAGCGTTGCCAGGTGTGTGCGCCGTGTGGGAGGGAGAAGGCTGCCTATGTGAATTTTGCTATTGATGGTTGTTTACCTGTTACTGCGCGGGAATTAGAAATTGAGACGGCAAAGGATTCGATTTTAAAGTTTATTGTCAACTATGTTCAAAATGGTTGGCCTCGCAAAGTAACAGATAGTTTACTGAAACCTTATTTTTATGTCGTATGCAAATATCGTTGGAAAATGGAATATTATTGCGAGGTCATAAAGTAATTATACCTAAAACATTGCAAAGTAAAATATTAAACGAGCTTCATAGTTCACATTTTGGAATAGTCAAAATGAAGGCTGAGGCTAGGGCTAGATTTTGGTTTCCAGACATTGACAAAGCTTTGGAAAGATTGGCTAATGGATGCGAAGTTTGTGCACAATTACGGCCCTCTCCGCCACGCGTGCCGCTTGCACCTTGGCCTCACCCGCCGCATGCATTTCATAGAATTCACATGGATTTTTTAGGCCCCATGTGCAACAAAATGTTTTTAGTTATAGTGGATGCATATTCGAAGTGGGTTGAGTGCTATGTTATGAATAATAATATAACTAGTAAGGCAGTTATAACAAAACTCAGTGACTTCATTTCAAGGTTTGGTATACCTAATACTATAGTGACTGATAACGGAACTTCCTTTGCGTCACAAGAATTTTCAAAATTTTGTAAGTTAAATGATATATCACATTTATTTTCACCTGTTTACCATGCAATGAGTCAAGCAGAGTCATTTGTTAAAATAATTAAAAAAGGTATTAACTCTATTTTAGTATCTGGTTGTAAGGATGATTTTCAAATTCGTCTGTCTCAATACCTTTTTGACTACCGAAATTCTGTAAACAGCACTACTGAGACTTCTCCAGCTCAGTTGGTTTTTGGCCGCAAGTTACGTTCACGCTTGGATTTAATTTCAAAACCAACTTTAATTTCTTCCTCTTCATCGGATTTACCGGCTTTAATTAAACAGAAACAGTGCTCACAGATTAGGAATTATGGCGGCAAGCCACAAAAGGAATATACTGTTGGTGACAAAGTGTGGTTCAAAAAATTTTTGAATAAAAAAAATTTTGCTGGTCAAAAGGAACCATTGTAAATAAAATTGGAAAATTATTGTACACGATAAAGATACACGGTTCTGATAAAAGCATAAAAAGACACAAAAACCAGATCCATCCTTGTAAAGGAGATGGCATTACAACTGACGTGTGGGATGTTACTTTACCTCAAGAAGAAGAAAGCTCAGAGAACAGCACAGTTGATACTCGTAATATTTCTAAGGCTTTGGAAAATTCAAGTACTTCGTCCCCAGTTTCTCACACCGAAAACACTTCAAGTCAGGACGATAACATTACTAACAAGTCAACAGAGATATCTCCAACCTCGCCATGTCGGCCTGGAACCACCGAAACACCTGGAACTCCGTCAAACCTTTCTGCTGTGGATGCCAACCTTGAGTTCAGCACTCCGCAGCCATCAGACGAGAACTCCCACACGCCGCTGCCAGTCCGTGCTCGTAGAAATGTACCAATTATAGACTATAAAAAGTACTATTTTTTTTTTTCCTTTTCTCTTTCTGTATTATATTCATTTTTTGTAACATTGTGTTTCCTTGTTTTAAGAAGGGGGAAAAGTGTTATGTAGGCGTGTACCTAGTTATAAGTAGATGTGGCTGCGCCACATACTAAGTGCGGGCGTCGAATACACCAGTGTGAAACTAACCGTCTTTGCATCAATACCTCTGTAGGCTTCCTATACAACAGTTATGTTCGTCTTTTGTTGAATGTACTCAATAATATCAGTAGGCCTGGTCGCTTTGTCTACCTTGTTTATAAAGAGAGGGACTTCTATTTCTGCGGCTCGAAATTTAACGTCGGATTGTATTATAGCCTTGCCCCTGGAACCTTGCAGGCGATTTCCTAATCTTTTCCTTTGTATGGTTTTCCATTCATTACTAACTGTTACTTCATTTTTCCATTCACCCTCTGTATCAACAATTTCCGCTAACGTTTTATGCTTGGACCAACCGCTAGTCGTTGAACCGGTTTGAAGTTGCGAATCACAGTTTGGTGAGTGGGCGGTTCGGTCACGTTCCGGTTCGTTCGAAACGTTATTAACAACAATATAATTATATCTCTACACTTACCGTTTTTCAGGGATGAGAAGCTCCAGAAGCCGATGTCCTTTCGGTTATATGTCATGTATGAGTGGGGTGAGTAATCATTGTTTAGTTGTGTATGTATGGTGTGAACCGAATACGTTGCCTTCAAGACAGGGCGCCCGACCAGCCGGGCACGTGGTGTCAGATTTCAACCAGGCAACGCCGCATCCAAGATTCCTGATCTCCAACAAGGACGCACGGGCACACGTAGCTCACTCAAAAGCACTCAAATATTGTTCCCGCACCAAATATTAAGCTATTCACGGCCTCAAAGTCCACACGGTGCCGGCAAACTTAACCTCAAAAATGTTCCGGTTTTAACAACCCAACAGGGAAAATATGGCGAATTTCACCCAATTATCAACAATTAATCGCACACAAGCCCGGATTGGTTTGGATTTATAATTATCCCAACAGATTCCAAAGTAATTCACGTAATTGCGTGACCAACAGTCCCAACCAACGTTCCGACAAATCAACCGGGGAACAGACCAATAAACCAATAAAACAAATGTCATGTCAATGTCAACCAATAAAAAGTTGCTCGCGTCCGTAGGATCTAGCACCTTCTCCTAGGCCCACCCTACACGTGTCCCCCGGGTGGTGCAAAATGAGCAACAACGCCGAGCCTCGGGCGGCGGTCAATTAACCCGTACATGGTAACCACTAACCAAGAAGAATTAAATACGTAACTTCGAAAAGAGTGGCCATACTGCCTTGGGAAAGCACTATGAGATTATTTCCCAACCCCCATTTTTATGAAAATGTCCGATAACGAAAAAGAGTATTTGTCCTGCGATCCGGCTAACACCCGGCGCCCTCCGGTAACCGGGCCGGTGGGTGAGAAATTGACTTCCGAAGACTCCATGGAAGTAGGCGACCAGGCTTCCATGGCAGTGAATGTTACTGGCAGCAAAAAATATATTCAGCAAGCGTTCCACCCTAGCTTGTTTATATCTCGGCGTAGATGCAACTCTCTAGGTAGCACACCAAGCAGAGAAATGCTAGACCCAACAAATGATAAACCAGTTCAGGTTAAAAATACAACATGGTTACCAAAAGAACATCAAAATCGACCATCAACTAGTACTTTTAATACATGTCGTCCACCTGAATGGCAAAGAGTTCCTACTAATAGAAGCAAAAAGCGTAGAAAGCTCTCACAATCACCCTCACCAGAAGCAATCAAAATCTCAAATAAATACAGTGGCCTACAAATAGATCTCACCGAAGATGAAAACGCACCAAAACTCAAACGACCTAGTAAGCCTCCACCTATTATCTTATATGGTGTTGAAGATGTTAACAAACTAACAGATCTCCTACATACTGTCCTCCAAAGACAATGACTGACGGACAGACTACAACATCTAATGGCTCGGCTATCTGTGACCTTTTTGGTAGTTATTTCTCATCTGTTTACACCGCTGATAATAATGGAGAATTTATGAAGTACTCAAGCTACCTTGATACCCTGGAGACCGATAGCCGGTGCTTAATAGCACCAGACTTGGATATAGATTCTTTACTCAAAAAACTGCATTCTCTAAACGTTGGAAAAGGAGCAGGGCCTGATGGAATCCCGCCACTATTTGTTTCTATCTGTGCGCCGGTGTTGGTTTCTCCGCTATTAAAGATATACAAGAAATCATTGGCCACCGGAACGTTTCCATCCGAGTGGAAAAAAGCCAAAATCGTTCCAGTACACAAATCAGATAATATAGAGACTATCTCAAACTATCGACCCATTGCGATCCTCTCCACCTTCGCCAAGGTATTCGAGTCAATGATCTGTCCCCATATCCAACACCATTTTAAGCCTTATCTTAGCGATCACCAACATGGCTTTGTAGCGTCTAGATCTACCACCTCAAACTTAGCGTCTTTTGCTGAATCCCTGATAGAAACTATTGATTCGAATAAGCAGTTTGATGTTATATACACCGATCTCAGTAAGGCGTTCGATAAAATTTCCCACTCCATACTAATAAAAAAATTGGAAACATATGGTATCACGGGACCCTTGCTAAGATGGTTGGAATCATATCTCGCTAACCGTGAACTTTATGTCGTGGTAAATGGTTTCCCCTCCACCAACAACTATTACATGACTTCCGGTGCCCCGCAGGGTTCCCATTTAGCCCCCATATTATTTATCATTTATATAAATGATCTTCCTCATTGCCTTCACTTTTCGAAGTGTTTTTTATACGCAGATGACCTTAAATTTGCCAGAGACATCGTATCATCAAATGATGTTGAGCTTCTGCAGGAAGATCTGAACAGAGTAATTGAATGGTGTAAAAATAACAAAATGAAATTGAACCTCAATAAATGCTACCACATGAGTTTTTCAAGAAAAGTTCACCCCATCCAATCGAGTTATCTTATAGACAAACAGAAAATCCATGAAGTAGAAACTATAAGGGATCTTGGAGTGCTATTCGACAAAAAAGTCACTTTTATACCCCACATCGAAAACATCATCAAAAAAGCTTCCAAAATGTTAGGGTTTGTATTGCGTAATACCAAGGATTTTAGACATGTCAGCACTAAAATACTGCTGTATAATAGCCTTGTCCAAAGCATATTGGAGTATTGTAGTGTCGTATGGAGACCACATTACGCCACTCATAAACTTCTCATAGAAAGGGTCCAGAAACGTTTTCTTTGGCATCTTGCTTTTTCCAAAGGGAAAAGCAAGCAGCTACCCTCCTATGTGTCCCGTCTGAAAGCGTTCAAAATGATCTCGCTATCGACTCGTAGAGAAGTTATGGACGCCCTGTTTCTATACAAACTCCTCAGAGGGAAAATAGACTGTCCACAGTTGCTGAATCACCTCAAGTTCCGTGCCCCTAGCCGCTATCCTCGAAAACCCATCACTCCACTTCACCCGCCCTTACGTAGAACTGTCTTAGGTGCTAATTCACCAATACCGCGGATGTGTAAAATTATAAACAGCTGTAGTGACCTAATAGATGTTCACCATGATAGAATAGGGAAGTTCCGTAAATTAATTGCTGAATACCTTTCATACAATTATTAGTACATGTTTATTTATAAATTCAAAATTGTTAATTTTTTCTCTGTTATTTAATTTTTATTTTATACTACTACTGTCAATGTCCATACTGGAATCAAATATTTATAAATAAACTTAACTAGTTTAAGTTATTCATCTGTAATATAATCCATTATCAGTTCATTTAATAATATTAATTCATTTTTTTCGATTATTTTAATTAATTAGGTAATTTGTTTGTTTGTGAATTTTCTTGTTTGTTGAATTTTCTTGATTTATTGTTTGTCTCACTCCATTTTTGTTAAACGTACAATCTAATACAAATAGTGCATGTGGTGTTAACCTGTAATTAATTGTTGCACTTATTAATGTATACTGTGAACTATTGATCGAAATGTTACGTGTAAACAATTGTAGGTTAACCAAATAAATAAATAAATACTGTTGCAAATAAGGATGAATTCATCTTCAAAATCGTCAACAGAAATCAGTTAAGAATCAATAGTCTTGATATTGAGGCTTACAAGAAAATTATGACACTAGTCCGTGAAAAGGGCCTCATCGGACATACATTAAACAGGAAGGATCAGCGGGGTGCTAAGACAGGAAACCTCCACGTGCGCCCGTGGACTGGAGTTCCCTCTCGGATACGTCCGGGGGGAAGACCAGTTTTTCGGGCCGGTGCGCCCTGGGATGCGGGCAAAAACTCTCCTTAGGCACTGTGTGCCTAAGGGGTTTCTTTGCCCGTATGCAAATAGCCTGTCGGGTGGATGCTCCAACGCGTGTCCCTCTGAACAGCAGAGGGCACAGCGGCGGAGCGGGCTTGCGGACGGTGAGTAATGGGTATGCTCGCCGTCCGACCAAGGACCAAGCCCGGGTCGGTGGCGCGTCGTGTTTCACGCGTCACCGACGGGGCCCCTTATGGGGCCAAATGCCTGCCGGGGTCGCGGATTTTTCTTAATCCAGGATACCGTGGCCCCGGAACGTAAAGGGCATCCGACGGAACACGGGTGGATTTTAGTCAGTAAGAGTCTGACAGTCCCTCCCGCCCCACCCAGGGCGGGAGGACTCATTTGATGATTTTGCCACCCTAAAAAAAAAAAAAAAAAAAAAGGAAGGATCAGCGATGTTACCGATTTGTGATTAAAAATCTGCACCACTCGACTCCACACAAAGCTATTATAGAGGAAATAGAAAAAACAGACAACAAAGTGTTTGGAGAAATCATAAACGTAAAATTTGGTCCTGAGAAACAACCAACTTCTACATTTTTTGTCAACCTAGTCCCTAACCCAAATAATAGTGCAGTTAAAACAATAAAGTCGATCAAACTGTCTCAATAGAAGAGCCGAAAAGGAAAACTACCATTCCTCAGTGCCAACGATGTCAACAGTATGGACATTCGAAAAATTACTGCATGATGCCCTATCGCTGTGTAAAATGCGCACAAGCACACAAGACATCTGAATGCCCAAAAAAAGATAGAAACACTCCTGCAAAATGCGTATTATGTGAAGGCTCACATCCAGCAAATTATAAAGGCTGTGCTGTGTACAGGGAGATCTTAAGTAGAAAATTCAGTCAGAAACCTGTACCCCTTGAATCACCCAAACGTCCACCTGCAACTCCTGCAATCGAACAAAACAGACCACAAGACGAGAAAAAACAACCACATCATCATGCCAGTGACAAAAATAGACTGACATATGCAGAAGCCACTAAATACGAACCCAAATTAGAAATACTACTCACACAACAAGCTGAAAAGCTAGACAAACTATTAGACCAGATGTCCATAATGATGAATCTACTCACAACAATTATCAGTAAACTAGTCCGATGAAATGGCTACACTCAGGATTGGAACCTGGAACATAAATGGATCAGTCAAACACAAACAAGACGTAGAAATACTCCTTGCCCACCATGACATAGACGTACTTCTGGTTTCAGAAGCACACCTAACACCAAACCACCTATGTACCATAAAAAACTACAATATTTACTCCACTTTTCATCCTGATGGGACTGCACATGCAGAGACAGCAGTCATAATAAAGAAGCACATCAAACATAACGTCTTGGAGGAATATAAAACTGAACAAATACAGGCTACCACAGTAATGGTTCAGGATAAACACAGTTCACTAACCTTATCTGCTGTATACTGTCCCCCGAAGCACATCCTAAAAGAAGATAGCTTTACAACGTTCTTCAGAACTCTTGGACAAAGATTTATATGTGGCGGAGACTGGAACGCTAAAAATATCTATTGGGGTTCCCGCCTGACATTACCTAGAGGCAGAGAACTGAAGAAAAGCCTCGATAAAAATAAGCTGCACGCCTTGAGTACGGGTGAACCTTCATATTGGCCTACTGACTCGAATAAAATCCCTGATCTGTTGGATTTCTTTGTTCATAAGGGACTTTCAAATGTGTACCTAAGCGCTGAAAGTTGCTTGGATAGCAGTTCTGATCACACCCCTCTGATTGTCACGATAAGCACATCCTTAATAGAAAGACAGGCTAAAGAAAAGCTCTATAGCAAGAAAACTGATTGGGTTGGATTCAGACACTTTATTGAGATGAACTTGAACCTAAAAATAGCGTTGAAAACAAACAATGACATTGATTTAGCTGCTACAAACATCACAAAACTCATTCAGACAGCAGCTTGGAAATGCACACCATCATCCAGCAGGCCACATCACAAAAATATCTCAAAGGAAATAAGGAGCAAGGTCTTGGAAAAAAGGAGGCTCAGGAGAGTTTGGCATAATAGTCGTCTTGCTTCTGACAGAAGAGATTTTAATAAAGCGGCTGCGGATCTGAAGCTTTATCTAAAGAACATCGAAAATGAGACCTTAAAAAACCGTCTCGAAAATCTTGATGCTACAGCCAAAAACGAATATTCGCTCTGGAAAACCGTAAAAAATAGTAAACATGCGCCACAAACCGCGCAGCACCCTCTAAAGCTAGCAAATAATACTTGGGCAAGAAAAGACGACGAACGTGCCGAGGCCTTTGGTTCTTTTTTGGCCGAGGTTCTTTTTTTACCGAATGCTAACGACAGTAGCGACACACCGTTGATGAGAGAGACCCAAAAATATTTGGAGACAGATCTACAACTCAGCTTACCATTAAAGTGCTGCTCACCTCGAGAGATCTGGAGTATTATAAAAGACCTCGAACCAAATAAAGCTCCTGGATATTGCCTTATAACTGCTGAAGTCCTTCGCCAATTGCCAAAAAAAGCCATCGTTTTCATAACACAGCTCTTTAATGGAATCTTGAGAACTGGTTATTTTCCAAGTATTTGGAAAGTGTCGGAAATTATTATGATCCCAAAGCCAGGAAAACCACCGCACCTTGTGTCGTCATACAGGCCAATAAGTCTCCTGCCTGTTATGTCAAAATTATTTGAGAAAGTCGCTGCACGTAGGCTTAATGAATCTCTTAAAGAGAGCAGTATCATCCCACAACATCAGTTCGGATTCAGAACGGGCCATTCTACCGTGGAGCAGGTGCATAGAGTGGTGATTAAGATAAGGGAAGGGCTGGAGCGAAAACAGTACTGTTCGGCTGTGTTCCTGGACGTGCAGCAGGCGTTCGACAAGGTCTGGCACCAGGGCTTGCTGTTCAAAATTAAAAAAAACAACTGCCACACAACCTGTATGTACTACTGAAGTCATATCTAGAAGACAGGATTTTCCGAGTAAAAATTAATTACTCATACTCGAAATTCTATAACATACAAGCTGGAGTGCCCCAGGGCTCTGTATTGGGTCCAACCCTTTACCTTATATACACAGCAGACTTACCAACGTCAGAAGAAGTTCTCTCTGCCACCTTCGCTGATGATACGGCTGCTTTGTGCAGTCACAAAGACCCTAATACTGCATCTCAAATTCTGCAAACACACCTAGACAAAATCTATAAATGGATGGAGGACTGGAAGATCAAAGCTAGCGCAAACAAATCTACGCATGTGACATTTACTCTCCGAAAGGACGACTGCCCACCTGTTAAACTCGGAGATGACATACTTCCACACGGTACAGTAGCTAAGTATCTCGGCGTCCATCTCGATAGAAAACAAACGTGGAGATACCACATAGAGAAAAAACGTGACGAACTTAACATCCTGCTCCGAAAACTGACCTGGCTCTTAGGCAGAACATCACATGTCTCCCTAGAGAATAAAGTACTCATTTATAAAGCAGTTTTAAAACCCGTCTGGACATACGGCGTTGAGCTGTGGGGCTCCGCAAAGAACTCAAACTTTTTTTTTTTTTTTTTTTTTTTTTTTTGCGTGGTAAAATCATCAAATGAGTCCTCCCACCCCGGGCAGGGCGGGAGGGACTGTCAGACTTGTACTGACTAAAATCCACGGTGTCCTTCAATGGCCCTTTACGTTCCGGGGTCACGGTAATGGTATAAGTCCCGCGACCCCGGCAGGCTTTGGCCCTCTACAGAGGGGGCCCCGTCATTACGCTGACGCTCTTTGAGGCGCGCGTGGAACACAACGCGCCGTCGACCCGGGCATGGTCCATGGTCGGGCTGCGAGTTGCCCTTTACTCGCCGCCCGCATGCCCGCGCCTACGGTGGCCGGAGATCGTCTTGCGACGTCCGACGCCGTGGGCGCCAACCACCGCGGGTGGGGCGGAGGGAGGACATTGCCCTCTCTCTCGCGCGGCCCGCCTCCTCCTTCGCGAGCATTACTGCTTCGCAGAAGGAGGCGACCGCTTCCCACTCCGTCTCGCCCCGCAGCATGGCCGCAACCAATGCCGGGCGCGAGAGGTCTCCGCCTATCGCCGCCGTGAGGACACGTCGGTGCTCTGCCCAAGCTGGGCAGTCTTGCACCGTATGCTCTACTGTGTCCTCCGGGCGATGTTCGCAGTGGTGACACCCAGGCGTTTCCTCCTTTCTCCTTAGACACAGGTACCTCCCGAAACTTCCGTGTCCGGTGAGGACCTGCGTCATGCGGTAGGTCAGGACGCCGTGACTCCTATCCAGCCACTCCTCAAAGAAAGAACTCAAACTTGGAAATTCTTGAGCGATTTCAAAATAAAGTTCTTAGAATTATATCCAATGCTCCTTGGTTTATGAAGACGTCAGAATTTCTTGAGCATTTTCAAATGAAAACCATAAAAGAGGAAGTACAGCAAAGACTGGAAACATACAAAGCTCGAATAATTTCACATACCAACATCTTAGCCACAGCCCTAAGTGAACCAACAACTATGAAAAGGCTCAAACGTCACCACATATGGGACTTTATTGAATAAAGCCTAATAATAAATAAGAGAGGAAGATTCTTCGCTGGAAGAATGAACCTCAGCAGCCACTACTCGTACAAAATATCTGCTAAAGGTTTACAACCGATTGCAAGATGAACATTAAAAAAAAAAAAAAAAAAATTTATAGTTTGAGGGCAAACTGGATGTCAGGAAGGCCGAATGTTAGCTTTTCTTTGTAAACCGAATCTTGTTGATAAGGTGCAGAGTATTTTGTAGGAAAATGTTTTGTTATTTATTTATTAATAATGGAGATTATTTGCAACCAACTTCCGGTCGACCAAAGACTCATTATTTCCGGAAGTTACTTGCAACGCCATCTATTTATATTTTTAGTTTAAATACTTAATAATATTACCGGAAGTTGCTTGCAGCGTATTTGTGTTTTTAGTTTAAATACTTAATATATTATTACCGGACGTTGCTTGCAACGGCACCTATTTGTATTTTTAACCGACTTCAAAAAAAAAAGTAGGTTCTCAGTTCGACCTGTATGTACACACATCAACACGGTCTAGGGATATTTCATACTCAATTAAATAACTCGCAAAGTACTGGCCGCATTGGAATCTTTTATACACCGATTTGTTTGTAATTTATCTCAGACTAATTCCAAATTCAAATTTGATTTCTTTTGTTTCGGTGGCATAAAAATGTCTTGATGTATAGGAGAGGGAATTTTCATTTGTGCGAAATTAAGAAAACAATACGAATTACGTTTAATTACAGTTTTTTTTCATTTTTAAACGAAAGATAAAGTTAAAATTGAGGTATTGTAGCCATGCAACGCCGACATTTGACGAGGGCGGAGATGTTACGAGCTGTGGGAATGCTGGAAGCTGGATCTGTTCAGCGTAATGTTGCTGAGGACATAGGGACCCATCAAAATGTAATTTCAAGATTGTGGACACGCTATCGTGCCACAGGTGAAGTAGCGGAGAGGCACCGGGGGCCAAGTTGCATCACTACCCCCAGACAAGACCGATTTTTGCAAATTACTGCGCGAGCACAACCAAATGAAACGGCGACTCAATTGGTCCAAAGGCTGCGAGTGGAACACCAAGTGCTTGTGAGTGACCAAACTGTAAGAAGGCGACTGCATGAAAGCAATCTACGCTCTCGTAGACCACTCCGGGTCCCACCTTTATGGAGAGGCAATCGTGGACGACGATTAGAATGGGTTCGGAACCACGTGGACTGGGGCCGTGAGCAATGGTCCAATGTGCTGTTCACGGATGAATCCAGGTTCGGCTTCCATCCAGATTCACGAAGGACGCGTGTTTGGCGAGTTCCTGGACGATGGAGCCGTCTCCAGAACCCTCAGGAAGTTCACCCATACCAAGGAGGAACAATTATGGTTTGGGCGGGAATTCGTCTTGGAGGACGGACGGATCTCGTTTGGGTGCGGGGCAATATGACGGCAGAACAATACGTCCAACAGGTGCTGGGGCTCGTAATCTTGCCCCACAGAACACAAATGGTGCAAGAATTCCTGCTCATGCACGACAATGGCCGGGCACACACGGCGAGAACGGTAGCAGCTTGGTTACATACACATAATGTTAGGGCCTTAGACTGGCCTGCTCAATCGCCAGATCTAAATCCCATTGAGCATGCGTGGGATATGCTGCAAAGAAGAGCTCTGAAGGAAGTTCCTGAAAATCTGGCTACAGATGATCAACTTTTTGCGCACCTCAGAAGGACATGGGACAATATTCCGCAGCAAGACATTGACAACCTTGTTCTGAGCATGCCGAATCGTTGCCGATGTGTTATGAACATCATAGGCGCTTTCTCACTCACTAATTTCAAGTTTATAAACACAAATTAAATGATTTTCCCACGTTTTTCCCACGTTTTTATACACTCACTTTTCTTGTTTGTTTTTATACACTCACTTTTCTTGTTTGTTTGTCGTTCCGGTTGGACTTTTGCAACTCAATTTTGAGGCACTTCTCGATAAGCTAGCAGGCTGAAATTTTGTACACGCTTTGAGTTCTGATGACAATACACGACTGGCTAAGAAACGTCATAAAAAATCCAATATGGCGGCCTCCCCAAGATGGCGGACTGGCTGTTTGAAACCCACCCCCATGATATGGGTATCAAATGAAAGGGTTTGCTGTCAGGAATACGAAAAAAATAGTCACGGGACATAAATCCAATATGGCGGACGTCCAAGATGGCAGACAGGCTATTTGAAATGCACCCCTGTGATATGGATATAAAATGAAAGGGTTTGCTATCAGGAGTACGAAAAAAATAGTCACGTGACTTAAATCCAATATGGCGGACGTCCAAGATGGTAGACTGGCTATTTGGAATCCACCCCCTGATATGGGTATCAAATGAAAGGGTTTGCTGTCAGGAATACAAAAAAATAGTCATGTGACTTAAATCCAATATGGCGGACGTCCAAGATGGCGGACAGGCTTTGAGGCACTTCCCGATAAGCTAGCAGGCTGAAATTTTCAGGGTAGCTTCAAACCCGATGAACAATGATAAAAATAATAAAATAATTAATAGATTTAAAAAATCTAAAAACCCACGTTTTTAAATGTCCTAAAAAGAAGAAAATAACCCTACGGGGCTGAGAGAGGGGCCACTCAAAACGTGGGGGCGTATCTTTGCAAGTTACACCTACGATCTCACGTCATGTAAATATATCCCATAAATAATCCCTTATATAATATACGCCCCCACGTTTTGAGTGGCCCCTCTCTCAGCCCCGTAGGGTTATTTTCTTCTTTTTAGGACATTTAAAAACGTGGGTTTTTAGATTTTTTAAATCTATTAATTTTTCTATTTTTTTCAGTTTTTACTCACAAATTAAAAGTTCATTCATATACGGTTTCCGTCTATGCTTCATTTTTTTTCCATAAAATCCTGAAATTTTAATCTATACCTCAACCATTATGGAATAAATGAAAAATAAATAAATAAAAATGGTAGAATATTAAATAACGTATCTTTTAAATATTTACATGTCGTATAAATAAATTAACACACTGATAGTAATTCGCTTTTTTAATTAATTAAAAATATCCCTAGACCGTGTTGATGTGTGTATGTATGTATGTTTGTCCGCGATTATCTCGCGTTTGGCTGAACCGATTTTGATACGGTTTTCAGAAAAGTGTTCATTACATTCTGGTGAAGGTTTTAGTATATAACAATAATGGATATCTCGTGAAGTTGCCCGTACAGATCCGTTTTTGTTGCTTACTAGGATTGTAGATTTTCAAAGACGCCGATTATATGAAGATTTTTGTTGAACTTCTAAACTAATAAAAAGGGAAAAATAAAAAACTTTTTGAAAAAAAGGGAACCGACTTCAAAACCAAACACAAAAAAGTGTAAAATAACTTTTCTTTCGGAAGTCGGTGGCCATAGTCAATGAAATAAAAAACAAAGCCACCGACTTCCGAAAGAAAAGTTATTTTACACTTTTTTGTGTTTGGTTTTGAAGTCGGTTCCCTTTTTTTCAAAAAGTTTTTAGTTTAAATACTTTATAATATTGCCGGAAGTTGCTTGCAGCGCCACCTATTTGTATTTTTGGTTTAAATACTTAATATTATTAACGGAAGTTGCTTGCAGCGCCACCTATGTGTATTTTTAGTTTAAATGCTTAATATTATTTCCGGAAGTTGCTCGCAACACCACCTATTTGTAGTTTTTGATGAAAGTAAGGTTTATAAACCGATGGCTGTGCATTTTAAAAGTCAGTTCTGTGAAGAATAAAGAGTTAAATGTTACGCTGCTCGTTTTCATGTGCCGATCCCTGCTGATTTCGTATACTTAATATAATAATAATAATAATCCGCACAACAAAAACTGCCTCTGAAAGCCGCCGTACGATGAGACCGAGACGCAAACTGCTGCGAGCATTGCCTTCTGTCGCATTCACGTGTACTACCTCTCCAACTCAGCTTATTGTACAGATAGTCCGGTTAATGATATTTTATGATCCCGAACAGAAGGCAAGCAAAATGCAACTTGCGTCTCGATTTCATTTTAAGCGTGTAGTGCTTGTTTAAGACTGGGGTCACATGACTCCTGGCAGGAATCTTGTAATAGAAACGGGCACAGGCGTTCTGTACCCTTTGGATGAGCCGGTCTGTGCGGGCCAACAGGCGCGGGCCGTAAACTGTATCCGCATAGTTTAGCCTAGACAACACCAGAGTTTATAATGACCATACATTGCCAACCCACATGTATATCAGGTTATCATTTTTTTATTAATATCGCTCCAAGCTACTTAGATCGTTATTGAGAAAATCATATTTACGAAAATATTCCAAATCACATATTATTAAAACGATCCAAAGTACTTGGATTATTATTATTCCAAAGATATAATAAAACGAAAACAATCCATGTGACATGGATTGTTTTCGTTTTATTAATTTCATTACCTAAACTGACGTTGTTAAACATCGATAACGATCCATATTACATGGATCGGGCGATCTCTTTCTCGAAGTTGGACCTACCTAACTGAACAATCTGTCCAAGGTAAGTATAATGGTCTACAACTTCGAGAGTATCATTCCTAACAACAACCGGTACGGGTGCCACATGGACATTCGACATGACTTTCGTCTTGTCCATGTTCATTTTAAGGCCGACCCGTTGGGAAACGATACTGAGGTCGCTGAGCATAGCATTGAGGTGCTCCAACGATTCT
Source organism: Agrotis exclamationis (assembly GCA_950005045.1). Classification (NCBI taxonomy): domain Eukaryota; kingdom Metazoa; phylum Arthropoda; class Insecta; order Lepidoptera; family Noctuidae; genus Agrotis; species Agrotis exclamationis. Next base: position 3,962,691 of record OX465415.1, on the reverse strand, counting down.
GCCATGATGACTATAATATCATCGGCAAAACGAAGGTGAGTGATGTATTCGCCATTGATGTTGATGCCGAATCCGTTCCATTCCAAGAGCTTTTTTTTTTTGCGTGGTAAAATCATCAAATGAGTCCTCCCACCCCGGGCAGGGCGGGAGGGACTGTCAGACTTGTACTGACTAAAATCCACGGTGTCCTTCAGTAGCCCTTTATGTTCCGGGGTCACGGTAATGAGATAAGTCCCGTGACCCCGGCAGGCTTTGGCCCTCTAGAGAGGGGGCCCCGTCATTATGCTGACGCTCTTTGAGGCACGCGTGGAACACAACGCGCCGTCGACCCGGGCATGGTCCATGGTCGGGCAGCGAGTTGCCCTTTACTCGCCGCCCGCATGCCCCCATTCCAAGAGCTTGAAAACGTCCTCCAATGCGTTCGTGAACAGTTTCGGAGAAATAACGTCTCCCTGTTTCACGCCTTTCTGCAATTGGATTGGTTTCGTGCTCTCTTGCTGAAGTCGGATGGGCATGGTGGTGCTTCTATACAAACACTTCAACACTTCGATATACCTATAGTTGGAGGGACTGCAATACTGCCCAGGTTTCGATTGAATCGAAGGCTTTTTCATAGTCCACAAACGCTAAACATAATGGCCGATTATACTCCTCTGTCTTCTGTATAATCTGGCGGAGCGTGTCTTTGTGGTCTATGACTAAAACCTTTTCGGAAACCGGCTTGTTCGGGAGGCTGGAAGTAATCAAACCTGCGTTCGAGATGGTTCGTAATGACTCTTGAGAACAGCTTGTATACATGGCTCAGAAGTGAGATTGGCCTGTAGTTCTTCAACAAGGTGTTGTCACCCTTTTTGAAGAAAAGAACAACCACACTCCTTGTGCCATGCTTCTGGCGTAGTACCTTCGAGTATGATGGAATTAAATAACTTCTGGAGGATCAGAACTACCGGTTTTCCACCCGCTCTCAGAAGTTCTGTTGTGATTCCGTCTTCACCCGGCGCCTTGTTATTCTTTAGCTGTTTAAGAGCCATTCTAATCTCGTACAGGTTGATGTCCGGGATATCCTCAGTGTAGTGTCGAGTCAGTTTAGCTCTTGCGTCTCGAACTGTACCGACACTGGGTTGTCGTGTTGATGTGTATAACTGTTCGTAAAACCTCTCAAGCTCTCTCAGGATCTCCGGTTTCTTCGAAATGATGCTGCCATCATTAATATTCAGCTTTATCATTTGGCTTTGCCCAATAGACGAATTCTTTGTGAAGACTTTTGAGCCCTGTTTCTGCTCGATTGCCTCTTTGATCCGTTCCCCACTATAGGCACGCAGGTCACATCGCATTGATTTAGAGATTCGTCTATTGAATTTGCCATATTCCGACATATCAGCTGAAGATTGCAGCCTCATCTCGGCCCGGTCTTGCATCAACTTGATGGTTCCGTTGTAGAGCTTTCGAGGGTTATTGCGGCGCAGGGTCTTAAAGAACTTGGACCCCACAGCTTGGACAATTTCCAACAACCCATTGTTAATCTCGTCCACAGTTTAAAGATATATTAGACTCTAATGGAGTTTTATTTTCTAAAACATACAAATCCGTTCTAATTCCTTGTAAATTTTAGTGTTTTTGTTCTATTATAAAGCTTGGATCCTTAAGGCTTAATATGTTTATTACACTGGGCTTTTAAAATAGTATTTTAACGATAAGGACCCATCCTCGTATTTTTGTAATTATCTCTGAAAATATGTCATAAAGTTGGTCTTTATCCTTTACTTAAAACCAACCCCAGAAAGTTAAGTTATAGAATCAAAGACGAAACACGATCTGAACTTAAAACTTGAATATCTCAAAACTAAGTCTATGTGGGGTGGATCCTTTCCGTTTAACTACGTCCAATTTTCTTCAGATCAGGTGGCAATTCTTTGAAGGTCTTCATTTAGGTCTCTAATGGCACGATCATAATTATTCATCCGGCTTAAAAGACAAATACAGTTGTACGTCATCAGCATAAATATGGAATTTACATTTTTTTTAGACAGTTGGTAATATCCGCACAATATAAAATGAAAAGGATTGGACCCAATATAGACCCTTGTGGAACACCTCTTACAATCGGAGTACACTTTGACTTTAGAGTAGTTCCGTCACCCAATTGTAGATCTACACGCTGTTGTCTGTTTGTGAGGTAGCTACGGAACCATTGCACGGTACTGGAGTCAAATCCATAAAAGATTAGTTTAGACAATAATAGCGAAATATTAATTGCGTCAAAAGCTCGGGAAAAATCTAGCAGGACCAACACTGAGCACATTCCCTTATCTTGGGCTGACAGAAGATTGTCGGGTATTGAAACACACTAATATTATAGGACTAACAATGTAGCAGAAGGACAAACGTGACATTTCCTTTGAAATAATACAAGTAATAATAATATAATAATACAGCCTTTATTTCAACCATAACTTTCATGCAATTTTGATTAAACATTTTTTACAATTCAGTTTTTAGTATTTTAACAATAGATAGAACAGAATAAAAACTTTTTCAAAAAAAAATGTAACCGCCTTCAAAAATAACCCTAAATAAAAAACGATAAAAAAACCTACAAAATAACTTTTCTTTCGGAAGTCGGTGTCTTTGTTTTCTTTATTTCATTGTCTTTTTTTTGCCACCGACTTCCGAAAGAACAGTTATTTTGTAGGTTTTTTTATCGTTTTTTATTTAGGGTTATTTTTGAAGGCGGTTACATTTTTTTTTGAAAAAGTTTTTATTTTACTCTTTTTAGTTTAAATATTCAACCCGAATTCTTGTCAAATACAACATGTGCACTAGAATTTTGTAATCCATAACACCGGTAATAACATCGCTCATGTACACAATAAGTTAATAAAATTCCCTATCTCAAAAACTACTAAACCGATTTTGATGAAACTTGCAATATTCCCTAAGTTAAATGATACCTAAAAAAAGAATTACTTAAATCGGACTTGTAGTTCCAGAGATATGCGAACTTAAACTAAATCAGTCGATGCCTACTCCTTACTATTAAGGAGTTCTACCTTCCATCATCAGCTCAGCTACATGACATTATGATTACCATACGCAAGTACTTAAATTACTTCATAAAATTTGCGAAAAACGGTGTGTCGGCCTATAAAATTCGAGGGTTGCCCTCGATTTCTCCAGGATCCAATCATCAGATCCCAACTTGGTGACTATGGGATCACCTCAGAAGTACCTCCTTTTGAACAAAAAAAGAATTTTGAAAATCGGTCCACAATTGGCGGAGTAATCGCGTAACAAATATACAAAAAAAAAAAAAAAAACAAAAAAAAAAAAAAAAACATACCGTCGACTTGATAACCTCCTCCTTTTTGAAGTCGGTTAAAAATAGAAAATGTTTCTTCTTTTTTTTTTTAGTTATGGCCCCATCTCGGGTACAGGCCTCCTCCAACTTTTTCCACTGTTTCCTGTCTTTTGCTGTATCAATCCAGTTCAAGCCTGTGGTTTTCTGTATATCGTCAGCCCAGCGGTCTATTGGTCTCCCTCTTGCTCTTTTCCCTTCTGGACCTTTCCACATTGTGGCCCGTTTTGTCTATCTGTTATCTGTTAAGCGTGCTATGTGGCCGGCCCATTTCCACTTTAGGCGCTGTGCATGGTTTTTCGCGTCTATCACTTTGGTTATCTCTTGTATTTCGGTGCTCCTTTTTTATCTATAAGTTTAATACCTAGAACACTTCTCTCCATAGTACGCTGACATGATCGTATCTTTGTCTCGGTCGTTTTGTTAAAAATCCATGTTACATTTTCAGCACTTGGAAAACTTTTTGGGCGGCACCACGCTATGTACTTTTAGGTTATGAGCCCAGATGCCCTGTATAAAGTGAAAAGTGAAAATCGAAACAGTGCATAAAAGTTGTAAAAGTTAACCTAAAAGTACATAGCGTGGTGCCGCCCAAAAAGTTTTCCAAGTGCTGAAAATGTCTTCAAATAACCCGCTGGCGATGATAGAAAAACTTACTGGCCGCGATAATTACTCCACATGGAGATTCGCCGTCAGAACTTACCTTGAACACGAGGAATTATGGGACTGCATTGAGAACCCAACCGGCAGCGCGGAAGACAAAAAACGTGATCTTAAAGCAAGAACTAAGATGATCTTGTTAGTGGACTCCGTAAATTATGTTCACATACAGGATGCGAAGTCAGCAAAGGAAGTTTGGGACAACCTGGCAAATGCTTTCGATGACTCAGGGCTAACACGCCGAGTAGGTTTACTTCGTGAATTATGTACCACAAGTCTCGCAGAGTGTCAAAATGTAGAAGAATATGTTAGTAAAGTAGTCACTACAGCTCATAAGCTGCGCAATATCGGATTCAAAGTGGATGACGAGTGGCTGGGAACCCTGCTTCTCTCCGGTCTACCTGAAACATACAAACCGATGATAATAGCCATCGAAAGTTCCGGTATGAAAATAAGTGCCGATTCCGTTAAAGCTAAAATCCTACAGGACGTTAAAATGACCAACAGTGATACAAATGCCTTTGCAACTAACTCAAAGAAAACCGGCCAAGTGCGAGTTGGACTCGCCCATGAAGGGTTCCGTAGCAGCAAGCATAGATTAGAGATATAATTATATTGAGATTTGTAAGTAATATACACAAACAATAAAAATAACTTTGTTTTTCATAGTATTTGTATGAATGGCAAAGTTATATTTGCGGTTTTTGAAAATGTACTATATCTCAAAAACTGCTAACTGTATCTCATCCAAACCAATTTTCGTTGGTAGTTTTGGTTGAGGTCTACATTATATATTTTTTTTAGTTTTATCATTCTCTTATTTTAGAAGTTACGGGGGGGGGGACACACTTTTTACCACTTTGGAAGTGTCTCTCGCGCAAACTGTTCAGTTTAGAAAAAAATGATGTTAGTAACCTCAATATCATTTTTAAAGACCTATTCATAGATACCCCACACGTATGGGTTTGGTGAAAAAAAATTTTTTGAGTTTCAATTCTAAGTATGGGGGGCACCCCCAAAATTTGTTTTGTTTTGATTTTTGTGTGAAAATCCTAATGCGGTTCACATAATACATCTTTCTACCAAGTTTCAACAGGATAGCTCTTATACTTTCGACAAAAAGTGGCTGTGACATACACGGACAGACAGACAGACAGACAGACAGACAGACAGACAGACAGACATGACGAATCTATAAGGGTTCCGTTTTTGCCATTTGGCTACGGAACCCTAAAAAGGCATTCAAAAAGCCAAATCAAAAAGGCCCACGGTGTTTCAAATGCAACAAACATGGCCATATAAGTACGGAGTGCAAGTCGAAGCCAAAAAAAACTTTTTCAAAAAAAAATGTAACCGCCTTCAAAAACAACCATAAAAAACGGTAAAAAAACCTACAAAATAACTTTTCTTTCGGAAGTCGGTGTCTTTGTTTTCTTTATTTCATTGTCTTTTTTTGCCACCGACTTCCGAAAGAAAAGTTATTTTGTAGGTTTTTTTACCGTTTTTTATGGTTGTTTTTGAAGGCGGTTACATTTTTTTTTGAAAAAGTTTTTATTTTACTCTTTTTAGTTTAAATATTCAATCCGAATTCTTGTCAAATACAACATGTGCACTAGAATTTTGTAATCCATAACACCGGTAATAACATCGCTCATGTAGGTACACAATATGCTAATAAAATTCCCTATCTCAAAAACTACTGAACCTATTTTGATGAAACTTGCAATATTCCCTAAGTTAAATGATACCTAGTACAACAAAAAAAGAATTACTTAAATCGGACTTGTAGTTCCAGAGATATGCGAACTCAAACTAAATCAGTCGATGCCTACTCCTTACTATTAAGGAGTTCTACCTTCTATCATCAGCTCAGCTACATGAAATTATGATTACCATACGCAAGTACTTAAATTACTTCATAAAATTTGCGAAAAACGGTGTGTCGGCCTATAAAAATCGAGGGTTGCCCTCGATTTCTCCAGGATCCAATCATCAGATCCCAACTTGGTGACTATGGGACCACCTCAGAAGTACCTCCTTTCGAACAAAAAAAGAATTTTAAACATCGGTCCACAATTGGCGGAGTAATCGCGTAACAAATATACAAAAAAAAAAAAAAAAAAAAAAACATACCGTCGAATTGATAACCTCCTCCTTTTTGAAGTCGGTTAAAAAACCTGAAAGTTCAAACTATGCCGCTGCATTCATAGCTTCTGTCAGTAACAGTGAAGCCTGGTACATAGACTCCGGTGCCTCGATGCATATGACCAAACACAAACAACTATTGCATAATGAAACAGTGCCACTAGTCAAGACTATTACAGTTGCTAATAACAAGTCCTTATCTGTAGAAAGCTCCGGTCAGCTAAGTCTGGATATCTGTGACGATAGAGGTCAGTGTAACAAAGTTTTGTTCCAGAATGTTTTGTACGTGCCTGAGTTGGCAACAAACCTGCTATCGGTCAGCCAGATTGTAAATCATGGTGGTGAAGTGAAATTCAATAAAGAAGGTTGTGTTATATTGAATAGTCACAAGAAAATAGTTGCAACCGCTGTCTTAATCAACAATATGTACCGGCTAAATCTATACAATGTTAAAGCATACATATCTGATGTTGATAAACAAGATATTTATCTCTGGCACCAGCGAATGGGGCATCTCAATTTCAGTGATTTAAAGAAAATTGAAGAAAATACAGATGGTGTGCAATTATCTAAGAAAGCTGACAATCTGATCTGTGTGACTTGCTTACAAGGTAAACAAACACGCTTGCCATTCAAGTCAAGTGAATCAAGAGCTACACAATTACTTGAAACTGTACATTCAGACATATGTGGACCGATGGAGACCACTTCCATTGGTGGTGCAAAATACTTCATCACATTTATTGATGAGTTTTCAAAGAAAGTGTATGTTTATTTTCTGAAGCAGAAATCTGAAGCTCTTCAAAAATTTAAAGAATTTAAATGTGAAGTTGAAAATCAATTGGAGTGCAGGATAAAATGTTTGCGTACAGACAACGGACTTGAATATTTAAATAATGCTTTTTCAGAGTTCCTAAGAAAAGCTGGCATTGTTCATCAAACTACAACACCTTATACACCAGAGCAAAATGGTGTTTCCGAGAGAATGAATCGTACGCTTGTTGAAAAAGCAAAGTGTCTGTTAATTAATGCCAAACTTTCCAAACTGTATTGGGCAGAAGCAATACACACAGCTGCTTACTTAATTAATAGAACTCCAACACGTTCACTGGCTTTTAAAACTCCAGAAGAAATATGGTCTAAGAAGAAACCAAATATAAGCCATCTAAAAATATTCGGCTGTGAAGCAATGATACATCTCCCAAAAGAAAAACGCAAGAAGTGGGACAGTAAATCACATAAAGCTATATTTATCGGATATTGTGATAATACCAAAGGGTATCGGTTCATAATACCTGCTTCTAAAACTGTTATTAAAAGCAGAGATGCTGTTTTCTTAGAGACCACAGTAAGTAGAAACTATCTTCCTATGAATCTGACAGAGAAAGAAGAAACATCACTGGAACAAAATGATAATTATATATCTCTGAGCTCCAATGATACAGCAGATACTTCAAACACCACTAGTGAATATTTATCAGATCAAGAAGATCCTGATTATACACCACATTTAAATGTTCAAACATCATCAACACCTTCTAAGATTACATTGAGACCAAGAAACAAAGAATTATTAAAAAATAAAAATGAAGATAAAACTTACCTGTGCTGCAGTGATGAGCAGATTCCTCAGAATTACAAAGAAGCTTCAACCTCAATTGACTCTGAAAAGTGGAAAAATTCAATAAAAGAAGAATTAGAATCACATAATAAAAATGGAACTTGGACATTGGTAGAAAAACCCCAAAACACTAAGCCCATTGGATGTAAGTGGGTGTTTCGCATCAAGAATGAACCAACAGGTCCTCGTTACAAATCCAGACTCTGTGCTAAGGGTTATGCACAGACAGCGGGCATTGATTTTGATGAAACTTTTGCACCAACTGTGAGGTATGACTCTGTACGTTTATTATTATCACTTGCAGCTCAGAAACATTTAGAGATTATCCAATTTGACATAACTACTGCTTTTCTGTATGGTGACCTTAAGGAAACAATATACATGACTCCGCCTGAGGGATTGGACTGTAACCCAAACATGGTATGTAAACTCAACAAATCCTTATATGGGCTTAAACAGGCACCAAGATGTTGGAATACCAAATTCAACTCTGTTTTAAAGAAATTTGGATTCGAAAGAACTAAAGCAGATCAATGCATTTATATTGGATTAATCAGAGGTGTAACATGTTACTTATGTTTATATGTTGATGATGGCCTTTTATTTTGTAAAGATAAATCAGTTTTAACTGAAGTAATTAATGATCTTCAAACTAATTTTGATGTCAAAACATATCCTCTTTCCTGCTTTGTAGGTATGCAAATTGAAAAATCTAACAATCATATTTTCATACACCAGACCAGATATATTGAACAAATATTGAAAAAATTCAACATGGATGAAGCAAACCCTAACAGTGTACCAGCTGATCCACATGTCAAACTTATGAAGGCTGATGGGCTGTCTGAAACAAAATATCCCTACAGAGAAGCTGTTGGATCGCTCATACATGCAGCAACTGTAAGCCGACCAGACATTTCGTTTGCAGTCAGTCAGGTGAGTAGATTCTTGAATTGTCATAATGAATCTCACTGGAACGCTGTAAAGAGGATACTCAAGTATTTAAAAGAAACTAAAGACTATGGATTATGCTATACACCAAAGCCAGACAGCACTGATGTTATAGGGTACAGTGATGCTGACTTTGCAAATGATGTTGAAACAAGGCGTTCAACAACTGGCTATGTTTTTCTCAAAAATGGAGCTGCCATTACCTGGTCTTCCCAAAGACAACAAACAGTGGCCTTATCCACAACAGAGGCAGAGTTCATGGCTGCTTGTGCTGCCACAAAAGAGGCCATTTGGTTAAGACAACTTTTAAAAGAAATTGGTGAATTTAAACAAGAGTGTGTGATTATAAACATAGACAATCAAAGTGCAATTAATGTTATCAAAAATAGTGAATTCCACAAGCGTTGCAAACACATAGATATTAAATATAATTTCATTAAAGAAAAATATAATGAAAATATTATCAGCCTTAATTATGTGAACACAAACAATCAGTATGCTGATATCTTTACCAAACCTTTGTCCAAGGATAAAATAATTCATTTCTATGAGATGCAACATTGGAATGTTTAAACTTAATACTTATAAGTAGTTAATTTTCTTTTGTATAACATTAAACTTATAAATCTAAATGTGATTCATATGAGTACCACATGTTTACTGTTTGTGTAAGCTTTGTACTTTGTTTTAGTAAAAGAAGGCTCTAATTAGGAGAGAGTCCTGAAATGTTATTTTAATAATTATTTGTAAAACTATAAAACTTGTAACTAAATAATATGATTCACTCTGTATGTTTAAAAAGCTTTGTACTTCGTTTTTAATACATAGATGAAGGCTCTAATTTGGAGAGAGTATTGAAATGTTAATTTAAATTTCGCGCCTTCTAATGTCACTCTATATTTTTGTTAATCTGTGCCTCTGGCAACTCTGTTCTCTATTCCGTGACACTACGAGACATGCACACTGTAAAATCCTTTTATCTCAAAATATACTATAATTCAAGTAAATCGCCTTCCACTCTTTCATTAAAACCAACAGGGCACCATATGTTAAACAGGGGAGCAGACATGAATCCATCACTTTCCTTTTAAACGCTATTGGTAAATTTGATTTAAATATCTCCTTCAAACTCCAATATTTTCGCCAAGTGAGATTTATTCTTCTGTCGATTTCCTCTGTGTGTCTGGTATTTCTGAATGATGTTTGTTTTCCGAGGTATATATATGTCTCTACGTATTCTATAGGTGTTTGTTTTATTAGTATGGGTTCCTGAGTACTGTTTGTAGCTATTTTTGTTTTTGAAGTATTTAGTTGTAACCCGATGTTTTCGCTCGCACTGTTAAGTTCTTTAAGCATTTCTAGTAGCTGTTTTGCTGTTGATGAAAAGAGTATGATGTCGTCTGCGAATCTAAGATTGCTTAGAAACTCATTTCCTATTTTTATTCCTTTGCTTTCCCATCTCAGGTCTTTCATAATATTTTGCAGTACAGATATAAACATTTTTGGCGATAAAGAATCCCCCTGTTTCACTCCTCTTCGTATATTAATTTCGGGTCCAAGTCTATCTAGCTTCACCCGACTTGTGCTTTTCCTGTATACGTCCTGAATTATGTTTATGTAGGTTTGTGGAATATTTTGATGCTTTAGTGCTTTTTTTTTTTTTTTTTTGGGGTGGCAAAATCATCAAATGAGTCCTCCCGCCCTGGGTGGGGTGGAAGGGACTGTCAGACTCTTACTGACTAAAATCCACCCGTGTTCCTTCAGATGCCCTTTACGTTCCGGGGCCACGGTATCCTGGTTTAAGAAAAATCCGCGACCCCAGCAGGCATTTGGCCCCATAAGGGGCCCCGTCAGTGACGCGTGAAACACGACGCGCCACCGACCCGGGCTTGGTCCTTGGTCGGACGGCGAGCATACCCATTACTCACCGTCCACAAGCCCGCTCCGCCCGGGCACGCCGCAATCGCGGCGGTAAGACCCCTCTTTGAGGAGTGGCTGGATAGGAGTCACGGCGTCCTGACCTACCGCATGACGCAGGTCCTCACCGGACACGGAAGTTTCGGGAGGTACCTGTGTCTAAGGAGAAAGGAGGAAACGCCTGGGTGTCACCACTGCGAAGATCGCCCGGAGGACACAGTAGAGCATACGGTGCAAGACTGCCCCGCTTGGGCAGAGCACCGACGTGTCCTCACGGCGGCGATAGGCGGAGACCTCTCGCGCCCGGCATTGGTTGCGGCCATGCTGCGGGGCGAGACGGAGTGGGAAGCGGTCGCCTCCTTCTGCGAAGCAGTAATGCTCGCGAAGGAGGAGGCGGGCCGCGCGAGAGAGAGGGCAATGTCCTCCCTCCGCCCCACCCGCGGTGGTTGGCGCCCACGGCGTCGGACGTCGCAAGACGATCTCCGGCCACCGTAGGCGCGGGCATGCGGGCGGCGAGTAAAGGGCAACTCGCAGCCCGACCATGGACCATGCCCGGGTCGACGGCGCGTTGTGTTCCACGCGCGCCTCAAAGAGCGTCAGCGTAATGACGGGGCCCCCTCTGTAGAGGGCCAAAGCCTGCCGGGGTCGCGGGACTTATACCATTACCGTGACCCCGGAACATAAAGGGCTATTGAAGGACACCGTGGATTTTAGTCAGTACAAGTCTGACAGTCCCTCCCGCCCTGCCCGGGGTGGGAGGACTCATTTGATGATTTTACCACGATAAAAAAAAAAAAAAAAAAAAAAAAAGCCCGCTCCGCCGCTGTGCCCTCTGCTATTCAGAGGGACACGCGTTGGAGCCTCCACCCGACAGGCTATTCGCATACGGGCAAAGAGACCCCTTAGGCACAGTGCCTAAGAAGAGTTTTTGCCCGCATCCCAGGGCGCACCGGCCCGAAAAACTGGTCTTCCCCCCGGACGTATCCGAGAGGGAACTCCAGTCCACGGGCGCACGTGGAGGTTTCCTGTCTTAGCACCCCATGCTTTAGTGCTTGCCAATTACTTTTGTGTGCTATAGAGTCGAAGGCTTTTGCGTAGTCTGTATAAGCAAGGTATAGGGGTCTTTTAAATTCTTGATACTTTTCCACTATTTGTTCCAGGGTATGGATATGGTCCATTGTAGAGAAGCCCTGTCGGAAACCTGCTTGTTCCCTTGGTTGGTTCTTCTCTATGTACGGGAGAAGTCTTTTTTCTATGCACATTGCAAATAATTTATACAACGTTGGGAGTAAACTGATTGGTCTATAGTTGTTAATGTCCGCTGGATCGCCTTTTTATATATTAGAGTTTTTCTTGATACAGCCCAGTTTCTCGGGATCGTTTGTGTTTCCAGTACTTGGTTAAACAATGTGGTAAGAGATCGTATCAATAAGTTTTTTCCTATTTGTATGGCTTCGTTAGGTATGTTGTCAGGTCCGGGGCTTTTCTCTTTTTTTAAGCGGTCTATGCTTTTCATTATTTCTTTGGCGCAAAAAGGTGGAACTGTAGAGTTATTTTCGTCTAGTTTTGGGTCTTCTTGTTGGTCAGTTATATAGTTTGTTTCATCATAGAGATCTTTATAAAAATTCGAAGCTATGTTTACTAATTCTGCTCGTGTTTGAAGTCTTTTTGATGTTGTCTGTGCGTTCAATGTTGGTATCCATGTTTTCTCAGTGTTAATTTTCTTGAATGCTCTCTTTTGGCTTCCAGTTTTTATTAGGTTTTTTTCAATTTGGGTGCGCGGGTTATGCTAAACTTGCTAATTGGCTGTGACGAAAAATGGAAAACTGACGTTCTGCCGGGAACAAAGAAAGAATGCAAAACGAAATAAAAGGAAGGATGCACAATACCTTGATTCTCCGGAGATGTCTGCGGTGAGAGGCTTCTGGTTCGACTGATGTTCTGGAGCGCGTAATAACCATTTACGTTCGAGCGTCAGCTTGTGGACACTTTTAAGAGATCCCTCCCTCTCGTACGTAGGCGAGTAGGCATGTGCGGGAAAGGAACGGGGATAGGACGTCACAGCCAATCAACTTAGTCGTTCAATGACATGAAGCTACAGATAAAAAAGACTTAATCGTTTTTTATTCGTAGCGTAACCATTCACCCCGGGCTTGAAGGGATGCATTCAAGAGTTGAAGGCAAAATTCGTGAAATTAAACTACAATAACTACTATCTATACGTAAATATATCAATGAAATCAAATAATTAATTACTAATGCTAACCTAACCTTGGATGACGAGAGCCGAATTTATTGGTTAGGCAATGGGCAAAGACGAACGACAGGACGCGGGACTCGGGCGATGCGAGTGACTCCTGTGGAGTCAGGAAAAACTTCTTCCACGACACCCAAAGGCCAGTGAAGTGGGGGCGAATTATCTACTATGAGAATCACAACCCTACCGACAGTGACTGGATCGATCGGCGTGTTCCATTTACGACGCGATTGTAAAGTGTGAAGATATCCACTTCTCCAGCGCTTCCAAAACGATTGTACCAATTGGTCTAGCAATTTATGTCTCGAAACAATAGTTCTCTCGTCTATATCCTAGGCAGGCAAATATTTTAAAGGGGTGAGATTCAGAAAGTGCGCTGGAGTCAAAGCTAGTGATTCTGAAGGATCACTAGAGAGTGTCCTGCAAAGAGGTCTAGTATTCATTACTGATTCGACTTGAGTAAGAACGGTATTTAACTCTTCAAACGAAAGGATGGTATCACCTATTACACGGTATAAGTGAATCTTTAAACTTCTAATATTAGCCTCCCAATTACCGCCGAAATGACTAGCAGTCGGGACATTAAGTGACCAATTTATGCGATTTTCAGCTAACATGTGACCAAATTCGGTGTTGTGATATTTCGAACAAAGGAAGTCGTGAAGTTCCGAAAGTTTACGCTTAGCGCCAATGTAATTTGTCCCGTTGTCCGAGTAAATCCTACTAACCGGGCCGCGCCTCGATAGGAATCGTTTGAAAGCACTCATAAAGATAGATAGAATAGATAGAATACTCTTTATTATGCACACCATACAACAGGTAATTACATTACAAATTTTAACTTAAACATAGGGTGACACAATGGGCGGTCTTATCACTAAAAGCGATCTTTTCAAGACAACCTTTGGATGGATTAGGAAGAGAGACATACTGTTGGTAGTACTGTGGTGTACAATTTTAACCAATTAAACAAGATAAAAAAAATATATATATAAATACATACATACACATACAAACATATATAAATATATATATATATATATACATATGTAATAATCACGAAAAAAAAGAAAAGAAGCATAATAGTCACATGGTTAGAGAGAGAGGTAGTGCTTCTTGAGCAGATTTTTAAAAATTGACATGTTTTGTGCGCTCCTTACTGACATGGGCAAGGTATTCCATAGTCGCACTGCTTCAACTGTAAAAGATTTGTCGTAAAAGCTCGTAGAGTGCATTGGCATCTCCAGTCTCAAGTTTTCCGAGGACCTAAGATATCTATTATGTGTGTCATGAAGGAACTTGAAACGTTCTTTAAGATAAGAGGGGGTTTTAGGATTGAACAGAATACTGTAGAGTTGAAACAAGATATGAGAATTCCGGCGAAGACGTATAGGAAGCCACTTGAGTTTCACACGAAATTCAGAAATGTGATCATATTTGCGCAGGCCAAATATAAATCTTATGCAGAAATTTTGAAGTCGCTCAAGTTTATCAAGTTGTGCCTCAGTAAGATCAAGATAACTGACATCAGCGTAGTCAAGGATGGGAAGTAAAAGGGATTGTGCAAGCGCAGCTTTAGTGGCAGTCGGAAGAAAGTTCCGCAATCTCCTCAAGCTCTTGGCAGATGCGAAAATTTTCCGACTGACTTCCTGTATCTGGGGACCCCAGGATAGATTTTGGTCAATCCAAACTCCAAGATTTTTTACCTTCTGACTTAGAGGAATAGCGGTGCCGTTGAATTGTACCTGCGGTAACTGAGACCAAATTACCTTGGGGATCATCCTTGATGTTGTGGGTATCGCACTTCATATTGATAATGGTGTTTGTGGGTACATGAATAAAGTTCAGTTGTCGTCTCGCACTCGGGTGTTTCATTGTACATAACATGGTGACAGCGGTTTAAATTAAATTTTATTGGTATAAAGTTAAACCAGTGCATTTAAAGTTGCATAAAAACAATTTAGTGGTGAAAAGTGACAATTACAAATAGTGGAGAAGTTGAGTTACATAAGAATCGTGTAATTTTTCGACAATGGAGCACGCACGGCCTCCTTCAGAATTAAACATGGATGGCGTTGGTGGGCCTGTGGGCCGTGCCGAGGCGTGGAAAAAATGGCGACAACAGTTTAGCTTGTTTATAAAGGCTGCAGGCGTACACACGGAGCCGTCGAGTGTACGAGCGAGTTTATTAATAAACCTAATTGGCTCGGAGGGATTCGATATATATCAGACTTTTACTTTTCAAAAAGAAGATGAACGTGATGATGTGGAGGTGTTGTTGAAAAAGTTTGATAGTTATTTTGGTACAAAGTCCAATATAACACTTATGAGATATAAGTTTTTTACTCGCAACCAAGAGGATGGCGAATCTATTCAACAGTATGTCACGGCGTTACGTCTTTTGAGTAAAAAGTGTGAATTTCAAACACTGGAGGAAGATTTGATAAAAGATCGGATTGTATGTGGTGTCCGGGACACAACGGTCAGGGACCGTCTATTACGATGTGAGGAGCTGAATCTTGACAAGGCTATGAATATTTGTCAAGCAGTGGAGGTCTCGCAAGAGAGTGAGCGTCAAATGAGTGGCACGGGCGTCGCCGAGGGAGCCGCGCATATAGACAGTGTCGGTGTGAGAGGTCGTCGCAGAGGCAGAGCACGTGGCTGGGCGCCGGGCGCAGGCGATGGCGCGGGCACCAGCGCCGCCACGCGCGCTGCGGGCACGGGCCGCGCGCGCAGCGGTGGCGCGGGCGGGGCGAGCCGCGCTCCCGGGGAGCGTGCGCCGCCTGTTTCGTGTGCAGGTTGTGGCTTTGTAAAATGTGCTGGCGGAAACAACTGCGTGGCGAGGCAAATCAGCTGTTTTACGTGCGGTAATCAAGGTCATTTCGCGCGCATGTGTAAGTTAAATCAGTTTACTAATAATAGGCACAATAAAGTCGATCGAGTGTACGAAGTAAGCTGTAAGCATGGCAATAGTGAAAGTGATAATGATTCGGAAGATGGTGTGTTTCATATTTCGACCATAAATTCCGTGGACAGGAAAGGTACATCGGAGGACTGGTTTCAAGAACTGTCGTGCGGAAACGGTTTTGAAAAATTCAAACTTGACACGGGAGCCGATTATAATATAATGTCTTATCGTAGATTTTGTGAACTTGGTTTTGATGATACCCTCATTATTAAAAAGAAGTTGCCGTTAATGTCATATACACATGATATCATTCCTATAAAAGGAATTTGTACCATACCTTTTGTTTACAAAAATGTCTCATATAGATTAAAATTTGCAATTGCGGACATGAAGTGTAGTAGTGTGCTGGGACAGAAATCATGTGAAGAAATGGGGCTAGTGAAGCGTATCAGATCTATTGAATTGAAGAACTACGAGGACTTATTTAAGGGATTAGGTTGTTTACCAGGGAAATATCATATAGTTATTGATCGAACCGTTCCACCAGTCATTTGCGCATCACGAAAAATACCACACGGGTTACGAGACCGCTTAGGGGAGGAGTTAGTCAAAATGGAACAGTTAGGTGTTATTAGGAAAGTTACTCACCCTACACAGTGGGTTCATCCGCTAGTATTAGTTGCCAAAAAGAATAATGGTATTCGCGTGTGCTTAGATCCTCGTGAACTGAACCGAGCGGTACAGCGCGCGCACTTCCAACTGCCCACAGTATCTGAATTGGCTTCGCGATTACATGGGGCACGGTTCTTTTCCGTTCTGGATGCAAATGCTGGATTTTGGACCGTCGCTCTAGATGATGAGAGTGCTGATCTCTGCACGTTCAGTACTCCTTTTGGGAGGTACCAATTTTTGCGTCTTCCTTTTGGGATAAATTGTGCTTCTGAAGTATTTCATGGGAAATTACGTCAGCTGTTGGAAGGCTTAGAAGGAGTAGACAATTATATTGATGACGTCATAGTCTGGGGAGAAAATAGGCAAATTCACGACAACCGATTAAAAGCATTGTTAGAAAGAGCAAGACAGATAAATCTGAAATTTAATAAAGAAAAGTGTAAGATTGGAGTTCAGGAAGTTACGTATTTGGGACACATATTTAATGCACATGGGATGAGACCAGATAACAATAAAATTAAAGCAATAACTGAATTACAGGCACCGAAAGACAGGAAAGAATTAGAGAGATTTTTAGGTGCAGTTAATTATTTATCTAAGTTTATTCCACACTATTCGGAAATAGCTATTCCGTTGACAAGTTTGTTACGGAAAGATAGTGAATGGCGATGGGAGGCAAGTGAGCGCGCGGCATTCGACAGGTTGAAAGAAGCGGTAACAGGTGCGGGCGTGCTGGCGCTGTATGACCCGGCGCGCCCCGTGGTCATGTCGGTGGACGCGTCGCGGAGCGCGCTAGGCGCGGTGCTGCTTCAGGACGGCCGGCCTATTGAGTACGCTTCGCGTACGATGACTGATGCTCAGACTAGGTACGCGCAGGTGGAAAAAGAAATGTTAGCTATTGTGTTTGCATGCGAGCGATTCCACCAGTATGTATATGGACAAAAGGGTGTAGTGGTAGAATCGGACCACAAGCCGTTAGAGAGCATATTTAAAAAACCCTTGATGTCTGTTCCAGCACGATTACAACGCATGTTATTAAGAATACAGGGCTATGATTTAAATGTAACATACGTGCCTGGTAAATTCATGTATATTGCGGATATGTTGTCTCGCGCGGCGCTTCCCGATCTATACAGTGAGGAGGTTCATAAAAATGTTGTGTACCAGATACAGATGGTTGTAGGTAACATTCCAATATCTAACGATAAACTCAGTTTAATAAAAAAGGAAACCAAACGCGACCCAGAACTACAAATATTGTTAAATTGTATTAACTCGGGATGGCCAGATCATAAGTACAACGTACCTAATGAAGTGAAATGGTATTGGTCTATTAGAAATGAATTGTTTGTGGTTGATGGGGTAATATTAAGGAATAATGTAGTGTTAGTTCCTAAAAGTTTAAGGGGAGAAATGCTAAAAATCGTTCATGAGGGTCACTTAGGTATTGATAGGTGCAAGCGGCGTGCGAGACAGGTCATATTTTGGCCTAATATGTCACGTGACATAGAATTGTACATAAGACGATGTCATACGTGTCAGGAGCACTCAAACGCGCCTACAAAAGAACCTATGAAGCCAATTGAAATTCCAGACTTACCTTGGTATAAAATAGGGTCAGATATTTTTGAATACAGAAGGGACTATTATCTTATATTAGTAGATTATTATTCAAACTTTATTGAAGTCTGTAAACTAAAAGGGTTAACTTCTAACGCTATTATACAAAATATGAAGGAAGTGTTCTCACGTTATGGTATTCCTAGTGTACTAATAAGCGATAATGGAACGCAATATTCTAGTAGGGAGTTTAAACAATTTGCGAAAACATGGGGGTTTGATCATATTACTTCCTCTCCGAACTATGCGCAGTCCAATGGGAAAAGCGAGCGCGCTGTGCAAACCATAAAAAATATGCTAAAAAAATGCTTGCATAGCAACGGTGATTTCAATTTGGCACTCCTTAACTACAGGAACACTCCAAGGGATGGTTTGAGTTCTCCGGCACAGCTCTTGATGGGTCGCAGGTTGCGGTGTCAATTGCCAGTACATTCTTACATATTGAAACCACATGTAGTTGATCCATCAGAATATCAAAAAATGATTGAAAAACAAAGAAATGTAAAACTATATTATGACCAGCACTGTAAAAATTTACCAACATTAAGAGAAGGTGATTCAGTTGTTTGTATTGATGGTAAACATAGGAGTAGGGGGAAGGTTATCAGCAAAGCTAACACTCCCAGGTCGTACGTCGTGCAGACCAGTAGAGGTGGTAGGTACCGACGCAATCGTCGACATCTAATTAAGTGTGAACCTGACCATGATTATAAACCTCCTGGCAATGGTCTTCACGACGAAGATGAGGAATTTAGTGATGCTCATGAGAATGTCGACTCAAAACAAAATATTTTACCAATTTGTAGCAATATGAGTTCCCCACCACTTATTCGAAAGGCAAAAATAATTGCTGAACAAAGAATTGCTCAGAGAACTGAAAAATAAGTAACGGTACTTTTTCATATTTTTGTGAGTTTAAAAAAAAAAAAGAGGAAGGATAGGGTATCATGATAACATTGCAGATAATAAATTCGATAGTAGTTCGTTTTACATCCGCAATTAAAATTAAAATTATATAAATTAAAATCACATTCTGCACTATCATCATATCTCATCTCCTCGGTGTTATTAGTTAAGTTAAATGTCAAATTTGATATAAATTTAGATTTATTTGTTAAAACTTTTGTAAGGGAGATGTTGTGGGTATCGCACTTCATATTGATAATGGTGTTTGTGGGTACATGAATAAAGTTCAGTTGTCGTCTCGCACTCGGGTGTTTCATTGTACATAACACTTGAGCTGCCAACAACAATGACCTGAGTCTTCAATGGGTTAACCAGCAATCCATGTGCTTCACTCCACTCGCAAATCGAAGCCAGATCCTTGTTAATTATATTAATAGCGTCAGACAAATCCGAATGGACAGCTTGCTTATAAATTTGCAAATCATCTGCATAAAGGTGGTAGGAAGAAAGAAGTTTCTTGGAAATAGAATTTATAAATATTGCGAAGAGTAAGGGAGATAAAACGCCACCCTGAGGTACACCGGCAGAGGTATAACACCAGGAGGAGCACGACTCTCCTATGCATATACGTTGCCGGCGGCCATACAGGTAACTACGAAACCAGTCAATCGCTGTTGGAGATATGTTAAGTGAGCGAAGCAAGGCAAGCAGGATATCGAAATCGACAGTATTGAATGCATTACTGAAATCCAGTAAGCAAAGTACCGTCAATTTCCCCTCCTCCATGCCTAATCGAATGTCATCCGTAACGTTAATTAGAGCTGTGGTGGTGCTGTGACCGGGACGGAAACCAGATTGGAAGGGATTTAGTAGACTATTTTTACAAAGAAAGGTACTTAACTGGTTGTGGACAAGGCGTTCAAGGACTTTGGAGAGGAAAGGCAAGATAGAGATAGGACGGTATTCTGAGAAGGAAGTAGGATTTGATTTTTTGGGTAAGGGAGTGATTTTAGCCTCTTTCCACATCGAAGGAAAGACACCGGAGGATATAGAATAGTTCAGGATATGGCATAGGACTGGCAGAATTTGATCGAGAACAGGGAGTATCATTTTCCGACTGACACAATCACCACCAACTGCGTTCGATGATATTGACATTACGCTCTTCTTAACATCACAATCAGTGAATTGACTAAAAATAAATGAGGGATGATCCGGAGTTGGAAGGTTCGAAAGATAGTTAATTGTAGCTGCCTTCATGTGTTGATTCAGTAGATCAATATCTAAGTTTTTAGGAATAGATTCTTGGCGTGATTTTCCAACTCCCATGGATTTTAGAAATTTCCAGACTTTAGCTGGATCTCCGTTCTCAACTGAGGTGTGGATGTGGCGTCGCTGGGCATCTCTACACACCTTATTGCAGTGATTGCGAGCTTCAACCAAGCGTTCGTGGTTCAACGGCGTGGGCCGACTCTTAAATTTGGTTTTAGCAACTGCCTTCTTATGTATGAGTTTTCGGATGTCATCAGTAAGCCATGGTGCCGGAAGATGTTTCATTTTAACTGCACGAATGGGAGCATGAACATCGTACAGTTGCACGAGGTTGTCGGCCAGTAGATTGACTTTATCGTCCATCGATTGAACACTAAACAAAGGAGCCCAGTCAATGCTGTCAACATCTCTTCGGAGATCATCCGCGTTCATTCCACTAAAACTGCGCTGTAAGAGTATCTGCGGTTTTGCCTTAGGAGGGCGAATTTTATAGGATAGGAATATTAGGTCATGGTAAGAAAACATGTCAGCTGCGCATTGCCCATGCTTGCTGACGTGTTGAGGAGAGGAAACTATGACTAGATCTAAAAGTGAAGGATTACAATTTGGAAAATGGTGAGTGGCACTCAAAGGGAGAATTGATAGATTAGATGATTCGACAATTGACCGAAAAGAAGAAGAACGAGAATCGATTTTCAATAAGCAAGTATTGAAATCCCCCAGGATAATTGTGTGACTGTAAGAAGGTGTAAGGTTTTCAAGGATATTAATACGTGATGAAGGGCAATAATAGACACCTAAAAGAACTTTCATGTTGCTCAGATTTACTTCTAAGAAGAGATGCTCGCCCGCACTCTGCGGCGGTGGTTGTGCAGACATATCGACGATTGTGAAAGGAATGTGTGGACGAAGGTATATGGCAACACCACCACCACCGCCACGCGCGCGATCATTTCTTATCAGTTGAAAACCTGGCAAGGAATAGGAAGTAGAGGGAAGACAAGGCTTTAACCAAGACTCCGAAACAAGGATAGCGTGGATATTCTTACAGTCTAAATTTGCTAGCATGTCAGTGTAATGTGCTGGAATACTTTGGGCATTTATATGGACTACATTAAAATTCTTAGGCACATCAGAAAACTGAGACTGAAGTGTGTCAGCAAGGGATGGAAAACTAACAAAACTGTCATTACTGCGAGTCGACAAGAAACTTTCAGTGTCGCTGCCATCATTGCTAGCTGGCATTGACCCTGTGTGGTAGATTATTACAAAATAAATATTTAAATAAATTTAATAATGTGAACAAATATATATGTGACGATAAAACGATAAATAAAAATTATCGGGTAATAATATCCACCCGCCAGTTGTGTCGTAACGATAAATTACCATAATCATTAAACTAAAACAACGACGTAAAAGAAATAAAAGTAACACATTTAAAAAAATAAAATAACAAGCATTACCTACAACTAAATAAGGAAAAACCATAGACCCAAAGCATGGACCAAGCCCTCCCCAGCCTAGAATTAGAGAAATTATTAAGAATTTATTAATTTTAGGGAGGTAATGCTCGGTCCCTGCTCTATATCTATGGAAAATCCTTGAGTTAGTTTCTGAACGAATAAATGAATGACAAGACGTTTGACAGATGACAGATCAATTGAAATCTGAAATTAGAAAAAAAACTTAACGTGCACGATTGTGAAACAAAAAACAAATAAATAAATAAAATAAAGATGTAGGTAATAATACTTAAATATTGACAGTAAGAGAGGGTTTGTCAAAGACATAGAAACTGCTACTCGGACGATGAATGTACCTACAAATTTCACGGGATTACTTCTTCTTGGCAGCGCGTCGAGCTTTTTTCGGTGCTGGTGATCGAGACAGCGACGATGATAATGCCGATGCGATGGGTGACATAACCTTATCACTGACCTGCTCGATGTTATTGAGGTCATCCAGTGAATTGACTCTGAGTTTCGACCCATCAGCGCCAAGAACATAAATGATGCCCTGTCTAGTCCAGCAATTGGTTTCGCCATGTTTCTCTCGCGCTGACATGAAAAGTCGATGCCGCGTTCTCGTCAGGAACTCTGATACCGTGATGCCAGTGCCCTTCAGCTTCGTCTTAGCGAACCAGACACCATCCCTGACACCAGCGTCCCGCAGCTTACATAGAATGGGTCTGGGCTTGCTAGCACCTGTTTGTCTACCCATGCGGTGGCAACGCCTAATATCAGCCTCCGTAAAGTCGGTCAGCTTCAGGTGACAGCGGACAACCTCTGCAACTACTTTAGCCGTGTCTTCCTTGGCCTGCTCAGTGACACCGTGAAGCAACAGCATTTTCCGGCGTCCAAGCATCTCCAAGTTGTCCAGCCCCTGCGCTAATGACTCCAACTGCTTCTGAAGACAGCCCACGGCTTCGAGAATGAACTTCTTAAACGCAGTGAAGTCCGCTACCAGACTGTCAGTGCTACTGCCACCTGGTCCTGAAGGATTCTTTTGCAGTTCTGCCTCAAAGTTTGACATTCTGGATTGAAATAATGTCATCATTTCCGATAAAGAATCTTTTAGTGCTTCCATGGTTAGTCAGACTTGCTTGAAGAATGAAGATTTGTGTTGTTTTAGTTCCGTACTGTATTATTTGGAGATAACACTTCACTGGTGGGTATGTTATGTTAGCATATATATGTATGCATTAAAGAGCTTATATTATGACTTTATTTAATTTTAATAAATATTATAAATAGCAGCGAAAATTTTTCCACCTTTCTTTACAACTACCCTTTATCTCATAAAACTGACTGTACTAAGGTCACCGGCTAGTTCGATATGGACCGCGCGTGTAGTCATGCAGACGAACAGACACACGTATGCCTTGGTAGAACGAATGCCTCGGCCGCGAGACATGGTAACCTTGAAGGGACCAGCGTAGTCCGTGCCCGGGTGAACGAACGTTTTAGTTGATTGAACTACACGACAAGACCGATGATCTGCCATCTCAGGGAAACTTGGCTTGGGACGGAGACGAAAGCAGGGAAGACACTTATGAATCCTATTCCTTATTAAATTGCGTGCAGAAAGTATCCAATACCTTTGACGTAATAGTGACATCAGCAGGTCGGGACCCGCGTGGCAATTCAATTTATGATGGTATTCGACAAGCAAATTCAGAATAGGATGTTTTCTTGGGAGTAGAATTGGGTATTTCGCTTCATAACCCAAATCCGAATTTCTTAAACGGCCTCCGACTCTAATGAGTCCGTCTTTGAGGAAAGGTTTCAAGTGCCGAAGAGAATGACTACAATCCTTGCCTTTTCCGAGTCTGGCAATCTCCTTTGAGAAATAGAAGCATTGAATTTCACGTAGAATGAGTAGTTCAGCGAAATCGTAATCCGATGCTGAAATGCGGTTATTAACCGGTAACAACTTAGCAAAACGACAAACATAAATTACCACTCAAAGTAATTTACTCCAAGACGAGATACGATCGGAGACCTCTCGCGCCCGGCATTGGTCGCGGCCATGCTGCGGGGCGAGACGGAGTGGGAAGCGGTCGCCTCCTTCTGCGAAGCAGTCATGCTCGCAAAGGAGGAGGCGGGCCGCGTGAGAGAGAGGACAGTGTCCTCCCTCCGCCCCACCCGCGGTGGTGGACGCCCACGGCGACGGACGTCGCAAGACGATCTCCGGCCACCGTAGGCGCGGGCATGCGGGCGGCGAGTAAAGGGCAACTCGCAGCCCGACCATGGACCATACCCGGGTCGACGGCGCGTTGTGTTCCACGCGCGCCTCAAAGAGCGTCAGCATAATGACGGGGCCCCCTCTCTAGAGGGCCAAAGCCTGCCGGGGTCGCGGGACTTATCTCATTACCGTGACCCCGGAACATAAAGGGCTACTGAAGGACACCGTGGATTTTAGTCAGTACAAGTCTGACAGTCCCTCCCGCCCTGCCCGGGGTGGGAGGACTCATTTGATGATTTTACCACGCAAAAAAAAAAAAAAAAGACGAGATACGATCGACTAAACAAAGAATAGGAGATCTTTCGTTAGGTGCAGCGACTAACAACGAATTTTTCTTCTCCTCAGGTGCTTCAGACACCAAGGAAGGATTGAAAGGAACGACAGGCCATTGTGAAATCTCCAAGTGAGCCCAAGGGGGTCCACTGAACCAAAGCGGATGGTCTATAATTTGTGAGGGTGTGAGTCCACGTGAAAGATTATCTTCTGCTGGATTGTCCGCTCCGGACACTTGATATAAATTTTGCGGTGACAAATCACTTTGTATTTTCGAAACTCTGTTGGCTACAAAGGTATTCCAACGATGGGGCGACGAATGTAACCAACAGAGCGCGACCGTCGAATCCGAAAATGCGAATATATCACGGAAAACTATTCGGCCTTGACAAGCGACCACGACATTTCTTATTAGCTGGATAACACAAGAATAGCACAGAGCTCAAGACGAGCGAGAGAAACTACATTTTTGGGAGAAACCTTGGACTTAGCTGTCATCAAATTGACTGTATTGCCATCGCTATTATGGACGTGGAAATAAATCACTCCCCCGTATGCTTTCTCGCTAGCGTCCGCGAAAGCCAAGATTGTGACCACACTATCGGCGACAATACCAACGTGGCGTGGGATTTTTATGTTGCAGAGTAAAGGAAGCTCTTCCCTAAAGCGAGTCCACAGCCTGACTATATCTTCAGGTGGTGTCTCATCCCAGTCACAGTTGCATAGCCAAAGCTTCTTGATAAGAAGCTTGGCATGCAAGACGACAGACGCGACAAATCCCACGACGTCCCATGTTTTAGCGACACACGATAATATTGTACGCTTAGTACAAGTCTGAGTGGGAGTGTTTACTCTCATGGCGAAGTGGTCTGACGTGGGCGACCAACACAAACCAAGTACTTTATGTTGGTCGGACCCGTCGAACTCCTTGTCAGCTGGCAGACGATGCGAAAGCGGAATAGAATTCAATACTACTTGTGAATTACTGGTCCACTTGACCAACTCGAATTGACCAGCCTTCATGAGACCGATCATCTCCGAAGCGGTGGAAATGCCCTGGGTATCCGTGAGGACGGAATGGACAAAATCGTCCATGTACAATCCCGTGGCGACAATGGCTTTGGCCTGAGGGTAGGAGTCACCCTCATCCTCCGCCAGCTGCTTAATAGTTCGCAGCGCGTGAAAGGGGCTAGATTTGAGTCCAAAAACGACACGATTGAACTCATAAACTTGCAAAGGTTCCTGCGGCGAAAAACGATACAAGATGCGTTGGAAACGCCGATCAGATTCTTGGACTCCAATGCTGGGAAACATCTGACGAATGTCTGATGAAAGCGCGATCGAAAACAAACGAAAATTAACTATAATGTTAAACAAATTCCCTTGTAGGTTCTGTCCACCATACAAGAGATCATTAAGCGAAACGCGGGTAGTAGTTTTACAACTACCATCGAGAACGACACGAAGTTTGGTTGTGACCTTATCATCTCGGATCACACCATGATGCGGAATGTAGTACGAAGGTTCCGAAGAATCAGGAATTGTAGGTGAAATATAGCCCTTCTCTAAATATTCTAGGATGACGTTGTCATACGCGGCCTTTAAATTAGGAGAAGCTTGCATCTTCCTTTCCAAGCAGAGAAACCGACGTTCACTTGCTTGACGTGAGTTGCCCAGGGATTCGACATCACCCTTGAAAGGCAAAAGCGACTACGTATCGTCCGTCACCATTTCGAGTGGTAGTGCGGGCATAAAACTCCTCACATAATTTGTCATCTAGGCTGAGTACCGGGGGAACATTTACTTCTTCCAATTCCCAGAATTTCCGGATTGCTAAGTCTAACGGCTCCGCGGTGCAACAATACGAAACGGTCGAATTGTCATCGATGCGAACCGGCGCCTTACCGACAATTACATAGCCGAGTACCGTTTGCAAGGCGATTGGAGACGCATGTGTAGGCTGACCTTGAACTCTGTTAGATAAGAGTAAGTGCGGGAAAGTCGAAGCACCGATCAATAATTGAATCGGACTTGAAGAAAAATATGTATCGTCTGCTAACTGTAAATTGTTAAAATTATGCAAAAGCGAAACGTCAGGGGTGCTAAGACAGGAAACCTCCACGTGCGCCCGTGGACTGGAGTTCCCTCTCGGATACGTCCGGGGGGAAGACCAGTTTTTCGGGCCGGTGCGCCCTGGGATGCGGGCAAAAACTCTCCTTAGGCACTGTGTGCCTAAGGGGTTTCTTTGCCCGTATGCAAATAGCCTGTCGGGTGGACGCTCCAACGCGTGTCCCTCTGAACAGCAGAGGGCACAGCGGCGGAGCGGGCTTGCGGACGGTGAGTAATGGGTATGCTCGCCGTCCGACCAAGGACCAAGCCCGGGTCGGTGGCGCGTCGTGTTTCACGCGTCACCGACGGGGCCCCTTATGGGGCCAAATGCCTGCCGGGGTCGCGGATTTTTCTTAATCCAGGATACCGTGGCCCCGGAACGTAAAGGGCATCCGACGGAACACGGGTGGATTTTAGTAAGTAAGAGTCTGACAGTCCCTCCCGCCCCACCCAGGGCGGGAGGACTCATTTGATGATTTTGCCACCCTAAAAAAAAAAAAAAAAAAAAAGCGAAACGTCAACCGTGGCAGTTGGCAAACGTTCAGTAATTTTATCTATTACGAATGACTCAATATTAGAGTTTATATTACGATTGAAACGAGAATAAAATTTAATTTGTACGGAACCCTGTATTTGTTTACTCCTATTTGTTTGCACCTCCTATGCCCCTGACGGTTGCACAGGCAGGTTTATTATTTATGTTCAAACCCAAAAGTTGGTTGTGTACATAAAAATCCAGTGAGGGACTACACACTTGTGACCAGGTGTTTTAAATGTCAGCAGTACGGTCATGCCGCTAAGACTTGTCGAGAGACTACCTATACATGTGGACATTGCGGGGAACTAGGTCATCAATTCAATGAGTGCACTAAAACTGCTGAACCATCAGTGTGCGCAACATGCTTGCGATATAAAAAACCGAGCAACCACAAAACAGGAGATCAAGAATGCCCTGCTAAGAAAATGGCTGAAATAAGATACATCAATTCTATTGATTACAATGACGTCACATAATAGCATTTAATTTATTCATAGTTATATTCTTTTTTTTTTTCCTTCTATGTTGTAGTTATAATTGCGCACTTATAAAATAATAATTATGTATAATATACAATCTGCATATTTTTTATTTTGCTGATATGATATATGTTAGTATGGTTTAAAGTAAATGCGACCTAGTTATTTGTGTTACGCAACATATTTTCTACTTTTAGTATTAGGTTTCTAAAAATAATTATAGTTTATAAATTTTGTAATAGAAACTTGTTTAAGGAATCTTAGATAATGTTTTTAATGCACTTAGTGAGTTACCTGAGATACAGGATTATTCCTAGTTCAGGTAGAATCCAATTTATTTTATACCAATAGTAATAATAAGGCCCTATTATTGTAAACATTTTTGTACATCAATTAATTCAATAAACAATTTATTATTATTATTATTATTTATTAACAATCCCGCGTGATAAAGTTACTTTGAGAGGCGCTGTCTAATATTGCGCGAACAATATGTTCTTTCCTAAAAGAATCTGTTACAATAACTCGCGCGGTAGCTATCAATATAGTTGTTGGGCCCTCATATAAAGAATTAATTCGGTTCTCATTGGTCGCGCATAACGCTATATCCGTTTGCTTCGCAAGTCTCTCAGCAGAGGGCGTGCGAGCGCCGGTTGACCTTGAACCGTGCACGTCGCTCAATTTATTTCCGAAACACAACAGCGTATGATGTTTAGAACTACATTTTTTACAAGTGGACTTTGACCCACACGCGGACACACGATGTTGTTGACTTAAACAATTAATGCATAAATTGTTTGATTTCACAAACTTAAATCTCTGATCGGGTTTATAACTATTAAATACTTTACATTTATATACGTGATCATGTTTCTCCTTACACAAAACACACGCGATAGGTTCGTTATCAGCTACACAGGTATATGTATTAGTATATTTGCGGTTTGAAGGTGACTTATTGTTAGAGACTGTTGACGAAGTTCGTTCTAACACCTTTATATGCTCACGAACAAACTCAACTAATTCACTAAAAGATGGAATTTCGGAACTACTTGATTTTAATTGATGATTAGATTCGAATGCCCGTACAGTGTCTATGTTGAGTTTTCTAAGAGCGATATGTAATAAATAAAATCAGCGTGGCCATGGACCTTTATGTTTTTAAACCCGGCTACCGACGTTGCGAATTTATCGAGAAATGATTTTAAAGTACCCGGCGAACCTGACGAAATAGATTTAAATTCAAATAATTGGTCTAGATATGAAGTTGCCGATTGCCGTTTATCTTCATACCTTTCACAAAGTAAATCGAATATAAGAGGGTAATTATCAGCTGACGGAGTAATTCCTGCACATATTGAACGAGCTTTGCCTGTTAATTTCCCAATCAAATAATATAATTTCTCGCATGCTGTTAGCGAACTATTATTAAGCACGGCATTTTGAAAACTGGCGATGAACAGAGGCCAATTTTTAATATCCCCATTAAATTCGGGTCCGATTGAAATCGGAGGCAAGCGAGGAGATTTCTTGAATTCACTAGGTGCCTGAACCCGCAATTTTTTCTCTGCCGCTTCACCCTACCCAGTAAGTCTTCGAATGAAGAAAGTGCCTGATAGTCGACGACATAATCGGGATTTAATTTAAGTTCATGAGCGATGATATCGTCCAGCGCACATTCAAAATCAGTACGCAACGAATCTATCGTTTCACAGTCACACAAGAATGATTCTTTATCGAATTCCTCCGAATCAATGTTTTTCAATTTATCACAAATACGTTGCATACGAGAGAATATTCGATCTCTTTTTCCTAATAATCGTTTAAGAGTAATATCTGTAGGCGCCATCTAGCAACCTTCTAATAACGATAATTAAATAAATATGTAACAACGAAATACGTTGTGAAAGCGATGTGAAGCGAATAATCTACCTAAGTGGGTATTTATTTTTATGCGTCGGTGATTCGCTATCAACACCCGCCTGACAGTAGAGTTGCAGGTCGTCAGCATAAAGATGATACGCACACTGAAGTTCGGTGGTAATGAGATCTATAAAAATAGAGAACAGAAGAGGAGATAAAATACCGCCTTGAGGAACGCCCGCTGCAAGATCACGCCAGCTGGATGATGAATCACTAGCAAGAACTGACTGCCGACGCCCCTGAAGGTAGGATGAGAACCATTCCAGAACCTCGTGAGAGACCATACGATAGGACAGGATGGATAAAAGGACTTCGTGACTGACAGTATTAAAAGCATTGGAAAAATCAATCAATACTAAAACCGTAACTTTAGTATCTTCTATACCGCGCCTTATATCGTCAGTCACTTTAAGTATGTAAAGTTATATTTTTCCTTACTCACCGGCTGCTCCAGCGGTATTATTTGCATGAGACAATATGGGGCTTTTCGCTTGAGGTCTCAGTGAAATAAAAGTCTTGCATGCGGTCTCTCAATACAATTTAATCATTACAGTTTCTCTCGTCTCGTTGAACACAATCAGTTCACAATTATTAGGTGTAACAGAACAACTTACGTTTAGGGGGAGATTATTTTACCCATTATAACCTCACATGAGACACGCTGTCGCAATCAGCATCGTTGTCCAGAAGATGGAATGACGTGGCACGATGTGTGGCAGGCTTGTGTTCTATACCGGCTACTGGTGTCGCCGAGTTGACTGAGTCAGGTGTTACTTTTCAATCGCATTGGTAGACCGCTTTTTCTTAAGTATTTACTGTTTAATATTATATGGACTTCATGTCCTTTAAGGGATGGTTATGGAACCCTGTTAATTAAACAGAAAGAATGTTGAAATCTAATGCCACAACGGTATGGGAGAACACGTGGCGAGAACCACTAGATTTTAATACTCACAGCGCAAATTAATCCATCAAATATGTTTTCTTCTTTACGCTGGTTCCTTTTATTGTTATTATTATCCACATTACCGTGGCTTAGTTTTTATATACATGAGATATTTCAAAGTGTTCACTTCACTCAACCATCCGTCCAAGTGGCCTACCCCACACAAGTTTGCCAACATATCTGTCAACGTCAGTACCTGTCAACATCGAATACCTGATTAAACTTCTGAATCGATATTCAACTCGACTATTCGCTCGGTGTTGCCATTACTCCACGCTAACCATCCCAAAGTGTAATAACTTGGCGTTCTTAAACGTTATCTGTCAAATCTAAACTCATAGTTCCTCCAATGAGAGATAGATGGCGTTATTCTAAATTAACACTAATCAATAAAGATTCTAAATTGAGTTTCTGTTTTGATTCCACGTCAACGATAATAGATGGCGTTATTCTAAATTAACAATAATCAATAGAGATTCCAAATTGTGTTTCTGTTTTGATTCCTCGGCAAATGAAAACAGATGGCGTTATTCTAAATTATTGTGCTTCTGTGTTGGTCCTGCGACACGGCCATTCTGACAATTCACACGTCCTCGTGTGAGGCATCTGAAATGAAAGAAAATTCTCGAACAGTAACCATTCTACTTGTTCGGCCATTCCTGACCCAAATGGAAAAGGTATTCTCATCAAAATAATTACAGGGTCTAATGAAAATCACAACAAACTCTTACTCTCAAAGCTGACATGTCGAACAACACCCATACTCATTCAAGTAATAGGAAACTCATCAAAATATTGCAGTGCTCATACTCTGACCTCCATCCGGTCTTCATCATCACACATTATAACTTCCATCCGGTCTTCAACACGTAACCTTCATCCGGTTACAAACACAAGACCATCAAGATAATCATATCGAGCTTTTATCAAAATAATTCTTAAAGTAGGTTTGTTCAACATGTTACGTTATTTTTCCTATAAAGTTACAGATTATAAATTCCATAAAGAAAAATATCACATGAACTACTCAAAGTCAAACACAAAAGAAAACACAATTTAGACTGACCGAAAATCCCAGAGGAATCAAGTACCTTTGCAATTGTATCATCACAATGCAGCAATCTTATAATCAAAACAGTAGGAATCAAATTCGTGGCCTGTGGCTGACACTAGCCCCACCAACAAACCTCTGTTTGTTGCACACCGTTCACCATGAACCCATAATACACGACCTCCGCCAGTGCCATCCGCACACCGCGCATCCATGGACACCAGGATGTCAAAAATTTTCGGAAATACGGACTGGCTACGAAATGGCTACTGGTACGGTCTGACCAGCTGACCTAAGATTCCACAGTATCATTCAACTCAACACCTCTACTTAATAATTGTACTTGAACCTCAGGCATTCTCCCTCAAATCCACAGCACTTAACCAGCACCATGCATCACTACTTACCCAGCAGTGTAAATCACTGAAGTACTTAACCAGTACTTAACATTGTAGCGCTTAACCAGCGTTACAAATCTTATCACCTACCCAGTGATAATAATAACGCTCAACCAGCAATATTAACCCACTAACGCTTAACCAGCGAAAGTACACATAACACGCACCAGCGATTCAACAGTTAGCTGCTGAATTTACGTTGGTTTTCGCTTAACCAGCTCAGCCAACGCAATCCGCTTAACCAGCAATTACACTACTAACGCTTAACCAGCGATAGTCGACATAACTCGCTTAACCAGCGATTCAACAGCCAACGCCCAACCAGCGAAAGCACACATTATGACACGCTTAACCAGCGATTCAACAATTAGCTGTTGAATTTACGTTGGCTTTCGCTTAACCAGCACAGCCAACGCAATCCGCTTAACCAGCGATTACACTACTAACGCTTAACCAGCGATAGTCGACATAACTCGCTTTACCAGCGATTCAACAGCTAACGCTTAACCAGCGAAAGCCCACACTAACACACTTAACCAGCGATTACACTACTAGCGCTTAACCAGCGATAGTCAACATAACTCGCTTAACCAGCGAAAGCCCACATCATAACACGCTTAACCAGCGAGTCAACAGCTAACGCTTAACCAGCGAAAGCCCAAGTAATCCGCTTAACCAGCGATTACACTACTAACGCTTAACCAGCGATAGCCAACATAACTCGCTTAACCAGCGGTTCAACAGCTAACGCTTAACCAGCGAAAGCCCAAGTTATCGGCTTAACCAGCGATAAAACAGCCAACGCTTAATCAGCGAAAGCCAACATAACTCGCTTAACCAGCTATAAAATAGCCAACGCTTAACCAGCGAAAGCCGACATAGATAACACAAGGCACCAGAGTCGTAAACAAAATGAAAATTGCTCACCGGATAATCCCAGTCGACGCGCTCAGGAGGCACAGGTCAACCCTCTTTTCATTAATAGGCTTTGATGACCCGGAGTCGGCGCTGCTCCTCTCACTGCGCCGTGGCAGGTAAAACACTTCAGAGGCTTCACAGCACTATTCGCTTTGAACCGCTTTTCAGGGGCATCGCGGTCATCGCTAGGTAGCTTTCTCTTCATAAAAGAAACCGCTTGCAGCTCTTGTTGTAGCTGGCCACATGTCTGGATATCCCACTGAAAGACAAAACAGTCCACGACAGAATATTGTTTCACTCGGTCATTCCTGACCAAACTCTAGATTCAGTTCGTCGGCGAAAATAAGGAAATTTCAAAACTCTACTTTATCATGGACCCGGGTACGTCCTTAAACTACGTCCAGCCACCGAAGGACGGGCAGCAGCGTCCTTTGTAAACTTTCGGTGACCTTACTGCGATCCCCAAGCCGCCTGCCAAGCGTGGGGATTATGGCAACCCCCCCCCCCCCCCCATTATGAATGACAACAATAGCACACGGCCCCCAGTCCCCGTCAGCTCCGCTATTCCTGGTCTGGGTAGCGGATCGGGTAACGGCGGAGCAGGGGGTGCTAAGAATCCCCGGCAGATGCCCCGCTACCACCCCCAACGGACTTTGGCCCTGGCAACACACAACATCCGCACACTGAGGACCAATGAGAAGATTATCGAGCTGGAGGAAGAATTGAGCAAAATGCGTTGGGATATCTTGGGATTATCTGAAGTCCGAAGAGAGGGTCAGGATACGATAGTTCTAGATTCCGGCAACATGCTTTTCTACCGGGAAGGAGACCGTTAATCCCAGGGTGGTGTTGGATTTCTCATCCGCAGGTCCCTCATC
The DNA here is from genome assembly GCA_950005045.1 of Agrotis exclamationis. NCBI lineage: Eukaryota > Metazoa > Arthropoda > Insecta > Lepidoptera > Noctuidae > Agrotis > Agrotis exclamationis. The sequence continues at coordinate 3,929,147 of OX465415.1, read as the reverse complement.
AACAACGTTGTGAAAGTTGACAGTGTGTCGAGTAGGGTAGCATACCTTATACTCAGAATAACCAACCGGTATTCGTTGAAGGTCATACAGGTATATGCGCCGACCTCGACACATTCTGATGATGAAGTAGAGGCATTGTATGAGGAGATATCCGAGGCCATACATACCTCCGAAACATACTTCACCGTTGTTATGGGGGACTTCAACGCAAAGGTGGGCGCACGGAATGGCGATGAGTTGAGAGTGGGGCCATTTGGGTACGGGCAGCGAAACCATAGGGGCCAGCGACTGGTCGACTTCATGGAAAAGGAAGAACTTCATTTAATTAACTCCTACTTCCAGAAGCGGCCATCCAGGAGGTGGACGTGGATGAGCCCCGATGGTACTACCAGAAATGAGATCGACTTCATCATGACGACCAAGAAGCGAATATTCAGTGATGTCTCTGTGATCGCCAAGGTGAAAACCGGTAGCGATCACCGAATCGTCAGAGGCACATTGAATATCAATGTGAAGCTTGAAAGGTCTCGTCTGGTGAAGTCCACGCTCCGACCTAGTCCTGCCCACATCCAGAACCCCGAAGACTTTCAACTCGAACTGCACAATCGCTTCCAGTGCCTAACCGAATGCGAAACTGTGGACGGGATTAACAATGGGTTGGTGGAAACTGTCCAAGCTGTGGGGTCCAAGTTCTTTAAGAGCCCGCGCCGCAATAAGCCTCAAAAGCTCTCGAACGGAACCATCAAGTTGATGCAAGACCGGGCCGAGACGAGGCTGCAATCTTCAGCTGACATGTCGGAATATGGCAAACTCAATAGACGAATCTCTAAATCAATGCGATGTGACCTGCGTGCCTATAGTGCGGCACGGATCAAAGAGGCCATCGAGCGGAACCAGGGCTCAAAAGTCTTCGCAAAGAATTCGTCTATTGGGCAAAGCCAAATGACAAAGCTGAAGATTAACGACGACAGCATCATTTCGACGAAGCCGGAGATCCTGAGAGAGCTTGATAGGTTTTACGGACAGTTATACACATCAACACGACAACCCAGTGTCAGTACAGTTCGAGACGCAAGAGCTAAACTGACTCGACACTACACTGAGGATATCCCGGACATCAGCCTGTACGAGATTAGAATGGCTCTTAAACAGCTAAAGAATAACAAGGCGCCGGGTGAAGACGGAATCACAACAGAACTTCTGAGAGCGGGTGGAAAACCGGTACTTCTGGTCCTCCAGAAGTTATTTAATTCCGTCATACTCGAAGGTACTACGCCAGAAGCATGGCACAGGAGTGTGGTTGTTCTTTTCTTCAAAAAGGGTGACAACACCTTGTTGAAGAACTACAGGCCAATCTCATTTCTCAGCCATGTATACAAGCTGTTCTCAAGAGTCATTACGAACCGTCTCGAACGCAGGTTTGATGACTTCCAGCCTCCCGAACAAGCCGGTTTCCGAAAAGGTTTTAGTACTATAGACCACATACACACGCTCCGCCAGATTATACAGAAGACAGAGGAGTATAATCGGCCATTATGTTTAGCGTTTGTGGACTATGAAAAGGCCTTCGATTCAATCGAAACCTGGGCAGTATTGCAGTCCCTCCAACGATGTCATATCGACTATAGGTATATCGAAGTGTTGAAGTGTTTGTATAGAAACGCCACCATGTCCATCCGACTTCAGGAAGAGAGCACGAAACCAATCCAATTGCAGAAAGGCGTGAGACAGGGAGACGTTATTTCTCCGAAACTGTTCACGCGTTCAACACGTTGTTGGAGGACGTTTTCAAGCTCTTGGAATGGAACGGATTCGGCATCAACATCAATGGCGAATACATCACTCACCTTCGTTTTGCCGATGACATAGTCATCATGGCAGAATCGTTGGAGCACCTCAATGCTATGCTCAGCGACCTCAGTATCGTTTCCCAACGGGTCGGCCTTAAAATGAACATGGACAAGACGAAAGTCATGTCGAATGTCCATGTGGCACCCGTACCGGTTGTTGTTGGGAATGATACTCTCGAAGTTGTAGACCATTACACTTACCTTGGACAGATTGTTCAGTTAGGTAGGTCCAACTTCGAGAAAGAGGTCGCCCGAAGAATCCAACTCGGATGGGCAGCGTTTGGGAAGCTACGTGATATCTTCTCATCGAGAATCCCACAGTGTCTCAAGACAAGGGTGTTTAACCAGTGTGTGTTACCAGTGATGACATATGGCTCTGAAACGTGGTCTCTAACTGCTGGCCTTTTAGAGAGACTAAGAGTCACTCAACGAGCGATGGAAAGAGCTATGCTCGGAGTTTCTTTGCGGGATAAAATCCGGAACATGGATATCCGGCGAAGAACCAAAGTCACCGACATAGCTCATACAATTTGCAAGTTGAAGTGGCAATGGGCAGGCCACATCGCTCGTAGAACTGACAACCGATGGGGAAGAAAAGTTCTCGAGTGGCGACCACGGACCGGAAGACGCAGCGTAGGTAGGCCTCCCACTAGGTGGACCGACGACATCGTGAGGGTCGCGGGCAACCGATGTATGCAAGTGGCGAATCGTCGTTCGGCGTGGCGGTCTAAGGAGGAGGCCTATGTTCAGCAATGGACGTTTTCCGGCTGATGATGATGATGATGATGACTGTATCATTAAAACCTTCAATTAAATGAAACATCGGGAAAAGGCAATTGAAAATACAAAAATCACTACCCTAGGCCACTAACAATTACCCTAGGCCACTAACAACTAACCTAGACCACTAACAACTACCCTAGGCCACTAACAACTACCCTGGGCCACTAACAACTACCCTAGGCCATGTACCACAGTCGTTCGAATCAACCTTCACACGGTCGCACACAAATCTACGTTCGTCTACTGACATCCTATACAGTTGCCGGTGCACTGAGCTGGCCTGTAGTCACTCGCGCAGCAGACAAAACGATAATTAAAAACTTAGAAAATTCTTTAGTTTGCAAAAGCCTAGACTTGTCATACCCGTTATATCCGTCACAATAACAGTTAAATCCAATTGAAATGCGTTGTCACTATTATACCTCACTGAATTTACACAAAGGACTTTCGTTAACTTAAAAAGCTCAGTTGGCATGCAAACATGTTTACAGAAACACCCTGAATTAATCGCGCAATTATTAGCAAAGTGAGATTTTGCTAATAATTGTCGGGCAAAACGTGAACAAAATTTCAAAGGATGATCACCCGTTAATCACTACACAACAAAAAAATCTGTTCTGGACTGAATACTCATGTCTGACCTATACCAGTCATAGCAACAACATTACAAACACGTTTACCACTAAACTTCGATGCAAAACTTTTTTTTTCACGAGCTTTTAGCACCAGAATCGTAAGTAAAACCGGCCAAGTGCGAGTTGGACTCGCCCATGAAGGGTTCCGTAGCAGCAAGCATAGATGAGAGATATAATTATATTGAGATTAGTAAGTAATATACACAAATAATAAAAATAACTTTGTTTTTCATAGTATTTGTATGAATGGCAAAGTTATATTTGCGGTTTTTGTATTGGATAATATGAAAATATAATTAAATAATTGCGGCTTTCTGCGACGTCAGTTATATTAGTAAAGTGTGTCGCGTGTGGTTAGTAGGTTACTACCGACTTACTCATTGTGCAAGATGAACTAAATCTATAGACAAATTGTGTTTGTGTTAGTTATGTCTAACCCAGGATCTAGTCCTTTTGGCCGAAGCCAATTACTACGACGAAGTCCTCCACCAACCCCAATCAAGGAAGTCCATCATAGAGATGTAAGTCCACCTCCATCCAAGACGAATGAATTGCCGAGTGAAGTAATATCTACGCCAGAGATTCAGAAATGGATGGTATCTATAGATACCATTCTGAACGAAGTGTGCTCTATTGTGTCAGAGGGAAAAATGAACTCGGAACAGAAACTCCGTGTCTCCAGTCTTTGCCGGAAAGTCTCAAGTGGGACATCTCAGATGGCCGTCTTATACCAAGCCTTGAAGCAGAAAACCATCCAGGCGCACAGCACCATCCAGCACCTACAGGTAGAGCAGAACGTTTCGAACTCTCTTCAGCAGTTTAAAGAGGTCGTCGAAACTAAACTGAAACCTGAAAATTGCTCATATGCTAATATGGTCAAAAAAGGTTCTGATAATTTTATTCGCCCTGCAAATCTGAATTCTGTTGCCATTTATCCTTCTGACAAGACCAAAACTAGTGACGACACGAAGACCCTTGTACAAAAAATCATCTCGCCGGAAGAACTAAAACTGCATGTCCGTGGCTTAAGGAAAGTCAGAAATGGGGGCGTTATTATTAGCACCGATAATAAAGACGATATCGACAAATTGAAACGATCGGAGATTTTAGTTTCATCAGGCCTTACAGTCGAAGAGCCATCCAAACGTCGTCCTAGGATTGCGGTCATCGGTGTCCCTGTAGCCCTCACTGAAGAGGAAGTTCTGGACTGTATCTATGAACAAAATATCTCTGACAAGTTGAACATTACTCGTGAATCCTTTCAAGAAACCATAAAACTGAGCCACAAATCGGGTAAAAAAAATCTTCCTACCTGCAACTACATATTAGAAGTACCTGCTAGCACCAGGAAAATCCTTATAAATCAAGGCCGAATTTATATAAACTGGACATCATGCCCCGTAAGAGATTTTACCATTGTCACCAGGTGCTACAATTGCCAGCAGTTTGGACACGCAGCAAAGTATTGCAGAGAAACTAGCCCTACATGCAACCACTGCGGAGAAACTGGTCATACCTACAAAGAATGTAGCAATAAATCTTCTTCCTCCCAATGTGCGACCTGTAAACGAGTTAAAAGGAAATGTGACCATCCAACTGGTGATGTAAGTTGTCCAGCACGCAAATATGCGGAAGACAACTACATCAATTCAATAGATTACGAAGGTGCCTAAGAGCGTCACTAATTTTGTAAAGTATTTGGATAGCACTAAGCTTAAGTCATAAACAGTAGTTTTCTTTCTAATTATAATTATTTTCTTATTTTGATACAAGAATGACCTAGTTGTTTGGATCATTTCTTTGTAAAATAAAAGAAACCCAACCAAATATTTGTTACTAACGATAATTAAGCTGTTTCACTAACATTGCAAATATCTTTATGTACCTACAAAAAATGATTATGTACGCGTAGTTATATAAAATTATACCTTTGAAACCTTGAAAATGTCGCGTCGTAAGCGTTAATTTTGACCTAGTTTATTTAAAATCAAGCAATTTGATAATTGTTTGTTTCGAATAGTTTTTATTTAATATAGTAGTGTTATTTTTACAGTCGATAAAGATGTATTTTCATATTTATCTAGTTCACATAATTTACTGTCCCATTTAAATTGCGATGAAGTGATGGCCTGAGACACAGGTTTTTTGTAAACTTAGTTCAGGCAGGTCGCTACATATAATTTAAATGCCAATATTTTGTACATGTGATTAATGTAATTTAGCTATACTCTAATTTTAATGTAGGCATTATTTTTATTATAGTTATTTTAACTTTCTGTGTCGGTCTATACACATCTTTTGTATAATGTTTTATGAATAAATTATTATTATTATTATTATTATTCATAGATACCCCACACGTATGGGTTTGGTGACAAATTTTTTTTGAGTTTCAATTCTAAGTAAGGGGGGCACCCCCAAAATATGTTTTATTTTGATTTTTGTATGAAAATCCTAATGCGGTTCACACAATACATCTTTCTACCAAGTTTCAACAGGATAGCTCTTATACTTTCGACAAAAAGTGGCTGTGACATACACGGACAGACAGACAGACAGACAGACAGACAGACAGACAGACATGACGAATCTATAAGGGTTCCGTTTTTGCCATTTGGCTACGGAACCCTAAAAATGAAACAATTCACCTGTGTTGTATCCTGCCTGATGGTGGTTGCACAACTCAGACATCAACACGTCGTGCCGCACCGTGCCGTCGACTGATCCGCTGCCACAGCCGCCACCACTGCTAGTACAGCGCACGGCTATGTGACCTGGCTTGCACCATTTGAAGCACACCAAGGTCTTCGATGCCGGCTGCTGCGTCACTTGGCTCGATGATGCTGTAGGTGTTGTAGGTCTTCCCTTCGTGTCCATCAGCTTACTTCTTAAATTCGGTCCATGTCATCGCAGGAAACGACACGGTAGATAGCCAGATAGAAGCTCCTCCCTTCAAGGCGCGGCTTATAGCGACCATAACCGGGGCGCCATGTTGGTATTGGTCCATCAAGCACATCTCTGCAGTCGTCACCCAAGCACGTGCATCCATATCTTGTTTCTCAGGATCGAAATCCGGTAAACGAAAGCCATGTGATGACGTAGTAGATTTTTTCACGGCTTGAATCAGTGTCAGAAAATTGCGGTTTTGTTTTCTCAACAAACGCATCCATTTTTCATCACTATAGTCTTTATTTCGAACACGTGGGTCGTCTTGGTCCATATCCCACTTCTGATATCGAAGAATCGTTATCAGAAGGGTCGCGATATCGGAAATAACACTCACAAAACCTTCGTTAACACTTTTAATTACTTGCTAACACACACTGAACACAAAATAATCAAGGATGACCGAGATATGGCTCGATCAAAAACTTAGGAACGCGGGAAGTTTGTCGTGGATGACGTGGCGTGATCAAGATGTCTACACAGCTTGACGGACCGATTCAAAGTGTTCACTTCACTCAACTGTCCGTCCAAGTGGCCTACCCCACACAGGTTTGCCAACATATCTGTCAACGTCAGTACCTGTCAACGTCGAATACCTGATTACACTTCGGAATCGATATTCAACTCGACTATTCGCTCGGTGTTGCCATTACTCCACGCTAACCATCCCCAAGTGTAATAACTTGGCGTTCTTAAACGTAATCTGTCAAATCTAACTTCATAGTTCCTCCAATGAGAGATAGATGGCGTTATTCTAAATTAACACTAATCAATAAAGATTCTAAATTGCGTTTCTGTTTTGATTCCACGCCAACGATAATAGATGGCGTTATTCTAAATTAACAATAATCAATAGAGATTCCAAATTGTGTTTCTGTTTTGATTCCTCGGCAAATGAAAATAGATGGCGTTATTCTTAATAATTGTGCTTCTGTGTTGGTTCTGCGACATATACTTAATAACTAAAATTAATTTTGTAAGTTGAAATGCAAAATTGTCTATTATATTAGTCTGACTTTGAAATAAACTTTAAAACATACAATGACTAAAATTAAAGAAATAGAATAATATAGTAATGAGTAAACACATAACAGGACTCTAAGTTGAGCTATTAACAATGTTACTCGCCGGTATCGGACCAAAAATGCGCTTAAAATCAGCGTCAGAGCGGATAAGACAAGCGGCGTCGCCTGGCTTGTATCAGGCAAGTATGCGGCCGCGCTTTTGACCATACGAACTGCCAACCAAGGCGGCTGCCTGCCTCGCGAGCCTTCCGAAATAACTCACGATTAATTTTCGTGAGCCGCTCGTTAATGTAAAAGCGCGTTGCTGGGCCTAGCATGTCGAGGTCAGCAGTCGTGATCCCACGCCGCACACGTGCACCCTCCAGCAGCTCGTCGCGAAGGTCTCGCCGCGCCAGGCGGATGATGAGGAAGCGTGGGCGCGTCTCCACCGGCGCCGTCGCCTGCGTGGCGTTTATGCGCCTACCTCCGACTCGCTCGGCGCTGACTATGTCGCGTGACTTTAATTTCACGCCAATCTTAGCCGCCACCAACATGGCCGTGTGGGTAACATTTTCTCCACTGATCTCCGGTATATTTGAGATCTGGAGATCATTGGCGAGTAGCTCCTAGTCCCGGTCATTTATGTCTTTTCTCAGCTGCGTGATAAGTTCGTCTACTTCCAGCGGCCGCGACACTTGGGGCTGAGCCAGTTTGGTCTCGATGACAGCCACTCTTTCCTCCAAGTTGCTCATTCTATCGTTGGTAGAAATAAGAGAGGATCTCAGCTCCGATAGGTCGTCACGCAGAAGCTGAAATTCGTTCCTAACCATCTTTAAAAATTCTTCTTTGAATGTGCTCAATTCTGCCCTGAAAATATCAAGATTGAGCTCCTGTGTGGCATCCAAAGCTGTACTATTAATGGGGCTGGTGTCCATGAGATTGACCAGGCTGTCCTCGGTTGCTGGTGTAGGTGCTGGCGACCTTACTGGCGTTTCATCCCGGTTATCCCTAATCTGGGGCTTTTCACACACCTTACAGTGCCAGGGGTTCGCTATAGGAACTCCAGTCGAGATGCCCACGCAAACACGATGATACCAGTGCCTACATTTGGTGCAGTTTACTGCCCGTGCTGATGACAGAAACTTGCCATAAGCACTGCACTTGGCCATGGTTTGAAGAAACTGGTTTTGTTTGTTACAAGCAAACACGGTCGGTTAGACCACGAAGTACACTGGTTACGAAACAGATGGCGCTATTTACAGAACCGTATTTATGGTTAATTTCACGGTGCTTAGGGCACATGTAGACACCATAAACAGAGCACAGTTTTGGGTAACACAAGCGCACACACCGTTGTTCAATCACAGTTTAATTTCTTTAGTTCAGTAAAATACTTGACGAGGAATCGTCATCAGTGGGTCGCGATATCGGAAATAACACTCACAAAACCTTCGTTAACACTTTTAATTACTTGCTAAAGCACACCGAATACAAAATAATCAAGGATGCCCGAGATATGGCTCGATTAAAAAAACTTAGGAACGCGGGAAGTTTATCGTGGAGTAACGAAGACGTCTACCCAGCTTGACGGACCGATTAAAAGTGATCCTTCACTCAACTATCACCACCCACGTGGCCTACGTCAGTTACAGGTTAGCCAACCTATGTATATGTCAACGTCACTACCTGTCAACGTCGAATAGCTGATTAAACTTCCGAATCGATTCAATTGAATTCAACTCGACTATTCACTCGGTGTCAACATTACTCCACGCTAACCATCCCCAAGTTGTTAACTTGCCGTTCTTAAACGTTATCTGTCAAATCTAACTTCGTAGTTCCTCCAATGAGAGATAGATGGCGTTATTCTAAATTAACAATAATCAATAGAAATTCCAAATTGTGTTTCTGTTTTGATTCCTCGGCAATGACAATAGATGGCGTTATTCTGAATTATTGTGCTTCTGTGTTGTTTCTGCGACATACTTTTTATTTATTTTTGAGTTTCGGGTAGCTATGTGCTTTTAGGAGATCACTAGAATTAGTAATTTATAGTTTTTGTTTATTTACACAACATTTATAAACACTGCACAATATCCTCACTTGTAAGTTCTACTAACGGACGTATTTTTAGGGTTCCGTAGCCAAATGGCAAAAACGGAACCCTTATAGATTCGTCATGTCTGTCTGTCTGTCCGTGTATGTCACAGCCACTTTTTGTCGAAAGTATAAGAGCTATCTTGTTGAAACTTGGTAGAAAGATGTATTATATGAACCGCATTAGGATTTTCACACAAAAATCAAAACAAAACAAATTTTGGGGGTGCCCCCCATACTTAGAATTGAAACTCAAAAAAAAATTTTTCACCAAACCCATACGTGTGGGGTATCTATGAATAGGTCTTTAAAAATGATATTGAGGTTACTAACATCATTTTTTTCTAAACTGAACAGTTTGCGCGAGAGACACTTCCAAAGTGGTAAAAAGTGTGTCCCCCCCCCCGTAACTTCTAAAATAAGAGAATGATAAAACTAAAAAAAAATATATAATGTAGACCTCAACCAAAACTACCAACGAAAATTGGTTTGGATGAGATACAGTTAGCAGTTTTTGAGATATAGTACATTTTCAAAAACCGCAAATATAACTTTGCCATTCATACAAATACTATGAAAAACAAAGTTATTTTTATTGTTTGTGTATATTACTTACTAATCTCAATATAATTATATCTCTAATCTATGCTTGCTGCTACGGAACCCTTCATGGGCGAGTCCAACTCGCACTTGGCCTGTTTTTTTATAATAAACTTGTACGTATTATACTGTTTTTTTTTTTTATTTATATGAGGAACATAAAGAGCTTATGGCTGATTTGACATCCGTGACGTCAATCTGTAGTGGCTTCCTCTAGAGGAGCCCAGTCAATATCACCAGCCTCGGACTTTTGGTAGAACGGTGAAGGTAGTAACATCGCGCTCTGTGTGTTATTGTGTTTTGGAGTAGAATTTTGTCGATTTAAGTGTTCTCCCATACTGTGAAGTGAACAAGTATCGATAATCTTCCTTGGGTTTGTGTTTTTTAGGGTTCCGTAGCCAAATGGCAAAAACGGAACCCTTATAGATTCGTCATGTCTGTCTGTCTGTCTGTCTGTCTGTGTATGTCACAGCCACTTTTTGTCGAAAGTATAAGAGCTATCCTGTTGAAACTTGGTCGAAAGATGTATTATGTGAACCGCATTAGGATTTTCGCACAAAAATCAAAACAAAACAAATTTTGGGGGTGCCCCCCATACTTAGAATTGAAACTCAAAAAAAATTTTTTCACCAAACCGATACGTGTGTCGGTGTGTGGTATCTATGAATAGGTCTTTAAAAATGATATTGAGGTTACTAACATCATTTTTTTCTAAACTGAACAGTTTGCGCGAGAGACACTTCCAAAGTGGTAAAAAGTGTGTCCCCCCCCCGTAACTTCTAAAATAAGAGAATGATAAAACTAAAAAAAATATATAATGTAGACCTCAACCAAAACTACCAACGAAAATTGGTTTGGATGAGATACAGTTAGCAGTTTTTGAGATATAGTACATTTTCAAAAACCGCAAATATAACTTTGCCATTCATACAAATACTATGAAAAACAAAGTTATTTTTATTGTTTGTGTATATTACTTACTAATCTCAATATAATTATATCTCTAATCTATGCTTGCTGCTACGGAACCCTTCATGGGCGAGTCCAACTCGCACTTGGCCGGTTTTTTTAACCGTAGATTTGTTATTAACATAGCTTTTAAATAGTAGTTAGTTTTTTAGCCGGCGTCCATCATGGACGCCAGCAAACCTCCTGACCCAGACGCCTTTGAACTTGACTCGTTTTTAACAATTACCCTCCCCGATCAAACGGAGATCATGGACGCGGAATCTAACAGCAGGAAACGTGTAGCAAGTTCTCCCCCATATGAAGTAGGTAATGCCCCAAAAGTTTTAAAAAAAGATTTTGCCAGACAGACATATACACAAAGGGATAACCCTCCATATATTGTACATGTTTCACTTAAAGATGGGAAAACTACAAGTACCGTACTACATCCAATTAAATTTGGTATGTTTCTCACCCAAAACAATTACAGCAACATCCTTAGAGGCAGCGTCAAACGTCTTGGGAGAAATCGTCTGTCGGTAGAGTTTAAATCCCACCAGGATGCAAACAGTTTTTTATTAAGTAAGACTCTAATTCAAAACAACTACATTGCATCAATACCACAGTTTCATATTACGCGTATGGGTTTAGTACGTGATGTACCAACCGAGTGGACTGAGGAGGAAGTCATTGAGAATGTCAGAGTTCCCGATGGATGCGGCCCCGTTATAAAGGCAAGGAGAATGAGCCGTAAAGTAACTTTGTTGGGTGTCACGGAGTGGAAACCCACTTAAACCGTTGTTCTCACTTTCGATGGTCAGGTACTACCCAAGCGAGTATATTGTTTTTATTCTGCTCTCTCAGTGGAGAGATACATGTACCCGTGTATTCAATGTTACAACTGTTGTCGCTTTGGTCACACACGCACTTTATGTCGTTCGCAACCTCGTTGCTTTAAATGTGGTCAAGACCATCCAGGTGATGGATGCCAAACTCCTATTGAATGTGCCACTTGCATTTTTTGTTCAGGTAACCATTATGCAAATGACAAGACTTGCCCTGAACTGGGTCGACAGAAAAGTATAAAAGCCTTCATGGCCGAGAAATCTGTTTCGTATGCGGAAGCAAGCCAGGTCTTTCCTTCTGTTTCACGTTCATATGCTGAAGTGTCGAAAATGGCTCCAAAATCCAAAACGACAACCAATTCCTCCCAACATCCCAGTCAAACTCCCCAAACAAAATCATACCGTAAAACGGTCACTCTGAAACCAAAGACCCACGCCCCACTCTCACCTAGCTATAATAAACAGGCTCATCAAACCCTTACACAGGAATACTCTTACTCTCCATCCCAAGATGGTTGTGCCTTCCCAAGAGAAGGTGCTAGTTCTGTGAGTAATTCGGAAAACATTCTTAATGTCATAGCTAAAATGCTAATATCAGTATTAGCCAACCCTACAGAATCACTACCTTACCACGTTGCCAATAAATTGATATCGATTGTTGATCAAATCCATAACATAACATTCCATCCCCTAACATTTCTGCAATGGAACGTGAGGAGTATTACTCCCAGTAAACCTGACCTTCTCTATTTAATTAATAAATTCAAACCATCGGTCTGCGCCATTGCTGAGACATGGCTTTTTCCTGGAAGTAATTTCAGGATTCCGTGTTTCAGTAGTGTACGCCATGAGAGATCTGATGGATATGGAGGATGTGCTTTGTTCATCAATAACAAAGTATCATTCTCCCAAATCCCTCTACCCTCCGTTGGCGATAACCTCAATGTTATTGCTGTCAAGGTTGAGGGTATAAATATTTTTTCTTTTTATATTACCCGCCCACGCCTCGAAGATCTTGTAATAATTAAAAATATAATTAGTAGTGTAAATGGTCCGTCACTTGTCATGGGAGATTTCAACTGTCACCACTATCAATGGGGATCAGATTCATGTGATAGTACCGGTGTAGGCTTGGTAGATATGCTGGATGACCTTGACATGTGCATTATTAATGATGGCAGTCCTACACGCAGGTCTGGAATAGGTCAAAGTAATTAATCAATAGTAGTTGCGTAGACTTGACATTCTGCTCGTCCAGCATAGCCAGCCTGTTTATCTGGAATCGTTTGTACTCGACCTATGGTAGCGATCACTATCCCATCACGGTTGAAATTCCTTCTAAAACTTTTCCTGAAAAATCCTCCCCTCCCTTATTGAAATATCGGCTTAACTCCGTAGACTGGGATCTTTATGCTAAAATCTTAGATCTACGTATCTTTTCTCTCCCTCTTATAAATGCTGAGAATGCTCAGGAATGTTTCTCGTCTTTTTCCAACACCATATCCTCTACAGCCGATGATTGTTTTCCTTGTAAAAAACCTCCTACAGGCAGAATCCCTTCCCCGCCTTGGTGGGATAAGGAATGCACCGTCATGATCAAGGCCAGGAATGAGGCTGAAAAGACTTTTAACCGAGATATGAACCTGGACAATCTCATCGCCTTCAAGGAGACATTGGCTAAATCTAGGAAACTATTTAGAAAAAAGAAAAGAGCTGGCTGGGTATCATTTTGTAGTTCCCTGAGTCCATCCACCCCAGCGTCAGTAGTGTGGCAAAGGGTCAAGAGTTATAGAAACGGTTTAAAACCATCTCCCTCGAACTCTTTATCCGAAGATCTGGGTTACAGGTTCTTCACTAAGGTCGCCCCAGTCTATGTTCCTGGTGAAGACGAAATAAACCTTACGAACTCTATAACTTCAAACGACCCTCTAGATAAGCCATTTTCCCTTGACGAACTCAAAACAGTGCTTAGCTACGTTAAGGACTCTGCACCCAGTGTGGATGGATTGAAAGGCGGGTGTAAAATGTCACCAATATTTCCTAGACTTGGCCAATTTCTGCTTCACCTCTGGATATATTCCTCCAGCTTGGAAGTTTCAAGTGGTTATTCCTCTATTAAAGCCTGGTAAAGAGCCCAGTGACCACTGCTCATACAGACCAATAGCTTTATCGTCAACACTTTTAAAACTCTTTTAGAACATTTGATTAAAAACCGATTGGAATGGTTAGTGGAAAGCAGAAAACTGCTCCCAACGACTCAATTCGGCTTTAGGAAAGGTCTGGGTACATCTGATAGTGTGGGTATCCTCACATCAGAGATCCGATTGGCCCTTAGCAGGAATGAGTCTGTGGTACCAGTTTTACTAGACATATCAGCTGCATATGATTCTGTCCTCCTGATATTCTCAGGCAAAAACTGCAAGAGCTGAGAATACCAGCTAGGATCATCCAGATCATTTGCAGAATCCTTTCAAACCGCACTCTGCAGTTGAGGATACCAGGGGAAAACTCTGAACAGAGGGTTACCTGGCGAGGATTACCACAGGGTTCCGTAATTAGTCCAATCCTGTACAATATTTACACACTAGATCTCCCCTCTTGCTTAAATTTTGATTGTAAAATACTCCAATACGCTGACGATATTGCCTTATTGGTCTCGGGAAGTTCCATTGAGGATTCCGCATTGTCTTTAAATGTCTCTTTATCGTCATTAAACCAATGGTTACTAGATCACGGGTTGAATTTGAATGCTTCCAAGAGCTCAGCAGTTGTTTTTACTCGCAGACGTCTTATTCCTCCGATCGACATAAATATAGACGGTCAGACTATCCCCATCCAAGATAAGGCCATGTTTCTGGGTGTCACTCTAGACACCAAAATGTCGGGAGGTGACCACATCAACAACGTAGTCAAAAAATGTGAACGCTCAGTATCAGTTCTAAAGGCTTTGTCTGGGGTCTGGTGGGGAGCACATCCCTACACACTTAAGTTAGTTTATAACGCTCTGGTCTGAAGTGTCATGGACTATTGCTGCTTTTTACTGGAACCCTGCAACAAAGAAGCACTTCGTAAACTATACGCCATCCAATCCAAATAATAATAATATTCCACAACTATCACACAACGCCATCTAGTCCCAAGCTAAGCAGAGCTTGTGTTATGGGTACTAGACAACTGATAAACATACTTATATATTTCTAAATACATACATATTATAGATAAATTACACCCAGACACAGAACAAATGATCGTGCTCATCACACAAACATTTGTCCTGGGTGGGAATCGAACCCACGACCTCCGGCATAGCAGTCAGGGTCAGCAATGAAGTCGTCTCCCATTAACGCCCTCCAGGTGGAATGTGCTGAACCTCCCCTTAACCTTCGTCGACAATACTTAGCAGATCGTTTTCTGTATAAAGTCTTTGCCCTGTCGTCCCATCCCCTACTTCCCATTTTAGAGCTAATTCATCTTTCTCTAGATGTTTCCACTTACTGGAAACATAAGTCAATCCCCCCATTGATGAATAGGATCAGAGAGCTTAAAAACCTCTCCTCGCCTGTTTGTCGATATCCCACCCTTTTTTTTTTTTTTTTTTTTTTTTTTCGGGGGGAAACCTTCAAAAGGCGCCCGGTCTTTTGGGGACAAAACCGGGGAGTGTGGGATTTGTACCTCACTAAAACCACCCCGGTGATCACCATCAGCACCTGTAGGAGAGAACCGGGACCTCTTAAAAGACCAAACTCCGGAACCCCCCTGTGCAACGCCTGTTAAGGCACATCCTCGAGAAGACTGTAGATGTCTCCCCTCAGCCTCGCTGTGTATGGTAGCACGTGATCACAGTGCTACCGTCTTCTCTGAGATCACTTAATGAGCGGACAGAGTCCCCACTCTGAACGCTCGCAGTCTCAAAGGCCCGCCTGCCTTAAACATTATGCAGACGGGGTTTCGGCGTGTCAGGCGCCACGGCGGCTGTCTCCTGGACGCTTTCTTCTCCGGGCGGGATCGACTCTCTCACGATCGCGCTCGGCGGCCTCCTTCTGGAGCATCACTGTTTCACAGAAGGAAGTCACTGCTCTCCATTTCTCTGTATCAGCTAGCATGGCCTTCACTACTGCCGGCAGAGACAGATCTTGCCCTATTATGGCGACTAGGACCCGCCGCTCGGAAGCCCATGCGGGGCATTCCTCGAGTGTGTGTTGTGCTGAATCTAGATCACCTCCGCAGTGGTGGCAATTTGCCGTGACCTCTCGCCCAATCCTGTGCAAGTACTCGCCGAAGCAACCGTGCCCGGTCAGCACCTGAGTGAGCCTGTAGGTGATGCGCTCCTCTCTTTCCAGCCAAGCTTCAAAGTGCGACAAGACGGCTTCGAAAACACGCTTGCGTGAAAATTGCGGCTGTTGTAGCCGCTCGCGCCACTGTTCAAGCGTGTGTCGCCGTTCCTGCCGCCTCAGCCTTCCAAAAAAGATAGCTGGTAAACTGTTGCCGCTTTCGATAATGGCACGAGTCCGATCATAGATCCTCTTGTCCATATCCGCCAGGATATCCAGAGGCGGAAAGCGTGCCAATAGAGTTGCCGCCTCAAATGACACCGTTCGGTATCCTCTTGCAACACGAATGGCCATCCTCCGCTGCAGGTTGTTTATTTTAGTCCTGCAGCGCCGAACGCCTAACAATCTACCTGACCAAACAGGCGCACCATACAAGACTACCGATTGAACAACACCCGAGTAAAGGCGCCGAACTTCTTCGCGGGGTCCCCCGAGATTGGGCAGCAGTCTATGCAATGCACCCACTACCTTCTCAATTCGGGGGACTAGGCGATCAAAGTGCTCTTCGAAACTCCATCGACCGTCCAGGGTCAACCCAAGATACTTTATGTATTGACTCACTTGGACTTGCGCATCCCCAACGCGGACCGACAGGCTTGGTGGTTCTCTGCTTTTCGGCAGCTTATGAAACCATAGCGCCTCAGTTTTATGAGGCGCAATTTCTAGACCCAGTTCGTGAATTGCCGCCACGACTCTTGCCACTCCAAGTTCAGAGAGCCGTATGGTCTCATCGAAGGTGTTTCCGCTGGCCAATACAAGTGTGTCATCCGCGTAACAGACCATATTTACGCCAACGGACAGTTCGACGCGCAGAACTGCGTCATATGCGAGGTTCCACAAAGGAGGACCTAAGACGGACCCCTGCGGAACCCCACACGTTATCTCCCTCCGCTGAATGCTACCGCCCCGGCTCACGTAGCGAATGTGTCGGTCGCGTAGGTATGCCCCAATAATGCCCTGCAGGTAAACAGGCACTCTATGGTGAACTAGGGCCTGCCTAATGGCACTCCATGGCAGGGAGTTAAAGGCGTTGACGATATCTAAGCTTACCGCCAACGCCACTCCACCCCGGGACAAAGCCTGCTCCGACAACGTGCGGACGCGAAGAATCGCATCTATGGTGGAACGCCGCTGCCGTAAACCAAACTGGCTATCGGCAAGGTCGGGACCAACTCGCAACAGGTGCTCGACGAGCCTCTCGGCAATTATTCTTTCGAATAGTTTGGAAGCCTCGTCGAGCAAGCATATGGGACGATATGCAGAGGGTGATTCCGCAGCCCTGCCCACTTTCTTCAATAAGACCAATCTGGCCTCCTTCCAGCCGGAGGGAAACACGCCTTCTCGGAGACAGCTGTCGAACAACCGTCTTAGACGATTCCCCAGAGTGGCCAGAGCTAGGACCCACGCTCGGCCGGGAATGCCGTCTGGGCCAGGTGCGGTGTTACGAGCCCTTAAGCGATGAATAGCTCTGCCCAGCTCTGCTTCAGTCACCCTGAACTCATCAGACCATTCCGACGATGATGGGGACGGCGGGCTGTCACTAACTACTGGAAACAGTGCGTTGACGACTCTTTCCAGCAGTTCTGGATCCATAGTCTCTGTAGTGGGGGGTACCCAAGGCCGTAATTTGCCCATTACCAACTTGTACGGTTTTCCCCACGGATCCCTGTCCAGCCCCACGAGTTGTTCACTCCAGGAACGAGACCTGGCATCTGCAATAGCATGTTGGAGCGCCATAGTCGCCTCTCGGTATGTTCTGTATACTCTAGCTACTTCCTCTTCTGTAGCTCCCGGTTGTCTTCTGCGTCGGGTACGCTGATACTGGCGTCGGGTCCTCAGACAAACAGTGCGTAACTGTGCGATCTCTTGCGACCACCAATAAACAGCTCCAGGGCGCTGGGCGCACTTGACCCGGGGCATAGAAGTATCGCAAATTGTTGTCATTGTGTCCCGGAACCAAGCCGCCTCTTCTTCCGGATCGGGTGAGATCCCCTGGGATCCACCATCATCTGGCCAGGTCACAACGTTGGCAGCTGCAATAAGCATGTCTTTGTTGAGCTGTTTGAGGGCCCATCGCCGTGATAGTGGGCTAGCGCCTGGACGGCCCAGGCTAACGGAAGGGCGGAGTGTTACGTCAAAAACGATGTGGCGATGATCAGAGAGCGTGACTATCTCCTCTGCTACTCACCATCCAGATACCATGCGGGCCACCGGAGGAGTCGCCCATATGAGATCTACAATTGATTCCCCCTGCCAACGAACGCAAGTGGAAACAGACCCTCGATTCAGTAGTTGAAAGTCAAGTGACACCGCCCATTCTTGCACAGCATTTCCTCTCGGGCTGTCCCGGGGACTACCCCACGCTCTAGAGTGAGCGTTGAAGTCACCCAAGATGAGCACAGGACGGGGTGAGCATTTACACCGAATGCAATTTGCTACCTCGTCCAGATAACCCTCGAATTCAGCTAGGGAGATGTTGGGGGACACGTAGCAACCTACAACGGCCATGCGCCCCCATTCCACTGCAACAAAACCCTGCCCCTTATCTAGTAAGGAACAGTGAGGATCACCACTTCCGCCAGCCCAGTAAACAGCGACGGAGTCTACAGTGTCCCGGAACCAGCAAGGATGATCCCGGAGACCATAAGGCTCCGCTACTACTGCCAAGGCAACCGACCACTCCGCAATGGTTTGCAGGAAAAGGTTCTGCGCATTGCGGCAGTGGTTCAGATTGCATTGGAGAACCTTCAGGGCTGGGAAGGCGAAATTTCCATAACCTCCAATGGGTTAGTACCCAGTGATACCGACGCCGACCGCTCCAATGAAGCTGGATTTGGACCACGTTTTTTGCGCGGAGCGCAGTTTTTGGTGCCCAACCGGTGATCTGCAGGACGGCCAAGGTCTGCACACAGCGGATAACGCACGGCCGGTGCGGTGCACTCCCTTGCTTTGTGTGCTCCTCCACAGGCGTAGCATTTGTTGCTTCGGTCTACTTCACTAGCGATATCCCACCCTACCTGTGTTCTCTTCCGCTTACGAAGTGGTGCATTCTAGTCCAAAAGTCGTTTTGGGGCTTGGCATTTCAAAAAACTCTGAGGATGCGAAAGGGGACTTTGACCGAGCCGTCGATAAATACTGGAAGGGCTGGAACATGTTCTTCACAGATGCGTCTAAGTTAACATCAACCGGATGCACAGGAGTAGCAACTTACTTTCAGAATTATAAAATTGCTCTCCTCTATCAATGCCCTCCAGCAGAGGCGGCCTTACCCATTGCGAGGCCCCGGGCGGCAGGTCTTTGCGAGGCCCCTTGTCCTTCATAAAAAATATATGATGCGAAAGTAGGTCTGGTTATTTGATTAAGTTGTAACAATTTGATTAAACACAGGGTTTATAATAAATGAAATTCAAAGTACAACTATAACAAATTATTTTTATTAGATATTTATAGAAATCACAGTAACATTTATCTATCCGTTATAATTAAGTCACGTGAAAAAACAAATTAAACAATCATTTATCAACTGATTAAACACAAGGTATATAATAAATTAAATTCAAACTAACTCAATTTATTGAATGAGTTATTTAGAGAAATCACAGCAACTTATTTAATCCACTTATCAGTTTTATTTTAGTCACATGAACAGCAAAATTAAACAATCACCATTTCTTAAAACTGAGCTATCATGTGCCTATCATTTAAACAATGAAAAAAGGTAGGTATACTTATCGGGTAACAGCACTAAATGGTAAGCTGACGGAGGTTCGACCTGGTCAGTAGTCTTCGTGAGAAAAGAAAGGGGCGAAATGAGACGTGCTAGCTTATTTATGCCTCCGTTCCCGTCATGGCGTTTTGAAGTGTGCGGAGGGCACGTGGAGGGGCTTGACAGTGGTGACAGCACGCCGACAGTGTTGCCAGCGTCTTAGGTCAGTAGAGATGTAACAGCTCGGCCGTCCTGAAACAAAGTGCCCACACGATGTGCATTAGTTAACTTTCTAACAAATCTATAAGATCTTCTGTATCTAATTGACTGTCAGCGTCATCAGCATCACTATCAGAACCAACAACAGCTACATACGGCCTCAAAGAATCTACAGCCACCACTGTACTAAATTTCTTGTACCCTCTAAACCCTTTCACGCTGTGTATCATATACCGGTCATGACCAAGCGACTTAGTTATTCTATACGGCCCGGCATACGTAGCATCAAGCTTCGTATTAACTCCAGACTGACCACAGCCTTTTGGATTACGCCATAAGACCAAGTCCCCTTTCTTGTAGATACGACCCTCTTTACGTTTCTTATCAAATTGACGTTTCATTAATTGTTGTTTACGTTTAATGTTAGCAGTGGCCTGTGCTCGTCTATTGTCTATATTCATATTACTTTCGCTATTTTCTAAATTTGATACTTTACTCTTGTGTTTGAACATTAAATTAAAGGGGGCTTGACCTGTGGTTTCATGACGCGTGTTATTAACACCGAAAACTACATCAGGCAGGGAACAGTCCCAATTACTTTCCTCACTGCTAGTTCTTAAACCATTTAAAATTGTTCTATTGACCCTCTCAACCTGACCGTTAGCTCTCGGTGTTGAAACTGATGTCAGCACATGTTTGATAAGGTGTTTGACTGCAAAGTTTTTAAAATATCGGCTACAAAACGCAAGACCGCGATCGGACACTATGGTGGAAGGAAAACCAAATAATGAAAATACATCATGTAAAATATGAATAGTTTCAGCTGAACTTAGGGTGCGTGTTGCTCTGGCAATAACAAATTTTGAGAAGGAACATGTAATTACCAAAATATATTGATTGCGTTTACTCGACTTCGGAAAAGGCCCTAAGTGGTCAATATGTAGAGTATCCATTGGTACCTCAGGTTTCGGGATAGGATTTAATTTTCCTTCCAGTTTTCCATAATGTCCTTTCCGAAAAGCACAATCCAGACACGAAGTGACATATTTTCGTATGAACTTAGTCATTTTAGGGAACCAAAATTTTTCTTTAATAGCAGTATCGCATTTCTTTAATCCATTATGCCCCATGTTATCGTGATATTTTTGCAAAAGCTTCCAACGAGCATTACAAGGGACTAGCAAACGATCCCCATGTAAAGTTTTCTTATACAAACGCTCATTACTTATTTTGTAATTATTCAATATGTCTGGATTGGTATTAGGTCCATGTAATTGGTTGATGATGTTACATAGCTTAGGATCTTGCATTTGAACAGTAAGAAACCAATCATCAGCAGACAGAGCATAAACGTGGGAATCTACTGGGTTTCGGCTCAGCGCATCAACGTGCCTCATTTTGTCTCCAGCCCTATATTCTATTTCCAAATCAAACTCTTGAATTTGCAGCCACCAGCGTGCAATTCTCGGAATCAAATCCTTTTTTACGAATGTGTGACGAATCGCAACACAATCCGTTAATATTTTTACCTTAATACCTAACAAATAAACTTTGAACCTTTTTAACGACTCAACAACTGCTAGTGTCTCCAGTTCGTAACTGTGATAATTCTGTTCTTCACGGGTCGTAGTGCGACTAAAGTACATTACAGGTTTTAAAGAGTTATCTATTTGACGCTGAAGCAAAATTCCTGCAACGCCGAACTTACTTGCATCCGTATGGAGTTCTGTATGCAAATCTCTATCATAGATCGCTAAAACTGGACGCGAGACTAAACTAGATTTAAGATCTTTAAAGGCTTTATCTTGGGCTTCTCCCCATAACCAGGTCATATTTTTCTTTGTAAGGTCTGTGAGGGGTTTAGCAATAAGGGAAAAATTACGAATAAACTTTCTAAAGAATGAACAAAGACCAACGAATTGCCTGACTTGATGAACATTAGATGGGGTAGGAAAATCACGTACAGATTTTATTTTATGATCACCTGGCCTAATGCCATCCTTAGAAACGTAATGACCGAGATAATTTAATTCAGTCTGAAGAAAAGAACACTTTTTCATATTAAGTTTAAGATTAGCCTCACTTAATACTTTCAGTAGAAGTTCTAGTAGCTCTAAACCTCGTGGAATATCGCTGCTTGGTAGTAAAATATCATCCATGAATGCCAGAATATGATCACCATCACCCATTTTGTTGACCTTGTTAATAATTTTATTCATTAGACGTTGAAAAACCGCAGGAGAATTGGCCAAACCGAACGGAACCCGAACGTATTCATATTGCCCGTCCGGTGTAATGAAGGCAGTTTTGTGAATCGAATTTTCAGAAACAGGTAATTGATGATAAGATTGTGACAAATCTAAGCTAGTGAAGAAGTTTTTTCCTGTTAATTTAGAAATTTCGTCATCAATTATAGGCAAAGGAAATCTATCTTTTATAGTAACTGCATTCAAGGCCCGATAATCTACGCATAGCCTTATATCTCCATTTTTCTTTTTGACTAGTACAACGGGTGACGCAAAGTCTGAATTGGATTCCCTAATAATGCCGGCTTCTAAAAGATCTTTAACTTTTTCACGAACTGTTGAAAGTTCTGGTAATGAAAGTCTATACGGGCGACGATACACAGGTCTATCAGTATTCAATTTGATTTCCATCTCTGCTAGGCTCGTGAGTCCTAATTCCAACGTGTTAGACGCAAAACAAGAACTGTATCGAGACAAAATAGTAAACAAACGTACCCTATCGCCGTCACTTATATTACCCACGTTTATGTCTGCCAAATTAACCCCACCAATACACATATTATCAGCACACAAAGAAGCATCAACTAAAAGTATGTCTTTTTGGTCCAATTTAGTCAAATCTGCATCAGCAAAATTCGGTACGAAACCACCAACAGCTATATTATTCTGGCTTTGAAGCCCAGCGTCAGAATTGGACCAACAACAAAGAAAGATTTGACTCACCAAGCCAGCTTCAGCTCCTTGCAATATTTCGGAACAGCATTGGCCCCTTGCCATCACCTGGCCAGCTGCAAACTCCACAGCTTTCGAACCCAGGTTGTAAACTCTGAGGAAACCCTCGGAGCCCTCCACCACAGACGCCGGGATAATGTACTCATGATCTGCGAGGTTGAAATAACGAGGATTTGTATTTACAACTCCATTTGAACCACCATTAATTAACACCGGAACCATTGCTGCTTCGTTAGGTGGAATAGTCATACTATTTTTGGAGATGAGGTCTACTCTTTGTTCAATATTTTCTACGACTATGCCTTGGATTTTATTGTGATTTTGAGAAAGAATAACAGAATTGCCATTTATTACAAGGGATACATCATCTCTATTAATGACAGGCTGCCCTAACAAAATATCGATTTTTCCTAGGTCGATATGAGTCACTAAAGCACTCGTTTTTATAGATAATCCATCCAAGGAAACATTGATTTTTATTTCGCCTAGTGCGGGTACTGGACTGCCAGTAAAACCTTTTAAAATTTTGTCACTTGGTTCAATAGCACATTGTAATAATTTCGCAAAACTATAACTCATGACATTACTTTGTGCTCCAGTGTCTAAGTATGCAATAGCCTTTAACCCATTAACCGTTATATCTTTAAAGTATAAATCGTTAAAGCTTTGTATAACTTTCACTTCTTTTATTTTATTCGAGTCAGTTTGAACATTCTGCCTACAGAATCTTGCAATATGCCCGGTCTTCCCACAGGTTTTACATAACCGAGTGTCAGGGTTACTGCAATCCCTAACCAAATGGCCTTCAGTATTACAGCGGTAGCATTTAATTGGATTGGATATTTTTTCAGCAGATTTTGAAGTATTGTTAGTATTTGAAGAATGTTTCAAAGCACGTTGATCATTCTCACGAAAGCGCGATGACTGCGATTGGTAGTTTTCCATTGATACCAAAAACTGACAATACAATTCTTCCGGGTTTGTACTTTTCAAAGCTTTAGCGCTTGCTTGTAATTCAGAGGGTAGGCCGCGAATAATACACGAGACCGCGGCACTGTCATCGAATCTACATCTGCGGCACATTGCTAATTTATCGTAAAAATATTTACTCATCGTCTCTTTTGGTTCTTTTTTTCGACCTACTAGCTCTTCAATTAATTCCGCAAATTCAAACATCCTAGGAAACGTACGTTTCAAAAGTTCCTGCCATTCGCACCACGTAAGATCGTAATTATCCAGCCTATTATACCAACGTCTAGCTGAACCATCTAATCTAGTCTGCATGTAATACGAGCGCTTTGCCTCATCCCAGCCATAAATATCACCCAACTGGTTGATTTTCTTCAACCAAACAAACACGTTATTATCTCTATCATCCGGGTCAAATAACGGAATTATTATGTCACCTTTAACACTGTCACTTCTATTTTCACGCGTTCTACTGAAGAATGTGTTCATCATACCTTCAACTTTTTCGTTTACTAACTGTTCTAGCTTACTGCTCGATGGTTCTTCGTGGGTAGACGGTACTGCCCTCTTTGCTGCGGATTGCACATCAGAATCATCAGATTCACTGCTACTGCGTCTAGCTCGGTGCCTCTTCATGATGAACGGAGTAATCCCACTTCTGAAACTGTAACAATTTGATTAAACACAGGGTTTATAATAAATGAAATTCAAAGTACAACTATAACAAATTATTTTTATTAGATATTTATAGAAATCACAGTAACATTTATCTATCCGTTATAATTAAGTCACGTGAAAAAACAAATTAAACAATCATTTATCAACTGATTAAACACAAGGTATATAATAAATTAAATTCAAACTAACTCAATTTATTGAATGAGTTATTTAGAGAAATCACAGCAACTTATTTAATCCACTTATCAGTTTTATTTTAGTCACATGAACAGCAAAATTAAACAATCACCATTTCTTAAAACTGAGCTATCATGTGCCTATCATTTAAACAATGAAAAAAGGTAGGTATACTTATCGGGTAACAGCACTAAATGGTAAGCTGACGGAGGTTCGACCTGGTCAGTAGTCTTCGTGAGAAAAGAAAGGGGCGAAATGAGACGTGCTAGCTTATTTATGCCTCCGTTCCCGTCATGGCGTTTTGAAGTGTGCGGAGGGCACGTGGAGGGGCTTGACAGTGGTGACAGCACGCCGACAGTGTTGCCAGCGTCTTAGGTCAGTAGAGATGTAACAAAGTTATTTGTCATGTTTGAGGAGAAATGCTAAAGTTATACAAGTTTTAAAACATTTTACATTTTGTACAGAAACTTTAAACATCCCTGTTTGCGTTAAATCGTACCTTACCTTTTTTACGTTGTAAAATCATCAAATGAGTCGACCCGGAGGGACTGTCAGACTCGTACTGACTAAAATCCACGGTGTCATTCAGTTGCCCTTTATGTACCGGAGTAGCGGTATACCTGTGTCCCGCGACCCCGGCAGGCTTTGGCCCTCTAAGGGGGGCCCCATCATTGTGCTGACACTCAAGGAAGGCGCGCGTGGAATTCAACGCGCCGTCGACCCGGGCATGGTCCATGGTCGGACAGCGAGTCGCCCATTACTCGCCGCTCGCATGCCCGCGCCTACGGTGGCCGGAGATCGTCCCGCGACGTCCGTCGCCGTGGGCGTCTACCACTGCGGCGTGGGTGAGGGGTAGACGCTGTCCTCTCCCTCGCGCGTCCCGCCTCCTCCTTCGCGAGCATGACTGCTTCGCAGAAGGAGGCGACCGCTTCCCACTCCGTCTCGCCCCACAGCATGGCCGCGACCAATGCCGGGCGCGAGAGGACGTCACCTATCGCCTGCGTGAGGACACGGCGGTGCTCTGCCGCGCGCGGGGCAGTCCTGCACCGTATGCTCCACCGTGTCCTCCGGGTGATCCTCGCAGTGGTGACACCCAGACGTTTCCTCCTTCCTCATCAGACACAGGTACCTCTCGAAACATCCGTGTCCGGTGAGGACCTGCGTCAAGCGGTAGGTGAGGACGCCGTGGGGCCTATCCAGCCACTCCTCAAAGAGGGGTCTTACCGCCGCAATTGCGGCGTGCCCGAACCTCGGTTGTGACAGTCGTTCCCTCCATACTGCCCTGAGATCGCGCCGGTGCTCTTCCCGCCGCGCCTCGACTTGTCGAGGCACGAGCCACTCATAGACGCGCTGGAGGGCAGTCGCCTCCAGATCCCAGGGCAGCAATCCGGCAAGGAGGTTGGCCGATTCCGATCCTCGGATCATCCGGATAACCATGACCCTCTGGCATGCGACCATCTTAATTGGTAGCGTCCGAATGCTCAGGGCCCACACTAGGGCCCCGTAGAGGGCCATGGACCGCACCACACCGGCGTACAGCCTCTGGCAGGAGGCGTTTGGCCCGCTGAGATTGGGCAGGAGTCGCCTGAGGGCGGCTGCTGCCCGGTTCAGCCTTGGGGACAAACGCAGGAAGTGCTCCCTGAAGTTCCACCGGCTGTCGAGGACGAGTCCCAGGTTTTTTTTTTGCGTGGTAAAATCATCAAATGAGTCCTTCCACCCCGGGTAGGGCGGGAGGGACTGTCAGACTTGTACTGACTAAAATCCACGGTGTCCTTCAATAGCCCTTTATGTTCCGGGGTCACGGTAATGAGACAAGTCCCGCGACCAACTAGCCGTACGCTTAGGCGACAAAATTATTGTACTAATTAAAAGATTTACAAAAACAAATACTGATATGATAAAAAAACTATGTTTACGATTTTTTCTAAAACTAAAATATTTTTAATTTACCGTTTTGTTACAGCCTCAATGAGTAGTTAGGGTCAAAATCAAAAGATGTAATTTAAAAATAACTACTTTTTTTTTGATTGGTTTGTTGCGCGAGGCCCCCTGCATGCGCGAGGCCCCGGGCGGTTGCCCGGTTCGCCCCCCCCTAAGGCCGCCACTGCCCTCCAGAGACATCGGTCTTCACAGGGGAATGTGTTGGCATTTTAGAAGCAATTAACTTTATAAAATCACACAATATCCAAAACTCAGTATTTTCTCAGATTCACGCAGTAGTTTACAAGCTTTAGGTCAAAACCAATTAAAATCAAAAATTCATAGTAAAATCATTACAGACATACAAAATTTACTTTTCACTTGCTCTAACAGCGGTTTAAACATTGAAATTGCATGGGTACCAAGTCATTCGGGTATAAGTGGCAACGAATGTGCAGACTCTCTCGCAAAATTCGCTACTTCTAATTCGGTGGATTTAAAACATTATACTCTCCATAGCTACGACTTACGAACTGACACTAAACTTAAACTGCATAAATCGTGGTCAGCAGTGTGGCAGGTAAGTTCGAGGCTAAAAGGGGTATACTATGCCAGCATCCAACCCGACATCCAGCGGAAACCTTGGTTTTTTAAATGCACTAAACTCTCCAAAAGAACTGTTTCATCCTTGTGTAGATTGAGACTCGGCCACTGCTGCAGCCCAGTGTTTCTAAAAAGATCCGCGTACGTGACAGCTCCTTATGCGAATGTGGTCTTGACGAGGGAACTTTAGATCACATTTTCTTCTCATGTCCTTTGAATTCCCAGTCATCTGACTTGTACAGTAAGCTCCCCAAAATTAAAATCCCCCTTCCTACTAAGCCATTTTCTCATGACCAATTTTTCTCCTAAACTTGTTCAAATCCTTACAACATTTTTAAATGATAATGATCTGAAATTTTAATTTGGCGTGTATTATTAATATTAGCTCTGTACATTATGTGTTTTAACATAATTAACATATTTTCGTTTTTTTTTTTTCACATAATATTTACTAAAAAAATGTCTCGTCTTTACAGCTAAACTAACACACTAACATTCTACCAAAAGTGCAAAGTTCGACGGCCGTCGTCACTCCGTTTTGCCGTCACCACGTGACACTGGCACAGTTAGCCGACATCGACTCGGTTGCCAAAGAAGAAAGAAAAAAAAAATCACCAGCCTCTGACGTAAGCTTTTGAACATCCATCCGCGCAAAGACACGCCTATTCTGGTACAAAGGTTTGGGTTTAGGAGGTTTAAGGGTGTAGGACAGGAAGACTAGATCATGATAGGAAAAACCAGGAGCGATAAGTTGACCATGAGAGGATACTGAGGAAGGATTTGAGGTGAGGATAAGGTCGAGCCAAGTATCATCACCAGTAGTGTTATGATGAGTTGGTTGTAGAGGCAATACATGGAGATTAGCTGACTCTGTTGGTTTATTTGATTTATTAATGTACAAAAATCAATCTTTAGTCGATTCTGTAATAATCGATACATCGTAGGTACTTACTCTAAAACACAGCTTTCCTCGCTACCCAACATTGTTCATGTCTCACTTCTAGTCTGTACTTTGAACTGAACGGACGTTTAACCTTCCTAGTGCCTTTTTAATTTGGCTAATATAATTTATATTTTATTAAAGCCAATACCTCGTTTTATTAAAGTGTTAGAACCTGAATTCCCTATAGGTTATGGGCCCAGGTTACGTTTTTAATGTAATATAAGTGTTTAAAAGTAATTCCGTTACGATCATTTAAAAATACCAAGCAATTCGATCGAGAAGAATACTGTGCCTGGAAGCTTGTAGTGTGAATACAGTGTAAGAAAGTGAATCCAGTGTTTCGATGCAGTAGAATTTTAAAGAAACCGTTATGGTAACTTATTTGTTGCTCGTCCTACCCGCAACTTATAATTACGCAATAACTGCGATCGAAATATTATTGGAGGATAATTTAAGGTTAAAATTCGTTAAACCAAGGCCTTAGGGGTCATGAAATCAAGTTGAAAAATGAGTCCAGTGATACTAGTTGTTCGATCTTTGCTCATAAAACATAGGGTAGTTTAATTTAGTTTGTCCATTCGTCTGTCGTCCTACCCGCATTGGACATCGGTGGATGGCTCGGTGGCGTGATGTCAGCCCGGCCCCGCGCGCGCGCCTGTTCCGCACTCTCTCAAGTCTGAAGCCTCGCGCTGGATAGCCATCATATTGGTCAATTACGTATCACAAACTCAAAATTGAATACTTTCTGAAACCTACACAAATTGCCGTGCAATTAGTTTCGTACATACATCGAGACATTTTTCTCACGCGAGTGCTGAATTGTTGGGCTACTTCCTGAAACTGTGATCTGGTGCTGTGGCTGGGATAATACAGGTTAGTGGTCAAGCTTTTTTATCTACCCTGTGTGTTGAGCAAGATCTTTTACTTCTACAGGGGGTTTTAGGTACAGCACTTTCCAACTCTAATTTACGGTCCTTCGCTTTAAAATTATATTTACCAAGCGTCCTTATTCAGATTCCAATCATTGGTCCTTCGAGCCGGATTAGCATTTTTTTTCTAATTGATTTTCGTAAAATCATTCCTTCTTTAAATATTTTGTCTTCCTCGTTATTACCACGTTGGTAATGTCTTGTAAGACGCCATTTTGAACAAAGCCGTTACGTACCGTGTACCAACGATTTGTTCAATTTTTACAAGCCGTGCTTGTTTTCTATTAAACTCATAAAATATATATTTCATTTCCCCATTTATAAGTTTACCACTTTTGCAAAATGTCTACCGAATCAGACAAGGCTCCCCCGTCTAGGAAGGATCTAGAAGCTATTAGGAATTTAAACAGATATATTGCGAAGAAACAACGTTTATTTTCGCAAATGCAGCAGGTTTATGATTTGTCGAGAAAAATTGATACTCATCCCAGCATAAAAGATATGTTCCTTTTGCGTGCCTCAGAGGTACAATCATTGCGCGAATCATTTGAAGCCTTATGCTATGATGTTTATGAAATGCAACTAAGGATAAATCCTGAAACGCAATTCTCTGAAAACGAGTTAAAAAGCTTTGATGACTTGTTCTTTAATGTGAAATTGTGTGCGGAGCAACACGAAATGGCGGGCGTTTCGTCATGTGCAACGAGTAAAAATACTAACGTAGAAATTCGCCCACGTTTGCCCAAGCTAGAATTATTCACATTTGATGGAAATATCGAGAGTTTCACTACATTTTATGAAACATTTTGCTCGTTGGTGCACAATCATACAGGTATATCAGACATAGATAAGTTTCACTACCTGTTATCGTGCACAAAGGGTTCCGCGCTTAGCATTGTAAAAAGTGTGCCTATTACTGCTAGTAACTACAAAGTAGTCTGGCAATCCTTGTTAGACAAATATCAGGATAATAGGATGCTTGTAGGTAAATACCTAGATAAAATGCTCAATTTTTCGACGCTAAAAAATGAATCTCCTGCTAACCTGAATAATTTCATAGAAACATTTGATCATTCGTACCGGGCCATTAATGCTCTTAATATTGAGCACTTGTCTAGTTATGTGTTATGCCATATAGCTTTGAGAGGTTTAGATTCGAGCACAAGAGAATCATTTGAACAAAGTTTTGATCAAAGGACTATACCTACCTATGATCAGCTGATGTCTCATGTGCGTAATCAAATAAAAATATTGGAGCATTCGCAGGCTTATTCTGTTTCGAATACCACACAAAATAAGAATTTCACACCTAGCAATCAAAATAAAAGATCGAGTGATAACAATAGAAAGGCATTTGCTTCGCAGACGCAATCGAAAGATAAAAAATTTGCTTGTTCCCATTGTGACAATAATCACATGATCTTTCGCTGTATGCAATTCCGTGAATTGCCTCCCCCGCAAAGAATCAAGCGTGCTGATGAATTGAAGCTTTGTCATAACTGCCTCAAGCAAGATCATTCGACTGCTGACTGCAAAAGTTAACTACAAATGTAACTACAAATGCTTTACATGTAATCAACGTCATCATTCATTACTGCACATTGATTCGGAATTCAAACCTGCTACCGCGCGAGCCGTGCCCGCCAACAGTAGCGGAGCCGAGCCGATAAACGCTTGCACAGCGAATGCAGCTAACTATCACTCATCCGACGTAAACAAAGGCTATATGGTATTGCTAGGTACAGCCGTAGTTAACGTCAGTGACTCATTCGGGATTCCGCACGCTTGCCGCGTTCTTATCGACTCTGGCGCTCAATCGAACTTTATAACGTTAAATTGTTTAGAACGGCTAGGGCTGTCGCGTCAAAAATGCCCTTTCAATATCATGGGTCTAGGCGGAAATTCTGTTAAAAACTTTGGCATGACTTCTTGCACTATAACGCCTCGGCATTCTGACAAACCTACTTTAAAAATTGATGCTATTATTTTACAAAAAATTACATCTGATTTACCTACGGTAAAAATTTCTGAGGAGATATCCCTGCAATTTAAAAACCTTTTGTTAGCAGATCCTAACTTTCATAAAAAGTCACCTATCGACATAATACTCGCAGGTGACGTATTTCCTCACATATACGATGGAAATAAAATAATATTAGGTCCCACATTACCCACTGCCCTAAGTAGTATTTTCGGGTTCGTATTGTGTGGCAAAATTGAAGTACCGTGTACTTCTGATGATGTCGCTAATATTGCAACGTCTTGCAATCTAGTGTCGTACACTAATGATAGTGACACTATCAACAACCAACTTAAGTCATTTTGGGAAATAGAGGAGTCGCCGTGCGACAGCCCTATCAGCCCCGAAGATAAACTCGCTGACGATATTTATTCAGAACGCCACTACAGGGACGAAACCGGTAGGTACGTTTCACCTATCCTACTGGACCCTAATGGAACTCCTCTGGGCGAATCTTATAACCACGCCGTGCGTCGGTTACAGCATCTAGAAAGACGTTTCGTTCGTTCACCTGAGTTTCGTGAGCCCTACCTAGAATTTATGCGCGAATATGAGCAGATGGGGCACATGCAACAATATACCGGCGCAGAGCCAAGTAGGTACTTTATCCCGCACCATTGTGTGGTAAAAAGCTCTAGTACCACTACCCCCGTGCGAGTGGTATTTGATGGCTCAGCGGCAACATCCAATGGGGTGTCATTAAACGACAACTTGCTTACAGGCAGAAAACTCCACCATGATATTTTAAAAATAATTTTTAAATTTCGCCTGTATTCCGTTTGCTTCACCGCTGACATAGCTAAATTTTACAGAATGATTCTTATCAACCCATCTGAACGCTGTTATCAGCATATTCTTTGGAGGGAGACACCTTATGAGGAAATAAAAACTTATGAGCTAGTAACAAATACCTACGGATTACGCTCGTCTGGTTATGTGGCTGTACGCTCGTTGCAGCAACTAGCTACTGATGAGGGTGCGCAGTATCCTCGAGCGGCTGACATACTTATGCATGGTTTTTTTGTAGACGACCTGCTATGGTCCGCTGAAGACCTTGATGAAGCCTGTACTTTACAGGACGAGCTCGTAGCTCTGTTGAAACTGGGTGGTTTTGACCTTCGCAAGTGGGCAAGCAACACCCCCGATTTATTGTCAAGGATTAACGCAGATCAAGCAGTAGCTATAAATTTCAGCGATGACACCGTGAGTTCGTCACTGAAGGTATTAGGCCTAAAATGGCTGCCCATCGATGATTGTTTTTCATTCGATTACAATATGACTGATAATACCTACACGAAGCGGTCAGTGCTGAAATTGCTAGCTAGCATTTTTGATCCTGTGGGATTCCTATCTCCATGTACTTTTTTAGCAAAATGCATAATGCAAGACTTGTGGAAATTAAGTCTTGGTTGGGATGACGCACTTCCTTCCGATTTGCGCGATAAGTGGTCTTTGTTTATCTCTTCATTGTCTTGTCTCTCATCACTTAAAATTGAGCGACACATGCTTATTCCTAAATTTTGTGATGTACATTTAATTGCCTTTTGTGACGCATCTACCCGCGGTTATGCTTCTGTGATTTACGTACGCAGTGTCAATCAAAACAATGAAGTAAAGACCCGTTTAATTATCAGTAAAAGCAAGGTTGCCCCAATTAAACCTCTTTCAATCCCGAGGCTCGAATTAATGTCCGCTGTGTTGTTATCTAAAATCGTTTTGTTTGTTAAGCAAAATATTCAAAACATCACATTTAAAATTACCGCCTTGACGGACTCTAGTGTAGCACTAGCCTGGTTGCAAACGCCACCCTACAAATTAAAAACATTTGTTTCGAGTCGTGTCGCTCAAGTAGTGGAGGTAGTCCCGTCGAACTGCTGGTTTCATGTACGAAGCGAAAATAATGCCGCTGACCTGTGCTCGCGTGGCGCTTTTCCTACTCAAATCGTAACTGATTACGAGCGTTGGTTCCGCGGCCCAGAGTGGCTCACAGATGACGTTCATTTGTGGCCGATCAGTACATTTTACGTCACTGATAAATCAGAAATTTTAGAACTTAAAACTAATACTGATTCATTCGGTTTTGCTTCTCAAAACATTAAAAATGAAATTCCAGAATCAATATTTGAAAGATTCTCGTCATTTAATAAACTGCAACGTGTCTTTGCTTGGTGTTTGCGGTTTATAAAAAACTGCAAGACATCTCAACGTTCCTTCGGACCTTTATCGACTCACGATTTAATTGCGTCTCATGATCGTATAATAAAAATGACACAGCAGAAATATTTTTCTGGCGAAATAAATAACATTAAAAATAACAAATTTGTTCCATCACTAAGGAAACTTTCACCCTTTGTGGATGTGCATGATTTCCTCAGGGTGGGGGGTAGGATCAGTGAAGCTGACCTACCCTACAATAGTAAGCATCCCCTGCTATTGCCTAAAAAATGTCACATAACAATTTTGATAATTGAACATTTTCATAAATTATACCTACACGTAGGACCTCGGACCCTACAAGGAATTTTGTGCAAACGATATTGGATCTTATCTGCACGCAGTATGATTCGGAGTGTACTGTCTAAATGCATCACTTGTTTTAAATGCAAACCCACGTCAATACAGCCAGCAATGAGTCAGTTACCCGGCGAAAGATTAAAAATCAATAAAGTATTTAACGATGTCGGTTGTGACCTGGGTGGCCCGTTTTATATAAAAACAAGTTTAAATCGCAATGCAAAAATCGATAAATGTTACATGTGTCTTTTTGTGTGTTTTTCCACAAAGGCAGTTCACATAGAAGTACTTAGCAATCTATCAGCTGATTGTTTCCTTGCCTCGCTCGATAGGTTCGTGGCGCGACGCGGCCTATGCTCATGTTTACATTCGGACAATGGCACTAATTTTATTGCCGCTGCAAAACACCTAAAGGAAGTTTGCAAATTTTTCAATGAAAATAACAATGTTATTGCTGATGGTTGTTTAAACCGCTCGATAGAATGGAAAAATATTCCACCAACAGCAGCGTCAATGGGCGGATTGTGGGAAGCTGGCATCAAATCTGCCAAATACCACCTACTCCGTGCAGTAGGTGAAACGTCACTTACCTTTGAAGAACTCACAACCGTTTTCTGTAAAATTGAAGCGGTCATGAATTCGCGGCCCCTTTGTCCTTTATCTGACAATCCTAACGAGTTTGACGTCTTAACACCGGGTCATTTTTTGATAGGACAAAGTCTACTCGCTATACCCGAATATGATTTAAATGATGTAGTTACGAATCGATTGTCACGTTGGCAGTGCATACAAAAAATCTCCCAAACGTTTTGGAAGAAATGGTCTGATGACTATTTGCATACTTTGCAACAACGAGCAAAGTGGTTTAATTCACCTCCAAACATGAAAGTCGGTGACTTAGTCCTTATCAAATCGGATTTAACTCGTCCACTAAACTGGGTTCGTGCTAGAGTGGAACAACTTCACGAAGGTCCAGATAAAATAGTTCGGGTTGTTACTTTGAGGACACAAAAGGGACTCATAAAGAGGCCAGTAAACAAACTGAGTCCTCTCCCTTATTCGAATTAAATTTATAAATTTCATATTTCATAAACCTGTTTAGTATCTCTGTTATCTAAGTGGGTTACCATATCTTAGTACATAAGTAAACGACTTCTTACACTTGTTTAAATTTTAGTAATTTAACCCCTATAAGGGCGACATTCCTTCTTATACTTATAATGCTGTACCTACTCATTATTAAAACAATTTGAAATTATCATGATAATTTCGGTGGGGGGTATGTTCGATCTTTGCTCATAAAACATAGGGTAGTTTAATTTAGTTTGTCCATTCGTCTGTCGTCCTACCCGCATTGGACATCGGTGGATGGCTCGGTGGCGTGATGTCAGCCCGGCCCCGCGCGCGCGCCTGTTCCGCACTCTCTCAAGTCTGAAGCCTCGCGCTGGATAGCCATCATATTGGTCAATTACGTATCACAAACTCAAAATTGAATACTTTCTGAAACCTACACAAATTGCCGTGCAATTAGTTTCGTACATACATCGAGACATTTTTCTCACGCGAGTGCTGAATTGTTGGGCTACTTCCTGAAACTGTGATCTGGTGCTGTGGCTGGGATAATACAGGTTAGTGGTCAAGCTTTTTTATCTACCCTGTGTGTTGAGCAAGATCTTTTACTTCTACAGGGGGTTTTAGGTACAGCACTTTCCAACTCTAATTTACGGTCCTTCGCTTTAAAATTATATTTACCAAGCGTCCTTATTCAGATTCCAATCACTAGTGTTAACGTTTTGCAAGTTGAGCGGAAAAATGAACAAAAGAATTTCGACAAAGACAATTTGATAATTCTCATAATAATAAAGCTTCAACCAAACGGATTAAGCGTATGAAGAAGTCTCAGTTGGTGAAGTGTCATCATCGTGGAAGCAAATAAAACGATTTCTTCTACTTCGAAATAACTCATCAGCAGCAGTAGAAAAGCAGGGAGAGGACAAGTTCCAGTTCGAGCATTTGCTTTTATGATGGGAGACTATCAGGAGGATGATGATAAAAGCAAAGTAACCTTCCTGTGTGATTCTGGAGCAGCGGACCATATATTAAAAGGGAAGATCTTTTCATTAGTTACTTACATTTTATTGCATATGCCACTAAAATTTTCTGTTGCTTAAAAATGATGAAATAAATTTCAGATACCCAAAAGCTGTGACCATCACGGGCGTTCAAGGAGTTTCAGAGGACGTGCTCTTCGGTGCCAAGATACAACCTGCTGTCCATAGCGAAGATGCAAACTGCTGGGGTAGCAGTCCTTTTCCAACCAGCCAGGAGCCAAAATATTCAAGGGTAATAAAACAACCATCATGCAAGGTATGTTAAAAAAAATACTTTATTTGCTGTAGACTTAATGGCATCTGTAAATTAGTGTCAATCTGTTTCTCAAGTATGCAGCAATAAACATAATTATGTAGCAAATTATGTCATTAATTATCAAAGGTAGCGGCACGGTTAGCACAGTCACTGAGCGATTGAACTGATGCGCAGTGTGTCGCGGGTTCAATTCCCAAATTTTAAAGCCTGATGATAAGTTGTCTGAAGGCCTGTACAAATGGAGAACAGAGCCGACTTAATCCAGGTCAGAAGTTTTGCTAAATGGTCATTAATTGTTGTGCACATGTTTGCAGACCTTTTTTTTTTTTTTTTTTTTTTAGGTGGCAAAATCATCAAATGAGTCCTCCCACCCTGGGTGGGGCGGAAGGGACTGTCAGACTCTTACTGACTAAAATCCACCCGTGTTCCTTCGGATGCCCTTTACGTTCCGGGGCCACGGTATCCTGGATTAAGAAAAAATCCGCGACCCCGGCAGGCATTTGGCCCCATAAGGGGCCCCGTCGGTGACGCGTGAAACACGACGCGCCACCGACCCTGGCTTGGTACCTGGTCGGACGGCGAGCTTACCCATTACTCACCGTCCGCAAGCCCGCTCCGCCGCTGTGCCCTCTGCTATTCAGAGGGACACGCGTTGGAGCCTCCACCCGACAGGCTATTCGCATACGGGCAAAGAGACCCCTTAGGCACAGTGCCTAAGAAGAGTTTTTGCCCGCATCCCAGGGCGCACCGGCCCGAAAAACTGGTCTTCCCTCCGGATGTATCCGAGAGGGAACTCCAGTCCACGGGCGCACGTGGAGGTTTCCTGTCTTAGCACCCCATGTTTGCAGACCTACGCTACTTTTAAAGATGTTGCAAGGAAAGGTTTAAATTAAAAGTTAGTAAACTTATACTGAAATAATGGTGGCAAATTTAAATCGACTAAAATTAATGTCTGTGTAGAGAGAGGTATATCTTATCATTTAACAGTTCCTAGAACACCACAGTTGAATGGCGTTTTTGAAAATATGGTCAGGACCATTAATGGAAAAGCTGGTTCCATGTTGCCCGGT
This sequence comes from Agrotis exclamationis, assembly GCA_950005045.1. NCBI lineage: Eukaryota > Metazoa > Arthropoda > Insecta > Lepidoptera > Noctuidae > Agrotis > Agrotis exclamationis. The sequence goes on along the minus strand of OX465415.1, from coordinate 3,892,015 downwards.
GCTAAATTGGACAAATATTTTTTTTTGGATAATGCAGTTTTTGACTGCTGTTCATTAGATTAATGACTACACAGTTTTCACTGGTGTACTGGTCAGTGTGAATCTAAAACAAAAAACCACACGTACCTAGTTAAAAAAAAAGGTACATATTATTTAATTATGTTTTGGTGCCTATAGACACTGCACAATTTCTAAATGTGAGATTTGATTTTTTTGTTACCAGTAAAATTCATTTAATTAATTTGACCCCAAATTAAAGCTTTAAAAATATCAAAGACAACATTCTAAATGTGGCATGATAAAAAACCTTTAATCAAAGATTTGAAGGTATTTGGTTTAACTATTCATAATAAATCAATCAAGTAAAATCAGTAAGTCCAAGATTGATTAAAAATCATGAAAAGAGATACCTACTCGTATGTTATGAACCAACCGTTATAATAAAGTTTGGTAACCATAATGCAAAATAAATAAATATAATGCGATCCAAATGGGAGGGTCACCTTCTATTGACGTCACACCTGTCAAATCGAAACAGTTGTCTTAGATTCTCCGTACTATAGGAGTGTCAGTTGACCATAGACACTGACCATTTTAGTTGGAACGCATTATACGTTGTAGTCAGGGACCAACAATAATATTGGTGAGAAAAGCGCGCAAGGCAAAGCTGATAATTTAATAATCAGTGCCAAATGAACTCAAAACCCTGGCAGTTCTAAATCAGATAATGATGTCCAAGTCTAATACTAAAATCAGAAAGGTCTGATAGTAAAATTAGACAGGTCCAAATCTGAGATGACGTGTAAATCTGATAGTAAAACCAGAAACGTATAAGTCTGATATTTAAATCAGAAATGTTTTATGGTATAATCAGAAACGTCTTAATCTCATAGTAAAACCAGAAACGTATAAATCTGATACTAAAATCAGAAATGTTTTATGATATAATCAGAAACATCTAAATCTCATAGTAAAATCAGGTATGACTAAATGAAGTCAGGAGTGTACAAGTAATCCAGTCTTGATAATTAAATTAAAATCAGAGCAAACAGTTGATAAAAAAATAATCAAACATAGATAAAATCCAGAAGTTAGAAGTAGTATAATGAAGACAATCGGAGAGATATTAAATACTCCAAAGCTAAATAATACTTGGGTTCAAATGATAAAAAAAAAGAAATAAATTGGCTATTGCAAAAATAGATATTTACTAGATGAATTTGGAAAACCTTCATATAAAAAGCGAAACTTGTTTCAAGGGAGTTTCAGTCCAATGAACCATTATGAAAATTTCACACCAGTAACAAGAATAGTTTCTTGTAAATTTATACTTATTTTGGTGAACCAATTTAATTTACTAGTTCATCATGGCATGTCAAAAGCGTCTCCTTAAATGGCAAATTAAAAGAAGACATTTTGTATGAAAGTTCCTGTATTTCTAGTTCAGATAATAATGGATATTATTTAAATAAAGCGGTTTATGGGCTGAAAAAGGCAACTACATTTTAATTTGAAGTTTTCAAACGTTATGAAGTTTGTTTTTCAAAGTTCATCAACCGATTGGTGTAGGTACCTATAATATTTGTTAGACAACAGTTATATTATGTGCCTAAAATATTTTTGTGTGATCGCAATAATTATGTAGTATGCACTAATATTGAAATAGTGAATAATTTGAAAGGTATTTAAACAGTAAATAAAAAAATACCTACTAATTTAAAAGGTAAATTAATTTTTAAAAGATAAAAGGTACCTATACCAAATATGTATACGAACAAAAATAAAAGGAACTCTGATATTATGTTTGATGAAATATGTTTAGAGAGTTTTTTTTTTTTTGCGTGGTAAAATCATCAAATGAGTCCTCCCACCCCGGGCAGGGCGGGAGGGACTGTCAGACTTGTACTGACTAAAATCCACGGTGTCCTTCAATAGCCCGTTATGTCCCGGGGTCACGGTAATGAGATAAGTCCCGCGACCCCGGCAGGCTTTGGCCCTCTAGAGGGGGGCCCCGTCATCATGCTGACACTCCTTGAGGCGCGCGTGGAACACAACGCGCCGTCGACCCGGGCATGGTCCATGGTCGGGTGGCGAGTTGCCCTTTACTCGCCGCCCGCATGCCCGCGCCTACGGTGGCCGGAGATCGTCCCGCGACGTCCGACGCCGTGGGCGTCTACCACTGCGGCTGGGGCGGAGGGAGGACGCTGTCCTCTCTCTCTCGCGGCTCGCCTCCTCCTTCACGAGCATAACTGCTTCGCAGAAGGAGGCGACCGCTTCCCACTCCGTCTCGCCCCGCAGCATGGCCTCGACCAATGCCGGGCGCGAGAGGTCTCCGCCTATCGCCGCCGAGAGGACACGGCGGTGCTCTGCCCAAGCGGGGCAGTCCTGCACCGTATGCTCCACCGTGTCCTCCGGACGATCTTCGCAGTGGTGACACCCGGGCGTCTCTTCCTTCCTTATCAGACACAGGAACCTCCCGAAACTTCCGTGTCCGGTGAGGACCTGCGTCATGCGGTAAGTCAGGACGCCGTGACGTCTTTCCAGCCACTCCTCAAAGAGGGGTCTTACCGCCGCGATTGCGGCGTGCCCGGACCTCGGTTGCGACAGTCGTCCCCTCCATACTGCCCTGAGATCGCACCGGAGCTCTTCCCGCCGCGCCTCGACTTCTCGGGGCAGCGGGGTTACACCCCGGCGCTGCGCCTCCACGCGCCACTCATAGACGCGCTGGAGGGCAGTCGCCTCCAGATCCCAGGGCAGTAATCCGGCAAGGAGGTTGGCTGATTCGCCGGCGATCGTGCGGTATCCCCGGATCATCCGGATAGCCATGACCCTCTGGCATGCGACCAACTTTAGTGGTCGCGTCCGGATGCTCAGGGCCCACACGGGGGCCCCGTAGAGGGCCATGGACCGCACGATACCGGCGTACAGCCTACGGCAGGAGGCGTTTGGCCCGCCGAGATTGGGCAGGAGTCGCCTGAGGGCGCCTGCTGCCCGGTTCAGCCTTGGGGCCAAACTCAGGAAATGCTCCCTGAAGTTCCACCGGCTGTCGAGGACGAGTCCCAGGTACTTCATCGTCCTCCCGACGCCGATGCGAAGCCCCTCCACCGTTATGTGGGACTCAGACCGTGGCGTGTTAACGCGGCCATGAAAAGACATGGCCTCCGTTTTGTGCAGCGCCACTTCGAGTCCCAGATGCCGGATCTTTTCGACGACTGTCGCAACCGCTTGCGTCGCCTTGTCGGCCGCCGCCTGATGCGACTCTCCCTCCGCCAGGACGAGCGTGTCGTCAGCGTAACATATTACGCTGACGCCGTCAGGGAGGTCGCGGGTGATCCATGTTTAGCGCGTCTATGAGTGGCGCGTGGAGGCGCAGCGCCGGGGTGTAACCCCGCTGCCCCGAGAAGTGGAGGCGCGGCGGAAGAGCTCCGGTGCGATCTCAGGGCAGTATGGAGGGGACGATTGTCGCAACCGAGGTCCGGGCACGCCGCAATCGCGGCGGTAAGACCCCTCTTTCAGGAGTGGCTGGATAGGCGTCACAGCATCCTGACCTACCGCATGACGCAGGTCCTCACCGGACACGGAAGTTTCGGGAGGTTCCTGTGTCTGGTAAGGAGGGAAGAGACGCCTGGGTGTCACCACTGCAAAGATCGCCCCGAGGGACACGGTGGAGCATACGGTGCAAGACTGCCCCGCTTGGGCAGAGCACCGCCGTGTCCTCTCGGCGGCGATAGGCGGAGACCTCTCGCGCCCGGCATTGGTCGAGGCCATGCTGCGGGGCGAGACGGAGTGGGAAGCGGTCGCCTCCTTCTGCGAAGCAGTCATGCTCGTGAAGGAGGAGGCGTGCCGCGTGAGGAAGAGTACAGTGTCCTCCCTCCACCCTAGCCGCAGTGCTAGACACCCACGGCGTCGGACGTCGGCAGACGATCTCCGGCCACCATAGGCGCGGGCATGCGGGCGGCGAGTAAAGGGCAACTCGCCACCCGACCATGGACCATGCCTGGGTCGCGTATTGCCAAACTGTAAACTGACCCAGTCCGGGGTTGCTCTGAGTTCGATCGCAGTTTGCCTTTGTAGTTGAAGCGCAAACTGTATACTTATTCAGAGAGTGTCTGAATCAAAATACATTTTGCTGTAAAATACTAGAGCAAAATACATACGAGTCCAGACGTCCAGCAGCAGTCACGAGGGGGATGGCGGGGTCTTCTAGACCCCGCTATCCTCTTCTAACCTAACCTGTCCGTGTCGGGTAACTAAAGTCCCGAGCTCGCTTCGCTCGCTCTTGCATTCCTAGGTCAAATAACTGATAACTACTTATCAAGGTGCCTCGACGGAACCCCGCTTCGCGGGGCTCCTACTTCTGGGTGGTTTAAAAAAAAATAACCACGAAGGAGATGGAGGATGGCGGGGTCTTCCAGACCCCGCCATCCTCTTCTAACCTAACATGTCCGTATCGGGGTGCCCCAAAGTCCCGAGCTTGCTTCGCTCGCTCTTGCATTCCTAGGTCAAATAACTAATTACTACTTATCATGGTGGCGGCCCCGCGAAGCAGGTCTCAGTCGAGCCATTTTTCTTTATTAATGTCTCGAAAAATATTTTTCCGGGGCCGTAAAAAATAATAATCAATCGATACTCGCGATATTCGCGTGTCACAGTTTGCTTTACATACAAGCGAGCAAACTGCATACTATCTCAGAATGCTCTGAGCTCGTATGTACTTTGCTCCAATTTGTTTGTGATTTCAACGAACACGACGTAGTTATAGAATAGAAATAGAATAGAAGTAGGTTAAAATTGGGGCTTCTGTATCACTCGCTCTCGCGCAGTCGCTCGAGCTGCGTGATACAGAAGCCCCAATTTTATAATCGAGAACTAATTAACACAACGTGTATAGTCATCTATCTGATTGCATCGATTGCACATATTTGTTGTTATAATGTGCAATGATGTCATTCGCTTGTCGCATCGCTCGATTTATTGTGTTAGAAAATGGATGTGTGTGTGTGATAAATAGGATATGTATTTCTAGATTTATTGACATTAATATCGACTTTATTATCAAGTTTTAGATATCAGGATGGTTAATGTTATTTATTTACTGTATGTAAGGTATCTCTAAGGACTTTTGTACAGGAATGGGTTTATAAAGAAAAGCACAAAATCAAGACTAGGTATTTATTACCAAGCTACTTCCGTTCGCAAACCCTAGGTCTTTCGTGGAGAAGAACGGAGAAAGAAACTCCACGGCAACATATTTTACACAGTTATAAAACATACAATATCAGTACACATTTATAAAACATACATTATCAGTAATATTCAGATCATAATAAATATCTATTAACTTACATTTTCACTGTAGAACGTTAGAACACAAATTATAACTTTCAGCTTCACACACTTGGATTCTCCATTATTATTTCACATTTTTATCAAACAGAACAACAATCAGAGCACGGCATAACTCATACAGCGATTGAAGAATAATGACCACGAATGTGAGGGTACATCTGTTTTTATAAACCTAGAATTGTACAGTAGGAACTCAAAAGTGCTTTCGAGCATTTACAAGGAAATAGCGTGACGTTTAGTTCGACATACGACCTTTCATTTTGGAGAGACACATGCACCATCAACTACTGATTGCATAGGATTCATAATTTCAACATGGATATGTGTGACCAGTTGAGGTAGTGGTTAAGCTTATAACACCACAAACATGCGATAACCTACGAGGTGCAAGTTCGAGCCTCACGCAGGGGATTTCTTTTTGTAATTTTTACTCAATTGTTTAATATTGTAATGGGACAGAAACATTTTAAGTACTCGCTTGTTAACAATTTCTGTGAGGTAGAAATAAGTTTTAGGAATATTTAACTTGATCGAAATCAAGTTGTCGTTCGGTTGTGGTTGTTGTTTAGTGACGTGTGATTATATAGATAGCGATATTGTGTTCAAGTATTCTCAAAATGCCGGCAAATATTAATATTGAGGCAAGAACGAATATTATTGCATTGTATAAAAGTGGTCTTAATAGAACACAAATATCTGATGAAACTGGACTGAGTGTGAGTATTATTATGAATGGTAACTTAAAATTTTAAATGAAGTGACCTTAGATTATTTGAAGAGATATAATTTATTCCATTCCTGTATTTAAAATCCATCATGATCCCTAATAGATAAATAATTATTGTTTATGAAAATTTTGTGAATTATGGTGAAAATATAATTACACTAGTTCGCTAATTAGTTTATAAATGCAGAGTTTTAGTATTCAAAAAAATAACTCTATTATTTATTTTGTTACTTACCTTTATCTGTCTTATATTCCTCTTTTTTTGTTTTAGAGGAATACTGTAGGTCTCTGGATCAAAAGATATGAGGAAGAGGGAAGCCTTGCTAGTCGACAGCGAAGTGGAAGGCCAAAGCTGATTAGCGCGGAACAGCGACAACATATGGTGGCCGAGTATGAAACAAATGGCTTCACACCTACCAGACACTTTGCGCAATTGTTCGACACCTCATTGCTAACTGTTCGTCGTGTCCTCCATGCTGAAGGCTTGCATCACAGAAGACCAGCTAAAAAGCCCTTTTTGACAGAAAACCACAAAAGAGAAAGATTGCGTTTTTCAAGAGAATATTTAGATTTTGACTGGAGCACAACTGTGTTTTCGGATGAAAAGACGTTCAAATCAAGTCAAAAGGGTAGGCTTAATTTATGGCGCAGGGATAACAGTCGCTGGTGTGAAAAAAACGTAATCCCTAATACAGAATCAGGTCGAATAACCATCAATATGTGGGGATGGATGAGTGCAGCAGGGCCAGGCGAACTAGCTTTTATTCCTCCACGCGCCAACAGTTCTACTTATGTAGAAGTATTGGACGATGTGATGCTACCTACTGTGCGCAACATTTACCCAAGTGATGAGGTGTCCCAATTCACATTTGTCCAGGACAACTGTCCCATTCACCGGGCTAGCCCTGTGCGTGAGTGGTTTCAGAATCACCCGGAGGTAATTGTTATTCCCTGGCCTGCGAGATCACCTGACTTCAACCCTATAGAAAATCTATGGGGTTTGATGGTGCAGAGGTGGCAGTCACGGGATGAGAGATGCACAGAGCAATTAAAAACTCATTGCATGGAGGTCTGGGAAAATTTGAGAGGAACTGACATATGTGGTAACATTGTTAGGTCCATGCGCAAACGTCTTCTGGACTGTATTGAAAATAATGGAGGTTATACAAAGTATTAATAAGTATAAGATATATATAAATATATAATAATTCTACATATATTTATTTATTTATGTATTGTTCTTTGTATGACTTCAACATAATTATATTTTCATTAAATCTTTAAAAATATAGTGTACTAGTGGTATACTAGTGGCCCGTCCGAGCTTCGCACGGAACCGCTCGTCCGATTTTGTGCAAACTTCACATAAAGCATCTACTAAATAGTTCGAACAAAGCCTAAACATTTGGTTTGGATAGGTGAGCCCGTTCTTGAGTTATAACATTACAACGAAAAATGGCATTGATTTTTATATATATGATAATATATATCTGCCTATCTATCTATCTTACACACATATCACATGTGATATCACAAAATAAGTTTGTTAATTCTCTAAGTAAATAAAACAAATAAACATTTTAATTCAGCTTGACTTTTTTATTTCCACTAAGACCAAAACAAATAACATAAAAACATAAATCTTCATACAATACGTGAATACATTGTAAATAAACATGATTAACTATGTAATGAGTTATTCGGAATATAAAGATCTTTATTTCTCATTAAGACAATTTACATTATCACTTATATGAGAACAAATAAATTTAAAACTAAATACAAATCTAGTGCGGGTAATCGGTAAAATAAGTTATCATCATAATTATCAAGGAGCGACTTCACTGCATTCCAACGTTAAGGCGGTGGCCCAAGTTAAAAGATGTTACATTTATAGCGTAAATCAGTAAAGTGCTTCATTGTTATTAATATAGGTAATTCAATAATTTATTTTTAATAATAAACAGATTTTGGAAGTTTATTTAAAATCTCGGCTATACGTAAAATAGCGAAACACATTAATAAGATTTAAACTCAGACCTCATTGATCGTAGTTCCACTTAGCCCAACAGCTATCAGCAATAAATGAGCAAATTAAACAATTCGAAATTAATACAATAATTAAAATAAGTGATTTAAAGACTAACTTACGTTTAATTATACAAGGTGTTAAAAAATCAACTGCAGGAATTTCGTGTGCGTACTCGGTATCAAAAACCAAGTACATTCCAAAGAAAAAAAATTTTTTTTGAGCATTTTTTTTCAAAAAAAAATTTTTTTTCAAGCATTTTTTTTTTTGGTCATTTTAATGAATTTGATTGCTCTTTGAGGTCGTTCACCCGCGTGTAGCGTTCACAGCTGATTCCAACTTTCCCATCACATTTTGCAGACTTTGGACTGGCAATTTATCGAAATACTTACAAATAACTTATTTTATTGGCCATATTAATAGGCCAATAGAAATATGCTTGAAAAAAAAATTAATAATTTTGTAAAAAAAAAACTTAAAAAAAAATTTTTTTTTGAAAAAAAATGCTCGAAAACAAAAATTTTTTTTTGGAATGTACTTGGTTTTTGATACCGAGAACGCACACGAAATTCCTGCAGTTGATTTTTTAACACCCTATATTTAAGAAAATAACAAGAAAATATTTTTTTATAAAGTGCGGCCATTTTAGTATGTTATACCTTGAGAAAATTAAAAAAAAAATCTTATTTTAACAAAAGAACCTATCAGTGTTATCACTATTGAAGCCATTTATTTTGGAATAGTAATTGGAATAGAACCACGGAAATAATATTAGCACTGCATAAAAACATACTGTTACAGCTGCGACTTTTTAGGCACCGCGGTCCCGGATTGCAAAGGGCCAGTTGCTCTTTGTGTTCCAGGGCCGCGGTTCCTAAAAAGTTGTTTTTTTAGCAAATCAAGTTTCTTTTCTCCACCAAGTGCTATTTAGCAAAAAATAATATGGAAATGTTCTATTACTGAAATAAAACCATGGAAAAAATAACCGCTCTTCATAAAAAATATCCTTTTGAGGTCATAGTTTAATATTCGTTTTCTTTACGAAAAGAGGTTTGAAACTAATGGCCTCAATGTCCTTAAATAAAATAATAATTATGAATAAAATTATATTTACGTTTACAGTCTATTAACAATTAATACAACAAAAATTATATAAAGAATATGCTCGTGGAAGTCTGAAACATTTTTTTTTAATCCTAGAAATCAAACGCTTTTAGCTGATATTTTGGTGTAAACTTTCAGTGTTGAGTTCACGGTGAACGGTTATTTATTTCGTGTTGAATTAGTTACTCATTGGGGGAAACCACTTCCTTCGTATTAATTTATCATTCCCTGACGTCTCTGACATCTTTAACCATCGGCCTGCCTGTTCGCTCTAGACAAGCGCTATTCTTCTCTTATTTCATATCCCACAGACTCACAGTATTTCCTCACTAGAACAAAATATGAAATACTTTTATTATCTTTATACAAAAACAGCTGTTTATTTTACTGTTAAGAAAAAAACTATAAATAGCACATAATAAGTATGAATCACGTTTATTGTTCTTTTAAACAAACCTTTTAACGATTTAAACACTTTTGAATAGGGAATCATACAAAAAAATATTAACACGTGAAATAATTAGAATTTAAATGATAATACTCACACTTAGTCTGGTTCCATTTGATATTTGTGTTATGTTTCATCCACATTTATGCTATAATATTCGCCCTCAATGATTATTCCCACTGTTTATATATTTATCACTGCAAATGGATAACCATATCAAGTGTAATACGTAGATTTAAACACTCGTCACACACAATAACCAGGAATCAAGAACGTTCCATTATCTATAGGTGTCTCGAAACCTGTGCTTGAAACGAACTAACACATAATTGTGTTTACCTCACAAATCGAAAATAATATTTTACTTTGTTTCGTTTTCTGTGATCTACCAACTAACGAACGACAAACAACACTCAACACAAATATCGAACTAATATTAGTAATTATAAAAAAAAATCAATTTTAATTATCAAATTTCTACTAAAAAATGAATTAAAAATAACAAAAAGAATAATGTAATTGTTAAAAATAAGAAAAATAGGATAATCGATCCCACGACTCGGCGGCGATCGAAACTTTAAAACAGTGGTTGACACCACTGCGCCATCATAACACATAGAATTATGGTTGAAATTATGAACCATACCATAAAGTCAATTTGATTTGTAGAGTATTTAAACAACTTATAACAAAAGGTCATAAGTCAAAGCGAAGCGTCAGCCTATTGCATTGAAAAGTTGATAAAGGATTTTGGAACCCGACTGTACCACCCCCAAGAAATATTACCGCCTTTATTAACCAATCACAGATCCTCATACATTGCAGTTAAATAAGTAATAAAATAAGCAATAATAAACGAATCTTGTACAGTAGAACCATTTTAAAACTTGAATAGATAATTAAGAAATTCAGTAAGTATTTATTTGTAACCTAGACATAATTCGATAAATATTTGAACATCAACTGATTTCGTTCGGAAATCATTTTATCGTTGTTTTAAATATATTGTTATTATGTGTTCCGTTTGACGTCCGAAGTCCATTATGGGAGAGAGTACACCGTTTCGTTCCGTGAACAGCCGCTAGATGTCGTCACTTCCGCCTCGTAATCGCGCCACTAGCGACCCCCAACGTCAAATCTGTGAACTACCTTCAAAAAACCGCATACAAGCCACCATGATGAAGTTTTAGAACATTGTTGCGTCGTTTTCCGAACTGTGCGCAGCTCCGCTAGATTGTTAAATCGTTTCGAATTAACGATATTTTTTAGTTTTAGAACTTTCGAGATTAAAGTAAAAAGTTCATTATATTATTAGTATTTTAGTTTTTTTTTTTTTAATTTAAAATTAACGTTCCGTCTCGTGAAGAGTTTATTTTTAAACTATCGTGCCGGAGGAAACTTCGAGGAAAAGGACGCGGAGTTCGAGTTCTTCATCGTCATCGAAAGGAAGTGATAGTGTGATCGGAGAGTGAGCGGGGTGGTTCAGCACCGCGTAAACGGCCCCGGCGGTCACGTGGGCGCTCCTTCTCGCAAGACTTCGAACTGGATCGCAGGTTTGATCTACTATTGCAAACAATTGGTGAGTCATGACTGTCAATAATGTTTTATCGAATTGCATCATGGCAAATAGTGCTCCATCAGCACAAAACGTACCCGCCACGCAAAATTATTTTGGCACCGCGCTACCCTCAACAGACAGCTCCCAAAATATACAAGAAAATTTCTTACGTCCGCCGCAGCTTACACCTTGCATTGAAAATATTGCAAATCTAGACGTTTCCGTTAAAGAACCTAGTGTACTTGCAGTTTTACAGCGTTGTAACGCAAAATGAGCATGTGAACTCGGCATTACAAAACCTTATTGATTGGTCCGCTAGTTCCAACGCTCAATTATCTTACTCGCAGCGGGCAGTTGGACCCTGAAGCAGGCGCAACGCCTCTTAGGGCTTCTCAACTTTGCGTCCTTCATCACCCACCGGGGAAGGATGCATTGCCGTGCGCTGCAGTGTCACATAAAAGTACTGCGTCAAAATCCTCTCGGAGCAGTACAACTGACACAAGATTGGGGGTGTAGAAAACAACTACCTTCTTTAATAAACTTAAAGAGTTGTTTGTTGCTGATTCATCATATAGAACGGTATCACATGACATTCTTCAAATAATTTGCGGTAAACAAGCTAAAGTTATAGAAACGCTGCCGATCGTCATTTAAAAACGTAAAAAGCAAATACATACGCGACGACATAGAAAAAATTCCACCCTCGATCGAATATTCAATTAAAATCCAACTACCTACAAAAAATGGGGGGTGTAGAAAAATTAGAAAAACAAATTAATAGTGCGGTAACAAGTTGCCTGACATCTTTTCATCCTTCGACGATTTTGCAAGAGAACACTTTTCGTTCGCGACAAAACAAATCGAAGCGTAATAATAAAAAAAAGACAAACGAAATGACGATTTCTCTTCAAAAAAGAGGGGGTGGGGTAAGATAACATCGGGAGGCGAGCAGGACATAAGCAAATATGACTATTTAATACCCAGTTTTTGGGGCGGCTGTTTTCAGCATTACATAGAAATTTGGAATCGTTTCAACTCTTCAAAGACTATTGTAAAAATGATATCGGCTGCTCGAATCCCCTTCAATCAGCCACCGCCCTTAATACTACCAACTTTAGACAAAATTCGAAAAATGATTTAAGAACGAGTGTTAGAGCCTGCTCCTTTGACCCCATCTTTCATTTGCCCTCTTTTTATAATTACAAAGAGCAATGGCAAAAATCGAGTGATTTTCAATTTAAAAACACTAAATTTGTACAGAAAGAGAGAGCAGTGGTGGCCCAGTGGTATCGGCCCCGATTTACAAGTTGTAGGTCGTGGGTTCGACCCCCGCCAGGCGCATTACTTTGTGTAATTTATTTCATCACCACTGCTCTCTAAACGGTGAAGGAAACATCGTGAGGAAACCGGCATGTCCTAGAACCAAAAATTCGAAGATATGTGACATCTACCAATCCGCACTGGGCCCACGTGGTGGATTATGGTCCACTCCCTCTCACAGAGAGGAGGACTGTTTCCCAGCAGTGGGAACATTATAGGCTGATGATGATGATGAAATTTGTACATGGAGCCAAAACATTTCCATCTTTTCCACCATCAACAAATGCCTTCGTTTCTTCAACAAGGCGATTGGATGGTCAAGTTAGACCTCGGCCAGGCCTCTTATCACCTCGCAATACGCACAGAACACAGATGCTTCTTGCGCATCAGTTACGGTGGTCAACTTCTGCAGATGACATGTCTACCGTTCGGCCTGGCTGCCGCTCCCAAAATGTTTGCGACTATAACAAACTGGACGGCAGAATACCTTCGCAAGAAAGGTCTGCGCCTCGTCGTTTTTCTCGACGATTATTTACTAGTCCATCAGAACAAGGAAGTACTCAGCACGCATCTAAACATAGCTGTACGCTTCCTGTCAAGTCTGGGCTGGTGTGTATATCATGAGAAATCGGTCACCAGACCAACGAGGTCGATCGAATATCTCGGTATCGATTGGGACACTCAAACAAACCGCAAGTCCCTGCCACCAAAGGTGAGAAAAATTCAACAGAACCTCTCGACCAGACTCGCAGCGGGCAGTTGGACCCTGAAGCAGGCGCAACGCCTCTTAGGGCTTTTCAACTTTGCGTCCTTCATCACCCACCGGGGAAGGATGCATTGCCGTGCGCTGCAGTGTCACATAAAAGTACTGCGTCAAAATCCTCTCGGAGCAGTACTACTGACACAAGATATTCGTAAGAAATTAGAGTGGGGGATGGAAAATGCAAGTCAAAAGACAGCGAATTCACACAAATGTGCTACCCACAAACTATGTCATCACGGACGCTTCCGACGTTATGTGGGGGGCACTAGTCAACAACAACAACAAGATACAAGGTGCGTGGCAACCCCACCAGAAAAAAATGGCATTGCAATCTCAAGGAGATGTAATATGCTGTGATTGCTGTGTTGTCCCAGAAATCCAGAGCCCTCCGAGACTCCAGGATAATTCTCCAGACCGACAACAAAACAGTGGTCTCGTACATTCAGAAAGAAGGCGGCACAAGATCACTCCGATTGATGGAGTTGACACGGGAATTGCTGACTCTGACGGACGACTTCCGGTGGCAGCAATTACAAAAATATTTCAGTCTTGGGGAAAACCGGACATAGATTTGTTCACATCCCAAACCGCGTACGTCGTGACAAATTACGTTTCTCTAGATTCCTCAGACTCCAACGCCTGCTATCACGACGCTTTCAGCAGATACTGGCAATACGACCTAGCAGGGGTGGTCCCACCACCGGCGCTGCTTCCACGAGTTCTTTACCATCTAAACTCATTATCAGCGCGGTACATCATAGTAGCACCGAAGTGGAAGAAACCGTTTTGGCGACCAGACATGAGGAGTCGAACCATGTCACGGCCCTTGAAGATCAGAGACCTGAAGAAGACCTTGATAGACACGGTGACCGGCCTACCACTAGCTCATCTCAACGATCTGAAATTGGAAGCCTGGCTAATTTCGGCTGGGACACCGTGACTAGAAATTGGTCTCCACTAGAGAAAGATCTTTTATCTTGTCGGCGAACTTCAACCCTTAAAACTTACACACCTATTTGGGGTGTTGGTCATTGTGGTGAAGCAAAAATCATGTAAATTTTCGTACGCCAAATCCAGCAGATGTTGCGAAATATCTAGCATATCTATATCTAGATCAAAAGTTAGCTCACAGAACCATTCTCGTGCACAAGTCCGTTATTGCATCTATTTGTGAAACTACTTCAATCACATTTTGAAAGCAATTTCAATTGCCAAACCTTTGCCTCCGGGGGTGCCCACATGGGACGCCAGAGGCGTGGGTATCTTAGTGGTAATTATACCCTATGTGGGTATTGATTACTTATTTAAAGTTAAGTAAAATTACTTATTTTATTATTTTGGCTCCGCAAGTTAAAAAACCTGTCAATGAACAGACGGGGCTCATTAACAAATTTGTTCGTATCTACTAGAGATCCTGTTAGAGCAGCCACTTAAACCATAATCGGTGATTGGGTAAAACGTATTCCATCTGGTGCACGAATACAGGCCTCTCCAGGTAGTTTTAGATCGGCTGTCTCATCATTAAATTGGTTAGAAAATTATCCTATAAATGATATATTATCTAAAGCAAACTGGAGGCATAAATCAACTTTCAGAAAATTTTATCATAAAGATATCAGATCAAGTAACGAAATGTCCTCGGTGCTTTCGTTATCTTTATTTCAAGTCCCCAATTGATTAACCAATGTTTTCATGACATATGATTCAAATAAAAATTACTTTTGAAGATATTGCACAGATTGCAAGTGTTCCTATGTTTTTATTTAATAATTCTATACACTGCCAATAAATGAACGGCTAGTACTTGTTTCATATAAAGCCTCTTTATATGAATATGATTAAAATTAATATTGGGTTATAATTCACATTGTTGCTTTTCATTCATACAATCCACCAGGAGATAACAAACACGTCTCTCATAATGGACTTCGGACGTCAAACGGAACACATAATATAAAAATTTTACCTTCGAATAAAATTTGTATTATGTTTCCTAAGACGTCCGAAGTCCAGGTAAGGTCTTCCTGGTGCATACCTACCTTTGCATCATTATGAGCCGAACAATGATCTAAAACTTCATCATGGCGGCTTGTATGCGGTTTTTTGAAGGTAGTTCACAGATTTGACGTTGGGGGTCGCTAGTGGCGCGATTACGAGGCGGAAGTGACGACATCTAGCGGCTGTTCACGGAACGAAACGGTGTACTCTCTCCCATAATGGACTTCGGACGTCTTAGGAAACATAATACAAATTTTATTCGAAGGTAAAATTTTTATATTATTTATTACAAAGGGACTATATACCATATCTATCACAATAATAAACAAATCTTGTACAGTAGATTCATTTTAAAGCTTGATTAGATTTATTTGCAACCTGGACATAATTCGATAAATATTTGAACATCAACTAATTTCGTTCAGAAATTATTTGATAGTTGTTTTAAATAATATATTGCTATTATTTATTACATAGGGGCTATATACCACATCTATCACAATAGTAAACAAATATTGTACAGTACTATCATTTTATAACTTGATTAAATAAATTAGAAATTCAGTAAGTATTTATTTTTAACCTTAACTTAAATCGATAAAAATATTCAATTGTTATTTATTGCATTGGGGTTATATACCATATCTAACACGGCCATACTGACAAGTACTTCGCTCTCGAAGTACCTAACTGACTATAATGATATAAATAAATAATTAAATAAATATTTCTTTTTTTTTTCTTTCATGTAATGATATGTATATGGAATGAACAAACGAAAAATAAATAAATAGATAAATAATTTTCAAGTAGTCTCTGGCCTTGACATATCAGTCCTATCACCTGCTGCGCGTGAATTTCAGAAAGATATCAGGGCAGTGACCGACCAGCAGTTCATATAATAGCCTCTGGCCTTGACATATCAGTCCTATCACCTGCTGCGGGTGAATTTCAGAAAGATATCAGGGCAGTGGCCGACCAGCAGTTCATACAATAGTCTCTGGCCTTGACATATCAGTCCTATCACCTGCTGCGCGTGAATTTCAGAAAGATATCAGGGCAGTGACCGACCAGCAGTTCATAATCCTCACTTACAATTTTACTTATAACTTTACTGGGCAGACCAAACACCCCGCCGTCGGTGAAGCTCAATCACCCGCAGTTAGTGAATGTCTAACCACAGCCAAGGTTTTATTTATTCATCCATATTACATATCATACAATCATGTTTTTAAATTTAGTGTCATAAACCTTCACTAATATAAAATACAATACATACGATAGCACAGTAACACTTATTTCTCTAGATTCAACTTAGTTTCTTTTTTTTTTCTCTTTTATTTGTATTCACAAAGTGTATATAATTATATCATGGACAATATGACGTCTATCACTTGTTCATTTTTCATTTTCTTTTGCATGGTATTATGTACATGATTTTTTTTTTTTTGCTTCATGAATCAAAGGATTTGCATTTTATTTTCCAAAGAAATCGACTCGGTTATGCTGACAATTATTATTATCATTGCGAATAGTTCTATCAAGTCGAGACCTTTTCAAAATCATGATTTTTTAGCCGATTTACTAAGCTATACTTTTAAGTTTGAGGCTAAGATTCAGATCGTATTTCGGTTCATTCGATCAAATTGTAACTAGTTTTCATATTATTCAAGTAGAGATTTGTTCCATTTTATCATAATATTTAGGTTCTTAAAGTCATAATTAAAGCACCTTTTTATTTTGTAAGACAAACAGCAAACAGATGTTCAAACTATAGACCTATTGCAAAATCAAAGAAGATTTTTCTAGAAAAAATAAAACATTATATATAAACTCTTAATCGTATCTTATGAAAATGACCTCCTGATTAACTTGGTCATTGAACAGAAGATCTACAACTACTCTTTCTTTTAATATCAAAGCTTATAAGCCAGTTAAAATACTACTTCAAAAAGACCATCAATTTGTATTTTGAACAGTTTCTCTTCAACTATTTTTTTTTAAACTAACAGTTCAAATTGTTATAAACAAGTGTTTTTTTTTGTTTAGGGCACTATTTGTTATTCATTCGAGCTTTATGTTTCATTTCTACACTAGACCATATTTTTAGACTCAATAGTAAATTACATATTTACAAAAATGATCAATAGTTAAACATTTATTTGTATGCTGCGTAATCTTTTCTAGTAGTATCGGATTTAATTTTTTTTTTAAATCTTTATTAGAAAGAAAAAGGGGTTGGGTCTAGTATTCGGTAGCAGGCGGAGGGGGGGGGTGAGGGGTGTGAGGGGGAGGGGGAGGGAGTCCCCTACCCCCCAGTACCACTCCCATGTTAAGGTCATGCACCGTTCTGGAGAAAAACCAATTTTTGTAACCTAACCTTAAAACTTGTTGTAGTCACATAATAGGCGTATTCCAAAAACTTGGTATAGTTTAGCATAAGGAGGGAGGTGCCCCCTGTGTCCTGGCACCACTCTCCTGTAAAGGCAGCGCCCAGACCCCGCCATCTCTTCGAATCTAACCTGTCCGTGTCGGGGTGCCCCAAGTCCCGAGCTCTAAGAAAGGCTTGCAATTGGTAAGGTATAAGTCCCCGATTGTAATGCTACCACATTTTTCACAAGATAATGTATTTTTCGAGAAATTAATGAAAACCAATTTTGCTAACCTCAAATCAGATAAAATCGAAAACGGAACTTAAAAACGGGCGATTGACAACCATATATACACCACGTATTGTCTATGGTGCAAAATCAGTTGAAAAAAAAATCAATGCAGTTTTTCGACCTAGGATGCAAGAGCGAGCGAAGCAAGCTCGGGACTTTGGGGCACCCCGACACGGACAGGTTAGGTTAGAAGGGGATGGCGGGGTCTGAAAGACCCCGCCATCCCCTTCGTGGTTATTTTTTTTAAACCACCCAGAAGTAGGAGCCCCGCGGAGCGGGGCTCCGTCGAGCCACCCTGGTAGGTAGTAATCAATGACCTAGTTGACCTAGGATGCAAGAGCGAGCTCGGGACACCCCGACACGGACAGGTTAGATTTAGGTTAGATTCGAAGAGATGGCGGGTTCTGGGCACTGCCTTTACAGGAGAGTGGTGCCAGGACACAGGGGGCACCTCCCTCCTTATGCTAAACTATACCAAGTTTTTGGAATACGCCTATTATGTGACTACAACAAGTTTTAAGGTTAGGTTACAAAAATTGGTTTTTCTCAAGAACGGTGCATGACCTTAACATGGGAGTGGTACCGGGGGGTAGGGGACTCCCTCCCCCTCCCCCTCACCCCCCTCACCCCCCCCTCCGCCTGCTACCGAATACTAGACTTTACCCAGAAAAAGGCTTTCATCGCGAAGCGATTATGCCAGCCTCGTAGTTTTTTTTTTTTTTTTTTTTTTCCGTGGTAAAATCATCAAATGAGTCCTCCCAGCCCCGGGCAGGGCGGGAGGGACTGTCAGACTTGTACTGACTAAAATCCACGGTGTCCTTCGGTAGCCCTTTTGCGTACCGGAGTCGCGGTATACGTATGTCCCGCGACAGCCTCGTAGTTTTACAAATTGATTAGAAATAACTTATTGCTAAGATCTTAACTTAATTAATTTTATAATCAAATAATACAACTTAATAGATAGTTCGGATGTAGGTTTAGACAAGATTAAATTACATTCACCAACATCCCTTAAATTTACCTTATTTTCTAATTCTAACGCTCTCCGTTCTGCACCAACCCGGACACACTCTACCAACGCGTGATAGGCATCCTCCCTTACGTTGCAAGTCAGACAATTTGGGGTATCCACAACTTTCATAAGATGGCCAAATGCGTTTAATGGAATGTGTCCTGTTCGCAAACGCATGCTTGTTACTAATAATCGTCTAGTCATGTGTACTTCATAAAACCATGGAATCTTGGGTGGCTCAGACTGAACTGTTTTGTACCATATACCCTTCTCTTCGGATCTTTTGTCAAAGTATTCGTTCCACAGTATATTGCACGTAAGCTTAACATCTCTGAGAATATCCATGAAGAAGGGTAAATGACTGTCAGAAATTCCTTCAGTGATTCCTGTTTTTGCAAATTTGTCAACTACTTCGTTTCCCATCAGATTTACATGTGATGGAATCCATTGGAATTTAACAGTTTTGCCATTATTATTTAATTTCAGATACGTCTCTAGTATAGAATAAGCTACAGGCAGACCTCGTGTACTCGAGGTACATCGGGCTATATGCTGTAAAGCGCTTTTTGAATCACTAAGTATAACAAATTTCGTGTAATTGCATGACATCAAATATGATAAGCACTCTGAAATAGCATATAATTCTGCTGTTAGTATAGATGATTTGGAATTTAATGTGAAACTGACTCCTGTGTTACACTGGGGATCAAAAAACGCTGCTCCAGTTCCATTGTCGTCCTTAGATCCATCACTGTAAATCTAATAGAATCCATCACAACTGTTTGCTATAGTTTCCACAGACTTCGTTAGGAGTGCCACTGATGTATGGGATCTTTTAGGTTCTGACATGTTATTGATTTTTAGATTAATGTGTGACTTTATATCTATGTTCGCCATCCATGTTGACAGTGAAAACATTTCCAGAACTTTAGACTGATGTAAAGTTTGATTGGACAATTCACTGTATACGATAGTTAGTAACGGTTTTTTCTTATTGCCAATATGACTCCTCGCATATCGATGTTAATTTTGATATCATTGTTATGGTACCATCATCTTCAACAGATTTAGCTTTCAAACAAAATTTAGCAGCTAAATATTTCCGTCGAATAAACAATGGCGGCAGACATAACTCCGATTCCATCGCGTGGATTGGGCAACTTTTCAAAAAACCGCCAACTACTCTCATGGCTTGGTTTTGAATTTTGTCTAACCTTGAAATGTTAGTCTTAGCGCTGTTGTCGAATAAAAAACTTGCATAATCCAATCGACTGCGAATTATTGCAATATACAGTCTTCTTAGATGTAATGGATGAACTCCCCAAGACGATCCTGCCAGAACCTTAAAAGCATTTAAAAACTTCATACTTTTTTCATAGATTTCATTTATGTGTTTGCGCCATTTCAAAGATGAATCTAGCCAAAGTCCTAAATATTTAACAACAGGGACGCATTCTAAGTACACAGTGTTGATAGCGATGTTTATTAATTGTAACGACCTTCCTCTAGAAAATAAACAAATTTTACTTTTTGTAGGAGATAATTCAAGCCCCAATACCCTTAACAAATTTGACAAACTATCTAAGGCTTCCTGAAGAAGAATGGTCATGAATTTAATATCTTGTCCAGAAACATAGAGGACGAAATCATCCGCGTATTGAGATACATAAACACTCATGATATCTTTACAAATGTTACATGTTACTATGTTGAATAAAATTGGAGACATAGGGTCTCCTTGGGCTAATCCCTTACATGTCCATCTCGAAATCGAAACATTGCTCCCTACTTCCGATACAGATAAATGTCTCTCTCTCAAGTATTCCCATGTATATCTGCATATAGAAGCCCCTACCCCCATCTCATCTAATTTAGTGACTACTTGTAGGATATTGACATTATTGTATGCGTTGTCTATATCTACGAAACATGCTAATGTCTTTTGTTTAGTGGTATATCCTATCTGAATTTGCGAAACAAGGCGAACGAGATTATCTTCTATATTCTTAATTAATTGTTGCTTGCAGACTGGTACGTACCCTGACCTTTTAAAGATAGGGGTGATACGTCCTATACACAAAAAGGGTCCACGTGATGACATTAACAACTATCGACCTATCACTATATTGTCTTGTATTGATAAGATTTTAGAACGTTATATTGGTAATGAGATAAATACTTTTTTGGAAACGCATAGGATAATCAACAACAAACAATACGGATTCCAAAAAAATAAGAGTACAACACAACTACTACGTTCGTTCACTGATGAAGTCAATAAACATTTAAACGACAAAAAACACATCTTGACACTCTTTATAGACTTCAGCAAAGCATTCGATATGCTCCGTTATGATACACTATTTGAGAAGTTGTCACAAAATGGGATACAAGGGCCACTACTAAAACTCTTAAAAAACTACCACACCAACAGATTAAATACAGTTAAAATAAAAAATGAATATAGTTCAAAGCTTCAATCCACGCAAGGAACGGCCCAGGGGTCAATTATTGGTCCAACAGAATACTTACTTTATGTTAATGACATGAGTAATGCTATCAATTCAGGCTCTGTATACCAATTTGCAGACGACACGTGCATATTGGTCGCTGATAAAAATATCCATAATGCCCAGGAATCCCTACAACGTAATTTCGACCAAATGTGTAAATGGGCTCATGACGTCGGGTTAGTAATAAATGCAAAAAAACAAAGATCGTTCACATTCATTCATCACACAATAAATGCTCCACAATACCTACAGTTATAGCACATCAGCACACTTGCCTCCATAACCCGTTAAAGAATTGCAAATGCCCGTCCTTAGAGGTAGTTGATAAACATATGTATGTCGGCCTAATAGTTGACAGTCGATTCTGCTGGGGCCCGCACAAGGATTATGTGTGTAACAAACTGAGATCGGTACTAGGTAAACTAACCATACTAAAACATAAACTACCCTACAAAACACTCAGAATGCTATATATGGCCCTAGCGGACTCGGTTATCAACTACGGGCTTAGCAGCTATGGGAGAACTTATCAAACCTACCTGTCTGACATTTATAAGATACAATTAAGAATATTGAAAGTTATAACACCAAAACATTTGATAAAGAAATTCAAAAATAGTGATGATGACCTTTTTAAATACTGTAATGTTATGAATGTGTTCAATAAAGTTGAATTTTGTACTCTCGCGGAAGTAAGGAGACCTGAACTAATAATTGAAAAAACTAGACCTACATTTTTGAGAACGATACCTTTTAAAAATAAATACATGTTACCAAAATTCAACAATGTGTACGGGATGAGGGTTGCTGATTATTTGGTACCTTACTTTCTAAATAAACTCCCAGAAGAATTACAAACGTTATATATGACTGGTTCGAAAAGTTATAAGTACAAATCAAAGCGTTTCCTGACACAACATCACATGTAAACTGATTTAAAGTGTTTTTTACGGCTCGCCTGCACACAGATAAACCCAGAGAGGTTTCCGTTGTGAGGCCAGACTTGATGTAAGAATATTGTAAGTATTTTAGAAAAAATAAAAAAAATAATAAAAAAAAAATAATCTAGGCAAGATTGAGATCTTCTAAATCCTACCGTATTCTTGGAGAAAAGACCTTTACTTTCACCAAACCATTCAAGACGTTTCGTTATAATATTATGTAAAGTTTTACAAAGGCAAGATATGAGTGAGATAGGTCTTAAGGTAGTTATGTTGCTTGGATCGCGTCCAGGTTTTGGTACAGGCACTACTCTGATATTCCTCCACTGTCTGGGAACCTCACCTTCAGTCAAACATTTATTGAATAATTCGACTATCAACTGTTTGTTGGGGAAATTATAAACCATCGAATAGGAAATATCGTCCTCCCCTGGAGCGGTATCTTTTGTCTTCAGTATATTTGATAGTTCCTGCGCCGAAATTTGCGCCTCCAACTGTAGATTAACTGAACTAAATACAGGACATGGTGGGCTTACGTAATCTGGTGTCAATTGTTTTAAAAATTCAGTAGCCCTTTCTGCCTCCAGACAAATTCTATTACTTCGATATCCTTTGAGCCATCTCATTTTGTTCCATAACTCGCTACTAGACACCATGTCGCCTATACTGTCACAGAACTGACGAAAAGATTCTGCACTTGCTTTGCGAATTAGTCTCTGTGCTCTAGCAACCTTTTGTTTAAGAATTATGAAATTTGTAGGGATTGGGTTTTTTCTGAACTGTGCTAATGCCAGTCTACGTTCCGCTACCGCCCTAGACAAATCAGGGGACCAGTATGATCTTGGAACAAACTTACTAGTTGGGTCTTCGTTAATCTTAATGTTCGGGATTGATTCTTGAGATGCAAAATTAATTATTTCTATAAGTTCATCATACATTTGTTGAGTATTTCCTGTAAATCTATTGCTATCAATTTTATTTGAGATTATTTCTTTATATTTCTGCCAATCTCCTTTTTTAAAATTACGTTTTGATTTTTTTAAGTTA
The DNA here is from genome assembly GCA_950005045.1 of Agrotis exclamationis. Lineage (NCBI taxonomy): Eukaryota > Metazoa > Arthropoda > Insecta > Lepidoptera > Noctuidae > Agrotis > Agrotis exclamationis. The sequence continues at coordinate 3,868,543 of OX465415.1, read as the reverse complement.
TTATAACATGGTATTTGTGTAGAAATAAGAACTATTAAGTGATCACTACCGAGATTTTCGTTTGAAACATTCCAGTTGAACCGTAATGCTATATCTGATGATGCGAATGTGACATCAGGCGAACTTTTCTGTAATTGATTTAGGACTAACCTAAGTCTGGTATAATCTCCAGTGTTGAGGGAAACATAATGCCATTCATCAGCTACATCGTGAATCTGTAAACCCCTGTGATCGCTTTTGTATGACCAGTTCGTATGATGCCCGTTGAAATCTCCCCCTATCAAAGTTTTACTAGACCACTTAGAAAATAACGTTTTCCAATCATCATCTGCCGTGTGTATATTGGGAGGGCAATAAACAGCTATAATGTTTTCTAAGAAATTACAATTAAACATTTTAATATGGAGTACTTGAATGTTTCGATTTCGTAAGCTAAAATTACCGATTTGACTTTTTATGGTGTTATGTACCACAATCGCGATTCCACCGTATGAGTCATCCCGATCTTGCCTATAAATATTATAACCATTGAGTTTTAATTGACTATCCGGTTTGAGCCAGGTCTCGGATATAATGCAAATATGAATTTTACTTGTTATTAGAAAATTCTCAAGAACTTTCATTTTCGGTCTCAAACTTTGTGCGTTCCACTGCAATAAGTTAATTTGAACAATTTATTTTTAGATGCCATTACTCATTAAGGCCAAAAAATAACTCTAAACACTTGTTCACAATAGGCCACTCAGATATATTATCTACCAATACTAATAACAACCATTTACTACAACACTTAATAACATCATAAAACTTTTCTTGAATACTTCGATTACGCATATAAATAATATCCTTCAACCGTCTAATTAACTCGTCAAAGTGTACCTCCCGCGTATTGTTGCCGTTCTCGTTTTCGCCGAAATCGTTATCAGTAGCAGATGGTTGTTTAGGAATGCGGTCCGACGACTCTCGATGTCCCCACCAAGCCGTTTTGCCTTTGTTTTGAAAGTATGACTGGTTACGTTTATTACCTCCTTGCGGTGATTTCGCTCGATTTTGCGTAAATAACGGTGGGAATGGATCCGGCGTGTTTTTATTACTACTGCCCGGTTCCTCTAAAAGTAAACCACTAAAGTTGTTACTGGTATCAATCTTCGGTTTATCGGTTTGGCTTGTTGTCTGAGAATGAATTGGCAACTTGGGTCTAACGTACATATTGCATGCTACATAATAAGTGCAGTTATATTCTGCCATAAGTTCTCTCACGCGCTTCTCTCGAACATAAACCGGACAATTTCTGTTTAACGCCATGTGGTCACCTCGACAGTTCACACATTTGAACGTTGCGACTTCACAGTTACTGTGTTCTTCTGTACACTTAGGACATTTTTTTTTTTTTTTTTTTTTCGTGGTAAAATCATCAAATGAGTCCTCCCACCCCGGGCAGGGCGGGAGGTAGAGATGGGTAACTAGCCGAAATTTCAATAGCTTAGCTAACCGGCTATTTGTGGTGTAATAGCCAGCTAGCTAGCCAGCTATTTGGCTACTTGGCTATTGAACAATAGCGTTTAGTAACTGGCGGCGCAACGAAGCGGCGCCGGTGTGGCTAGGTAGGACTTAAATAACGCAACATCAAATGCCCGATCTGAATTCGATAAATCAAAAAGAAATGATTTCCTCTCTGAGGTCACAATAACCAAAATACTAACTATAAATTTTTTATTTATTTTAAACCCCGTCAAGTTTAAAATAAATAAAAAATTTATAGTTAGTATAACTAATCATCGTATTTCATAAGTTCGTTCATTAAACGAACGAAATTACTAAGTATAATGCTCTTTCTTTGTCTAATCTATTTTGTGAATATTGTGAGAAAAAGATCGACGATACTAATGAAGATCGTACACGCGTAGCGCAGTGAGCGACACACAGCTATCGGCTATATTTTGGCTACTCTAGCTACCCGGCTACCGAATACCGGGACGGCTATAAAACGTAGCAGTTAACTATACTCCGTGGTGGCTACGCGGCTACGAGCGGCTACGCGGTTACGAGCGGCTACGCGGCTATATCATAACCTGTCAGTTATCTAGCCAACCAGTAGCCGATAGCTAGCTATCGTGTCGACGGATATCATAGCCGTGGCTATTTTGCTCATAGCCGGTATTTGGCTAGTTATGGCTATAGCTACCCATCGCTAGCGGGAGGGACTGTCAGACTTGTACTGACTAAAATCCACGGTGTCCTTCAATAGCCCTTTGTGTTCCGGGGTCACGGTAATGAGATAAGTCCCGCAACCCCGGCAGGCTTTGGCCCTCTTGGGCGGGGCCCCGTCATCGTGCTGACGCTCTTTGAGGCGCGCGTGGAACACAACGCGCCGTCGACCCGGGCATGGTCCATGGTCGGGCGGCGAGTTGCCCTTTACTCGCCGCCCGCATGCCCGCGCCTACGGTGGCCGGAGATCGTCTTGCGACGTCCGTCGCCGTGGGCGCCAACCACCGCGGGTGGGGCGGAGGGAGGACTCTGTCCTCTCTCTCTCGCGGCGCGCCTCCTCCTTCGCGAGTATTACTGCTTCGCAGAAGGAGGCGACCGCTTCCCACTCCGTCTCGCCCCGCAGCATGGCCGCAACCAATGCTGGGCGCGAGAGGTCTCCGCCTATCGCCGCCGTGAGGACACGTCGGTGCTCTGCCCAAGCGGGGCAGTCTTGCACCGTACACTTAGGACATACTATTTTTTTTGGACGGGCATCTAGCTTTAACGTGACCAAACTTCCAGCAGTTTGAACACTGTGTTACGGGAAAGACATAAGGTTCTACCTTAGCGCGTAGACAGTCCACATAAATAAAACTTGGTAGGTATGAGCCACTGAAGCCTACTTTGACTACCTCGCTGGGCACCCAGCTTCCTTCTTCTCGTCTCTGTAACCTTTTTAAGGATGCGATATGGATACCATCAGGACACTTGATCGCTTCTAATACCTCCTCATCGGATAACTCAAGGTCCACATCTCGTATCACACCGTATGAAATATTTACGTCCATTGCGCTGTACACCCTCCACTCTTTAGTTTGGAACTCTTGACAATCCAGTAACTTGCCCACACATTCCTCAGTCGAAGCTTCTATTTTTAGGGTTCCGTAGTCAACAAGGAACCCTTATAGTTTCGCCATGTCCGTCCGTCCGTCCGTCCGTCTGTCCGCAGCTTAGCTCAGAGACGCCCAGCACTAGAAAGCTGTAATTTGGTGTAAATATACGGATTTGTTGCGTCAAAAAAGTGGTAAAATAAAATCTCGTAAAATATTTTTTTTTAGGGTACCTCCTGTACACGTAAAGCGGGGATGTTTTTTTTTTTTTCTCGCGTACCCCTTAGTGTGGGGTATCATTAAATAGGCCTTTAAAAAATATTGGTAGTTTTCATCAACAATTTTTTGATAAAAAGATTCGTTTGTGAAATATTAAGCTTTAAAGTGCTAATTTTTGCCCTACTCGAGTGTCCCCCCCCTCTACCAGCTAAACGGTTATGTTTGGGGGTGTGAAAAAATTTACAATAGTAGTATATATAACGAAGTTTAAAAGAAAATTATCATGACTAAGTGGGCTTTACAAGTTTACGAGTAATAGTTGACCAACTTATAAAACGTACTGGGATAACATTTTCCTAAACAAAATGTATCGGAGAACAACTGCAAATGTAAGTTTGTCAACTTCATTTTTACAGCTATAATAGGTAGTGGAGTGGAGTGGAGTGCAGTGGAGTGGAGTGGAGTGGAGTGGAGTGGAGTGGAGTGGAGTGGAGTGGAGTGGAGTGGAGTGGAGTGGAGTGGAGTGGAGTGGAGTGGAGTGGAGTGGAGTGGAGTGGAGTGGAGCGGAGTGGAGTGGAGTGGAGCGGAGTGGAGTGGAGTGGAGCGGAGTGGAGTGGAGCGGAGTGGAGTGGAGTGGAGCGGAGTGGAGCGGAGTGGAGTGGAGTGGAGTGGAGTGGAGTGGAGTGGAGTGGAGTGGAGTGGATCGGAGTGGAGTGGAGTGGAGCGGAGCGGAGTGGAGTGGAAGGGAGTGGAGCGGAGCGGAGCGGAGCGGAGTGGAGTAGAGCGGAGTGGAGCGGAGTGGAGTAGAGCGGAGTGGAGCGGAGTGGAGCGGAGTGGAGCGGAGTGGAGTGGGGTAGTGTGGGGTGGAGGGTCGAAAATCGCTTGAACCTTTTTAACAGGTTCATAGCGATTTTCGACGTGCCTTGACACCTCTCAAGTTTTTTTTTTTAATACGTCATAAATCGTAAACCTTTCAAAGTTGGAACCAACTACAAGAACTTTTATAGTATGTTATTACTTGCTGCTACGGAACCCTTTATGTGCGAGTCCGACTCGCTCTTGGCCGGTTTTAATTTATATGGACTAATGTATTTAATATGGGTTACATCAATTAAGCCTATGCTGTTAAATAATTTTGCCATGGCAAACTGTTTTGGCAATTTTTCTCTGCTCCAAATAAAAACTTCTTTTCTGAATTTTTTAGGTTTCTTTACTTTCTCTCTTTCAACTTTGGTCCAGCTTCCTTCTTCGTCTGCTTCTCTCTCTCGTTTTGTTGTATTACTTATTACGTCTTCTTCCATAATTTGAATTTCACTACTAATAGGATCCATCAATTTTTCTACTGACTTTCTTCTTTTTTCTCCTTCTTCTATTAAAATTTGTGACATCCATCCATCAACTGGACCCGGGTTGATGTCTTCTTGGTCACTATTACTGCCACTGTCACAAGTGGCCATTATAAGGGCATACTCATTCCGATGGGTCAATACAAAAAAAAACAATTCTAGTTACCGTTAATCGAAAACGCGCGCGAGTGGTTCACACGAGTGCCGTGACAGAACTGATCGGATTTAATGTTGATTTTTTACATTGGGTTGGCATAAGGACTTTCCTAGCGGGACCGACGGGGCATATGAACTATGAATTCTATTCTATGAGTAGGGGAAAACACCAACATGTATAAAAAATGAGGGGAATTAACACTTACCATAGAATAACTTTTTTTAGACAGTCTAAATTAGGGACCACAATTTTTGGTTTGATAATAAATAATGTTATTTATCAATTCACATTGTTATAACTTTGATTGTTTTGAAATTTAAATTATCATATGCTAATGTTTCAAAAATAGGTGATATCTTGTACAAATCCTGGTACTAAGGCATTTGATTGAATAAATCACTTATCACAAAAATAATGTTTTATTTAAGTACAGTCCCAATAAAAGTTCAAAAATGTAACATAGCAAGACTCCGGTAGATTTTATTTAAAGCTATTCATACTCCTAAATATTTATTTATTTTAATTTTAAATGTAGTAATTTGTCATAAATGGTAATTTTAAAGTTTTATACAATATTTTAAACTTGTTTTTTTTTTTAAAAAAAAAAACGCTGTTCAAATTCAAACCGATTTCAACCTGTGTTCCAAAACAACTTGTTTTAATCATGCCAACCCTTGCATTTTGCAAATGAAAGCTATACTAAATTAACAAAAATGTCAATAGTCTCAACTCTCATATTTTCTTCGGATCAAAAGATATTTCATTTAGTTTACTTGTTTTTCCAAACAACAACTATTTACTGATGTACGGTGAACCCGCACATTTCGTAACATTAAGTAGGTTAAGCTAACTCAGCGTTTGCATACGCGCGATCATTTACTGAATCGGCTAAGTAAAAATAAATCAGTGATTTTACCACACTCACCACGGGCGGTTTTATTCATAATTCCCGGGTTTCTATCGTATCACAAGTGTATAGAACAATCATCATACGCTTGAACAAGGTGTATAGACTAGCGTCATACATTTTTTTGGTCCTTCGAGCCGGATTCTGTGATCACGCGTAACAATCCATCGGGTGCATAGATCAAGGTGTGTTGAAATCGCAGCCACACACTTGATTACATTCGTTGAGTTCGCGACAGTTCCGCAAATAGTTAAAGTCCATTCAGTGAACCATCAGTGAATCGTTCGAAGAAGACATCGATCGAGCTGAATCTACATCTGCACTGCACACATCGTCAGCAGCCCGCAGGTGGTATCACAAGTCATCAGTGTCCAAGTAAGATTGTTCCTTTTATTAAATCATAATGGCCGTTTCGAGCGCTCGTCAATCGGAAATATTAGAAGGTCTCAATAGGATAAAGATCAACTTCGGCAAGGATCCGTTGTCGAGGAAAACTCCAGACTACATTCAAAAGAGATTGGAGTCGTTGGATAACCTCTGGGGAGAGTTCGAGCAAAATCATTTGAAACTCTCTGAGTTTCCGGAAAAGGAACCTCAATATTTTGCATCTAACCTTTATCAACAGGGCAAAGGCCTCTACCAGTCTATTCGAACTTTACTTACTGCCTTTGGTTCGGATGAAAGGGGTACGCAGTCAAACCCTGAAGCCACTGAATTGTTGGCTCAACAGAGAACCAATTTTAGGTCGTTCAACAGGTTAGTTAGGAGCATCAACGTAGACAATATATCCGAGAGATGGGAACTTGAAGACGAGCTTAGGGCAATACAAGCCAAGTGGAACACGATCGATACGTTACATCTGCGAATTGACCACATACTTCAAGGTGGAGATGTAGCGTACGAAAATGAATTTAGTTTGTACGAGTGTAGCTACAAAGAGATAAAGCGTTCTCTTAATAAGAAAATATCGTCCATGGTTCATGTACAACAGGCAACGCCGAAGCTCGAGATTCCTACCTTTACGGGGAAATACACGCAGTGGCCAACATTTTGTGACCTGTTTACAGAAGCTATTCACGACAACAACACAATAACCAAAGGTCAGAAGATGCAACACTTGAAAGGAAAACCAAGGGAGAGGCCGAACGCCTCATTCAACATCTTCACATTTCGTCTGAAAATTACGACACAGCTTGGGAAATTCTAAATCACCGATACAATAATGCTCAAGTTCTTTTTACAAATCAAATAGAAATATTTTTAAATCAACCTTCTATATCTAAACAAACAGCTTATGAGTTAAAGCGGTTATATGATACGACCACGGAGTGTATCCACGCTATACACAACCTTGGTGTGAATACAAATACATGGGATCCGTTGTTAGTACACCTTCTCAGTAAGAAACTGGACCAGGAGACTTATTGTGACTACAAAGAGGCGCGTTCGTCACCTAGGGAGCTCCCAACCCTGACAGAATTTATGACGTTCCTCGAAAACAAGTTCACAGCCCTGGAACCCTTACATCGAAGAGAGAGAGAAACATCGAAGCCTGCCTTTAAACGGGAGTCTGGTCAACAGCGTGACAAACCTACAAGTCATGGCAACCAGTATAAAAAACATTATCAAGCCGTTGCTACTCAGGGGCCGGACTGTCCGATTTGTAATATACGTCACGCGATATTCCGCTGTAGGAAGTTTACGAAGTTGACCCCAGGTGATAAATTGACTTTGGTAATAAAGAGTCAATATTGCAAAAATTGCCTTAATTATCATCCTGACAGTGAGTGCACCAGCACGAGGCGTTGTAAAAAGTGTAATAGTCATCATAACACTTTACTGCATGATGCGTGTGTATCGCAGCTACAAGCCGCAGCGACGACTAGCAATGCCGTGCAGCCATCACCGGGACAGCATAATGTCAATCACGTTGCAGCTGATAATGAAGAAATATTGTTAACCACGTTGTCGTTAACCGTGTTATCTAAAGACGGTACATATGTAACATTGCGAGCGCTTCTCGATCAAGGGTCACAAATTTCGTTAATTTCAGAAAATGCGACGCAAATGCTAGGCTTGCAACGTCGACAATATCATGCGTCTATTTCAGGTGTAGGTCCAGTCTCCAAACAAAGTAAAGGAATTGTAACTCTAAACTGCAAGTCCATTTATGGCGATTACACCCTTAATACTCAGGCGTTGGTTGTATCAAAGGTTATAAACAGCCTACCGAACTCCTCATTCCGCAAACAGCCCTGGTCTCACCTGCAACATCTTCAGTTAGCAGACCCGGAGTACAATATATCAAGACCCATTGATCTTCTCCTGGACGCCAGTGTATATTCGGAGATTATATTAAGTGGTCTTATAAAGGGCCCAGCGCATGCCCCCATAGCTCAACAAACCAAAATGGGCTGGATCTTATCAGGAAATGTCAAAAGGTTCAACTGTCATGTCGCCATCAATAACATTGAAGAAATAGCCAAATTTTGGGAATTGGAGGATATTTACGACTCATCATCATCAACCGTGACCATTGGTGATCAATTTTGTGAAGATTTTTACAAAAACACCACGAGACGCTTAAACAATGGCATGTATGAAGTTGGAATACCCATGATGCCAGACTTTGAGCAGCAGCTCGGATCATCGAAGTTCAAGGCAATAGCGCAATTTAAACAGCTAGAGTCAAAAATGTCAAAAAATACATCGTTTTCAAACCAATACAAGCAATTTATGAACGAATACCAAGAATTGGGTCACATGCGACAAGTCCAAAGTACAACCGATCAGTCGTACTACTTACCACATCACGGTGTATGGAAACTTGATTCCACAACAACAAAGTTGAGAGTAGTTTTTAATGCCTCATCTAAGACTTCATCGGGTAAGAGTCTGAACGACTTAATGTACAGTGGACCCAACTTACAACAAGACCTATTAGCACTTATCATAAATTGGAGGCAATATCAATATGTAATCACTGCGGATATTGAAAAAATGTTCCGTCAGATACTCGTTAGAGAGCAAGATCAGCCTCTACAAACGATAATTTGGAGAGATTCCCGAGATGATCAATTGAGTCAATATCAGTTAACCACTGTAACGTACGGGACCAAGGCAGCGCCATTCTTAGCTATGCGGACTCTGAAACAACTCGCGACGGATGACGCCGAGACATATCCACTAGCAGCAGGAGCTGTAAAGAGCTCCTTCTACATGGATGATTTGCTGAGTGGACAGAATACTCTCGAACAAGCAAAAGAGCTACAACAACAACTCATTAAAATGCTCCAGGGTGCTGGCATGAACCTCCGCAAATGGTCAAGTAACAAGCCCGAGCTCCTGCAAAATTTAACAACAGACAAATTGAACAGTCCCTACGAATTTAAGTGTCTCGAATCCAGAAAGACTCTTGGATTAAAATGGATCCCATCATCTGATACATTCAAATTTCAAAGTCCTATAATCTCTAACAATAACGCAGTAATTACAAAGCGGCAATTATTGTCAGAAGTGTCCAAGATATTCGATCCTCTTGGTTGGCTATCACCGCTTACAATCAAAGCGAAACTGCTGTTTCAACAAACATGGTCCATAGAAACCAACTGGGATCAAGAATTACCAACGGACATGCAGGAATATTGCCATAAATTAAAACAAGATTTAACCTGCATCGACAAATTTTGCATACCAAGATTCTTAGGCAATACAGAAAATACTTGTCAGTTACATGCATTTTGCGATACATCGGACAAAGCTTACGCTTGCGTAATTTACCTTGTCACCAAGAACAATAAGGGCGATTACACATCGACAATTGTTGCTGCAAAAACAAAGCTAGCACCGGTCGCAAATAAAACATCGCTTCCTCGACTAGAACTGTGCGGCGCACTACTTCTATCCCAACTGGTAAAAAAGGTCACTGAGTCCTTACCCAATATAAATATGAAGATTCATGCATGGACAGACTCCATGATAGTCTTGGGCTGGCTACACGGCGATATATCCAGATGGAAGTCATTTGTTGCCAACAGAGTTAAGCAAATTACCAACATTGTCCCGGCAGAATTCTGGAGTCATGTCAGCTCGGAAGAAAACGCAGCTGATTGCGCTACACGAGGTTTAACGTCTCATCAATTGTTAAACCAATCGTTGTGGTGGGAAGGACCTATATGGCTTAAAGGTTGCGAGAGGAAGGATGCTGAGAAGATCGTATACCAGTCTCCAACAATAGAAATAAAAGTTTGTGCGAACGCCGCCTTAGTAGAAAATAATGTTACATTTATTACAGACCTATTGCAAAATTACAGTTCGTTGACACGAGTCGTACGGATTACCGGCTGGGTGTCACGTTTTATCATGCGAATTCGCGACAAACAAATTGCAACACACAGTTTTCTCGGGCACGCCGCAATCGCGGCGGTAAGACCCCTCTTTGAGGAGTGGCTGGAAAGACGTCACGGCGTCCTGACTTACCCAGCCGCAGTGGTAGACGCCCACGGCGTCGGACGTCGCGGGACGATTTCCGGCCACCGTAGGCGCGGGCATGCGGGCGGCGAGTAAAGGGCAACTCGCCACCCGACCATGGACCATGCCCGGGTCGACGGCGCGTTGTGTTCCACGCGCGCCTCAAGGAGTGTCAGCATGATGACGGGGCCCCCCTCTAGAGGGCCAAAGCCTGCAGGGGTTGCGGGACTTATCTCATTACCGTGACCCCGGGACATAACGGGCTATTGAAGGACACCGTGGATTTTAGTCAGTACAAGTCTGACAGTCCCTCCCGCCCTGCCCGGGGTGGGAGGACTCATTTGATGATTTTACCACGAAAAAAAAAAAAAAAAAAAAAAAAAAACACACAGTTTTCTGGACTCATCAGAAATAAACAACGCTTGCCGTTTAATTATTAAAGAAGTGCAATCACAGGTATTTCAGCAAGAATTGCAACAAATTAAGTGTAAACAACAAGTGAGCTCGAAAAGCAAAATTTGCAGTCTAAGCCCTTGGCTAGATGAAAATGGCTTATTAAGAGTTGGTGGACGTTTAAAACACGCCAGTATAAGCACACCGGCGAAGCATCCCATCATACTACCAAGCTACAGTCGACTTACGGATCTTGTTATTAACCAAGCACATATAACAACGTTACACGGTGGTCCCCGACTAACACTCACCTACATAAGAGATAAATATTGGATCATCAGCGGTATCAGGACTGTTAAACGGCAGTTGAGACTGTGTGTTAAGTGTCGTCGATTTAACAACGAAGCTCAACAGAAAATAATGGCAGACTTACCACGAGCCAGAGTTACTCCGTCGAGGCCGTTCACCCATACAGGTGTAGATTTCACGGGCCACGTTGAGCTGAAAGTCAACAAGGGACGCGGAATCAAAACAACGAAAGGATACGTAGCAGTTTTCGTTTGCCTGTCAACGAAAGCGGTCCATCTGGAACTGGTTTCAGACCTGACTACGGCTGCCTTTCTTGCAGCGTTTCGTCGATTCTGCTCCCGCCGCGGATTACCAGGCCACATGTATAGTGACAATGGTACCAACTTTGTAGGAGCTAATCGCATTTTGTTAAAAGAGTATAAGGAGATTATCCAGAACCTCAACCCGGACTTCTTCAACAAAATCAGTGAACAAAACATTCAGTGGCACTTTAATGCACCAGCTTGGCCTAATGCTGGTGGACTTTGGGAGGCGGCTGTGAAGAGCCTGAAGTATCATTTGAGAAGGGTCATAGGCGATCAACGCCTTACATACGAAGAATTTTCGACGTTACTTTGCCAGATAGAGGCGTGTCTAAATTCCCGACCTTTATGTCAACTCACAGAAAATTCAGACGACGACTGTCTGACTCCTGGGCATTTCTTGACTGGGGCGCCGATCTTATCACGACCTCTTACTGACCCGGAATCATCAACACTGAAGGCGCGATGGCAACTCGTCCAAGCTATGACCAAGGACATCTGGCAACGGTGGTCATCGGAGTACCTGCAACAGCTACAAACTAGAACCAAGTGGCAACAGGCACGCCAGAATCTTGCAGTCGATGACTTCGTCCTCATTCGTGATGAAAACGTACCTCCAGGTAAATGGGCAATGGGACGAGTGCACATACTTCATCCCGGAAAGGATGGATATGTGAGAGTAGTTACTGTCAAGACAAGCAATAACACCATACAGCGTCCAGTCAACAAGCTTGTGTATTTGCCTGTGAACGAGGAGATACCCATTTCCAAACCCCTAAACCAGGGTGAGTCTTCAACTCCGCAAACAGATAAAACTGAAGGCAAAAGGCGAACTACGCGACCTCGAAGACAAAATGCTTTACAAACATTTTTCATCAGCGTTCTACTAATGCTTTTCTTTGCCTCTCCTAGTCTGCAACAAAAGGTGACGACATACAATGTTACGCAAATTACAACAAATCAGACACTTTACTTCGACAAAATGTCCAACCTCCAAATTATCAAGGACGATTGGAAACTCATCGTGTACTATAATATGTCCACTTTCTATGACGGAGTATGGGACATTAAAAACTATGTCAAACATTTAAAACAAACCGCTGATTGCATGGGTTCACAATACGACAGCGACATCTTACAACTAGAGCACGAAGTAAAGGAACTTGAGCATTTTCAGAAACTCCTTGAAACCCCAAACGCAAGAAGGCAAAAACGTGGTTTAATTAACGGAGTAGGGTACCTAGCAAACACGCTGTTCGGAGTCTTAGATGATAACTTCGCTCAACAATATAAGCAAGACATAGAAAAAATTGCCAATAATGAAAATCATCTTCAAACATTAATGAAAAATCAAACATTAGTGTTGAAATCGGAATACAACATTCTACGACGCAGCGAGGAGACGATGAACAAACAGTTCAAATTTATAAAACAGCATTTGAAAAATATTACTGACGATATCAATAAGGTGCGCCTGGACAACAGAAACACAATTTATGTAACGTCATCCGCGCTGGCTGCGAGAATCATATTGTCAAACCTCATGCGAATCCAACACACACTTATCAACACCGTGACCGACATCAGCCACGGTCGCATCGACCCGTACCTTTTGACTCCCGAACAGCTGGCTCGTCAGATCAACATAATCTCTGGGCAATTGCAGGGAAATCTAATGACCCCGATCGAGTCATCAAACCTATCCGAGCTGTACAAGCTTATGAAGGCGTCAGCAACGCTTTATGATGGCTATCTTATTATAGAGATCAAGATCCCGCTTGTGAGCAACGATATTTTCGAGTTAGATAGAATCATACCCATCCCTCAAAAAAGAGGATCGAATCACGTTCGCACTGTCCCAAGCTCGCCATATATTGCCTACAATATACAAAAGGACTTCGCTCTTCTCCTATCAGATAGTGACCTGCAATCATGCTTTCATATCGTTAGCAACAATCGGCTACTTTGCTCCACTGAGAAGCCTGTTTATAATCTGGGAATAAAACAATCGTTATGCGATATCAAGACTGTAAGTAATATGAGAAGTGCTTGTAAACAAGACGTGTCCACGTGCCACAATTATTGGGTCAACTTACATAATTCAAACTCCTGGCTTTACACCTGTTGTGAGTCATGTGAAATCCGTATTTCCTGTATTGCTGACTCAACAACGACAGTTATACGAGGCAGTGGTATCATTGACCTAGGTCAGGGATGCACACTGAAATCGGATTCGTACAGTATTCACACGCATAACAACTACTTGCATTATATGAACGTGCGATCAAATATCGAAGTCCCAGAGGTTTCCATTTTGAACTCTCTTTTAAACACAACTTTGCCCAACGATTTCGACGTACCAGAAAACCACACCCATATGTGGAATCAGCTTAGAGACCAAATAACCAATTTAAAGGAACAATCTTCTACGCAATTAAACGTCCACGACATCCACCATTATTCCGTCGTGTACGTTACCTTGGCCTTGGTTCTCATCGTAGGCGGCATAGGCTTATACTTCATTATGAGAAGTAAGTGCCGAGCCGCTCCGGAGCCGCAGCAGCGTGTGATGTTGGAGGTACGAGCACCAGCGGCTGCGGGCCAGCGAGCCCCGCGGGCGGAGGCCCGAGCTGGCCCCACGGGATCGGGATCTACTGAGTGCGCGCGTGAAACAGTGCCAGTGCCAGTGATTAGTGAGTTCAGTGATATAAGTGAGTCAACCAAAAGTGTAAATAAAGGGACCTCCCCTATGGTGAAATATTAACTAGAACAAAACCAGACAATTTAGTGTTAATATACACGTAATAGTTACTATAGTACTTAGAGTAGATATTGTTGAGATCACCTTGTATCAGCATCCAACGAAATATTGTATCATTTATTCTAAGTCATCATTGTTCCCCACCAACGTGTCCCCACGTTGCCGTCGTGGTGGGGCTTGTGTGTCTCGATGATCTCTGGGCCCCTGCCGGTAGAGGCACTCGTGCACTCATGCCGGACAGGCTCAGAGGGAGAGACCAGACCAAGAGGGACACACCGGGGAAAGGCGCGCCGCCTGGAGGATCGAGCAGTCAGCTCGAGCCTCTAGACGGCGCGGGGCCCGGTCTCAGAGACTGGGTCTAGGGGGGGAAAGGTTCACTTCCGGTACGCGTCTAATCTTCAGACGTAACCGTGAAGTGAACCAGGGGTGGGGAAATGGGGGCATAGGGAAAAAAGAGGAACTCACCTCTCTAAAAAAGTAAAAAACATGGATAAAAAGGTTATTGGAAGGCATACCCAGGCGGGTCCCAGCTGCTCTACAGCTGGGGAATCCCGCACCGGACACGTCCGGTCAGTCCCAACGTACTCTGGGGGGGACAACACTGACCTATTTTACCCAACTTTTGGGCCGGCAGTCGCCGCATTGAGCCAGGGAGGCTCACGTGCCCGTGGTGTGGAGTCGCTGGATCATTCCAGCACGTCCGCGCCACCGGCACCGACAACAGAGCGGGCACAGAGTGCCGCTCCGCGGATGGAGGGGGCGCTGGTGCTCGGGTCGGAGTCCGACTCGGCATCAGACGCCGTGAGCTTCCAGAGCGTGGGCTCTGGAGGCGTGGCGAGGAGGGATGAGGGGGGCGCAGACAGGAGGAAGGAGTTCCTCAAGCGCCCCCATTCGAGGGATGACATTTCGTCATCAGAGGAAGGGCTTGCCTCGGCCCGTAAGATCCCCACGAGCGTGCGGGGTAAAGGCCGAGGCAAGACTTCGGGGAGGGGGATCTCCTCTGGAGAGCCCAAAACTGGTCTGGCCTCGAACGAGGCTAGACTAGCAGAGGCCGTGGCAGCCGCCATCCGCATCGTCATACAGAAGCGGACCAAAAGCAGTAAGGAGGGTGCGATCGGCGACGCCACGGCCTCCATCATGGCGGCCGCGCGCGTTCACAGCGGGGCTCCGGCTGCAAGGGACGATATGTCCGAACTGCGGTCGGAAGTCACCCGCCTGACTGCCGCCATGGGGGCTCTCCAGAGGGAAAACATCGCCCTCAAGGAGGACCTGGCCAAACTTCGGGGAGGCGGCCAGCGGGACACGCCGCCGCGGGGCCAAAAGGAGAAAGGCCAGCCCACACCAGCGGAGAACTCTGTTCTCGACCTGGTGCGACAGGAGCTGGCCGTCTTTCAGCAGCGGTTCTCCGTATTGGAGAGCCGCGTGCTGCGACCCCTGCTGGCGGCGTCCTCATACGCGGCTGTGGCCGCGTCGAGGCCGCCCCCGACCAAGCCGCCTCCGGCAGAGGCGGCTGCGAAGAAGACGGCTGCGGCGAAGACGGCCCCTTCTAAGACGGCCCCGGGCATGCCTAGCCAGGCGAAACCGGGCCCGTCAAAGCCGCCTCCGACCCCGACACCTGCGGGGCCGGCACAGGCGGCCAAAAAGAAGAAGGCCCAGGCCGGGAACCAGTCGTCCCAGCAGCCTCCTCCAAAAACTCCACCGGCCGGCGCCGATTGGCAAGTGGCCGGGGAGAAGAGGAAGGCTGCCAGTGCGGCCAGGTCGAAGAGGAGGAGGGAGAGACGGCGGCGGCGCAAAGAGCGCGACGTCGCGGCGCGACTGCGCGCCCCAAAGACCGCGGCTGTAGTGATCACACTGCAGCCGGACGCGGTCAAGAAGGGCGTGTCGTACCGCGACGTGCTCGCGAAGGCGCGGGAGGCGGTGAACCTCGCGGAGCTCGGCATCGCCGGGGGCCTCCGTCTACAGGTCACCGCAACGGGGGCTCGGATGTTGGAGCTCCCCGGCGCGGCGAGTGGCCCCACCGCTGACGCTCTGGCCGAACGGCTCAGAGCGTCCTTAAATGCGGAGGAGGCCCGAGTGTCCAGACCCACCAAGCGCGCAGACGTGCGCATATTGGGTCTGGACGACTCCGTGACGGCGGAGGACGTTGTGGCTGCTGTTGCCAGGACTGGGGGGTGCCCTACCGATCAGGTGAGGGCGGGTGCCCTGCGTCCTGACTTCGCGGGGTTGCAAACCATCACGGTTAGCTGCCCCGTGTCGGCGGCCAAAAAGTTGCAGGAGGGCCGAAGGCTCCTGGTTGGTTGGGTGTCGGCGCAGGTTAAAGTCCTGGAGCCCAGACCCCTGAGGTGTTACCGCTGCCAAGTGGGTAACCACGCGGCATGCGTTTGCACCTCGGAGGTGGACCGCAGCGATAGGTGCTTCCGCTGCGGTCAGCCCGGTCACAAGGCCAGCTCATGCTCTGCCCCGCCTCACTGCTTCGCATGTGAGGCGGCTGGCAAGCCGGCCGATCACCGGGCTGGGGGCAAGTCCTGCGCCCCACCCACCAAAGCCAGGCGCAGAGGTAGGCCCTCTGCCGCCGCCGTCACCGCCACCGCCGCCGCCGCCGCCGCTCCCGCTGCCGCCGCCGCCGCCGTGGCTCAACCCTCGGAGAGGGTCCTGGAGGAGGCTGCAATGGATTCAGATTAATGTCTCCATTGCGCTTCCTCCAGGCGAACATCAACCACTGCGCCGCTGCTCAGGATCTCTTGCTCCAGAGCATGGCGCAGTGGTTGATCAACGTCGCCGTGGTCGCCGAGCCGTATTTTGTCCTGCCCAGGAATGACTGGGTAGCGGACCTGGACGGCTCGGTGACCCTAATTTCGTCGGCCGCCGCCGGTACCCCGCCCCTCGATCGCGTAAAGAGAGGGCGCGGGATCGTCGCAGCACGGTTCGGGGAGATCGCCGTTGTAGGCGTTTACTTCTCCCCGAATCGATCTCTCGCCGAGTTCCAAGACTCCCTAACGGAGCTGGGAGATGTCGTCGTCGCCCTCGGTTCCCTCCCCGCGCTCGTCCTTGGGGACTTCAACGCCAAAAGTCCGGCTTGGGGTTCCCGGTCCACGGACTATACGCGGGGCAGGATGCTCGAGCACTGGGCCCGTGCGCAGGGCCTGGTAATCGAAAACCGGGGTTCTGTCCCCACGTGCGTGCGGTGGACGGGCGAGTCAGTGGTAGACGTCACGTTTGCCAGTGCCACCCTGTCACCGCGCGTCACCGGCTGGCGCGTTGTGGAGGAGGTGGAGACCTATTCCGACCACCGGTATATCCGGTTCGACGTCTCCGCCCAGACCTCAGACGCGCCAGTTCCAAGTGGACGGAACCCAAGTGGTCCGCGATGGGCGCTGAAGCAGCTGGACCGGGAGCTATTCCTGGAAGCCTCGATCGTGCAGGCCTGGGTGTCACCACCGGACAGGCCTGCCGACATCAACGACGAGGCGGAGTGGTTCCAGGAGGCCATGTCCGAGATCTGTGACGTGGCCATGCCCCGGGTCCGGCAAGGACGCGCCCGGCGTCAGTTGTACTGGTGGTCGCGCGAGCTAGCAGCGCTGCGCGAGGCGTGCGTTGTCGCGCGACGCCGGTACACCAAATTATTCTCTGCGATTCTTTAAATCAACATATATTTTTTATTTGTGAACCGATTCTCATCAAACAAACACTAAAAACTGCGCCCAGTTTAGCAGAATACATTAGTGAAAACCGCATTAATCAAATCCTTTCAGCCGTTTTGGAGTTTAACGCAAACAGACAGACAGACAGACAGACAGAAAGACAGACAGACAGACATTTTTTTTTTGTGTGTTTTATTGCTCTTCTTTGATCGCCCCGTTTCAATTTTCGGTAAAAATCCAATGTACAGACACTCGGGTTCTACTGCTTTATTATACATATATTATGTATAGATAGTGAAGCTGGGCTCTTGGTGTCCCACATAAGGCATCTTCAATCTTATACATCAACAGAGAGTGCTCATCACGCTGAACAACTCTTACTAAGACGTCATTCCTATATATGTTATAGTGTAGCTGAGCTCTTGGTGTCCCACATCAGATGTTCCAGATCTTCAATTTTTATACGTCAACAGAGAGTGCTCATCAGGCTGAACAACTTTGCTAAGACGTCATTTCTATATATATTATAGTGTAGCTGGGCTCTTGGTGTTCCACATCAGATGTTCCAGATCTTAAATTTTTATACGGCAACAGAGAGTGCTTATCAGGCTGAACAACTCTTGCTAAGACGTCATTCCTGTATATGTTATAGTTTCGCTGGGCACTTGGTGTCCCACATCAGGTGTTCTAGATTTTCAATTTTTATACGTCAACAGAGAGTGCTCATCAGGCTGAACAGCTTTGCTAAGACGTCATTCCTATATATGTTATAGTGTGGCTGGGCTCTTGGAGTTCCACATCAGGTGTACCAGATCTTCAAATTTATGCTCTCAGCAGAAAATACTCATCACGTGGAACAATTTTTGCAATGGCACCATTTTTGTATCTCTTACAGTTTAGCTGGTCTGTTGCGGTTCGGCACCAGGTGTTCAAGATTTCAAGATAAATTATAGCCTATATGTTGGCCAGACTTAATACATATACAACAAAAAAAGAATCATTCAAATCCGTCCAGCGCTTTTTGAGTTTATCCCGGACATACATACAGACAAACAGACAAAAATTCTAAAAACTATATTTTTGGCTTCGGTATCGATTGTAGATCACACCCCAAGTATTCCTTTAAAAAAATATTCAATGTACAGTTTTCACTTTCCTACTATTTTATTATATGTATAGATACTAACATAGGAATAAGGAAAATTGTTACTAACACAATGAGTCAATGTTACTTGAGATAAAGAGATATTATAATAATAATAATAAAGCAGAGCCTCTGGAGGCCTTACCGACATTAGTAAAAAGTTCATACTGTGATGCAGAAGTTCTCGTTCCGTTATCCTCGACATGGCTTCGATCTTTTTCAGTAGCATCGTAGTCCCGTTGTTCGAGATGGCAGCACGTTTACATCGCTCTTCTAAAGTCAACTCATCCATTCGATGACGTCACAGCTTTCAGCAGGGATGTGCCGATCGACAGCTCCAACGTTGATTATGAAATATACAAAAAGAATTGCATTAGAATTAATAAATAGATTAGGGCACACATCCCACTTCTGATGTTAGAAAATGGATGTGTGTGTGTGTGATAAATAGGATATGTATTTCTAGTTTTATTGACATTAATATCGACTTTATTATCAAGTTTTAGATATCAGGATGGTTAATGTTATTTATTTACTGTATGTAAGGTATCTCTAAAGACTTTTGTACAGGAATGGGTTTATAAAGAAAAGCACAAAATCAAGACTAGGTATTTATTACCAAGCTACTTCCGTTCGCAAACCCTAGGTCTTTCGTGGAGAAGAACGGAGAAAGAAACTCCACGGCAACATATTTTACACAGTTATAAAACATACAATATCAGTACACATTTATAAAACATACATTATCAGTAATATTCAGATCATAATAAATATCTATTAACTTACATTTTCACTGTAGAACGTTAGAACACAAATTATAACTTTCAGCTTCACACACTTGGATTCTCCATTATTATTTCACATTTTTATCAAACAGAACAACAATCAGAGCATGGCATAACTCATACAGCGATTGAAGAATAAAGACCACGAATGTGAGGGTACATCTGTTTTTATAAACCTAGAATTTATTGTACCACCCCCAAGAAATATTACCGCCATTATTAACCAATCACAGATCCTCATACATTGCAGTTAAATAAGTAATAAAATAAGCAATAATAAACGAATCTTGTACAGTAGAACCATTTTAAAACTTGAATATATAATTAAGAAATTCAGTAAGTATTTATTTGTAACCTAGACATAATTCGATAAATATTTGAACATCAACTGATTTCGTTCGGAAATCATTTTATCGTTGTTTTAAATATATTGTTATTATTTATTACAAAGGGACTATATACCATATCTATCACATTAATAAACAAATCTTGTACAGTAGATTCATTTTAAAGCTTGATTAGATTTATTTGCAACCTGGACATAATTCGATAAATATTTGAACATCAACTAATTTCGTTCAGAAATTATTTGATAGTTGTTTTAAATAATATATTGCTATTATTTATTACATAGGGGCTATATACCACATCTATCACAATAGTAAACAAATCTTGTACAGTACTATCATTTTATAACTTGATTAAATAAATTAGAAATTCAGTAAGTATTTATTTTTAACCTTAACTTAAATCGATAAAAATATTCAATTGTTATTTATTGCATTGGGGTTATATACCATATCTAACAAGCGCTACCACATGAGTAAAGTGGCGCTACAGCGTTCAATATATAAGCAACCGTGCAAGTGTATGTCATCGGTGCCTTGGGTAGGTACGGATAGAAATCCAGACAAAGGATTGAACTCAAGATCTAGTATTTAACTGTATTATGGAGATAGAGTAATTGATTAGGTATGTTAAAAAAGAATGTAAGAAATCATAAAACCAAAACTGGAACAAATATTCATATGTTCTGTGCGGGAATCGAACCCGCAAAAAACACTTTTGATGCATTCGATAAGACATCTATTAAACCTTTTATTATTTACATTGTGATGTAGCACTCTTAGCCAATGCACCAAATGTATTTTTAAAGATGTGACAAAATATTGCACCACTTTGTCCTTTCGTTACTAAAGTTAATATTTAATTTATTATGTTTTTGGAACTACAAACATAATGTAACACAACAAGTTTCTAATTCCAGTGCAACGAAAAATTATAGTTAAGACCTTTTTCTTTGCATTTCAATTGCTCCAGCTGATCTAAATAGATCTAATTTTTACAAAGTTTAAGTTCATATTGCTTTCAGTAGAAATAACGTGTTTTACCTATATTACGGTACACAAGCACATTGTTAATATCGACATGTTTCGACTTGACTACCAAGCATGATGTTTAGTTATAATAGATATTATAGTATTTTTTGCATGTTTGTATCGCCATGTTAATGAAATATATTTGCTATTATTATTATTAACAGAATAAGTAAAGGGTAATAATAATTATTAATATTTAAAAAAAAATCTTATCTTTACTTATTTCTTTAAAAAAAAATCCTAAAAGGCTTTTGAAAATATATTAAAAACTATTTTTTTTAAACATTATTACAAAAACATATTGATTACTAGCTTCTGCCCGCGACTTCGTACGCGGATCCTGTTGCTTATGCCAGCGACAATGGGGTCGTCAAAATCGAAGATCTGAAACTGGTCTGATGTCCAATACTAAGAGCCCAGGTAAAAATATAAATGGGAGTTTCGGCCAGATCTTCAATTTTTATACGTCAACAGGGAGTGCTCATCAGGCTGAACAACTCGTGCTAAGACGTCATTCCTTTATATACCTATGTTATAATGTAGCTGGGCTCTTGGTGTTCCACATCAGGTGTTCCAGATCTTCAATTTTTATACGTTGACAGAGTGCTCATCAGGCTGAAAAACACTTGCTAAGACGTCATTCCTATAAATGTTATAGTTTAGCTGGGCTCTTGGAGTTCCACATCAGGTGTTCCAGATCTTCAATTTTTATAAGTCAACAGAGAGTGCTCATCAGGCTGAACAACTCTTGCTACGACATCATTCCTTTATATGTTAGTGCCGGACGGACGTGATCGCTCGGACACTATGGTTGAGGATTGCCCGGAGCGCGTTGACGTCCTGCACCTATAGGTTCCAGGTATTTTGCTATAACCCGAAGTCTTGTGTAGCAGGGACTGTAGAACGAGGTTTCTTGGTGCGGAGTAAATAAAACGACTAATTCTTCATAACTTTTCAGGAAGCGGGTTGCTTGAGTCTTCAGGAGAGAGAGAGAGAGAAGATAGTGCCGTACCGTTGACTACGATTTGACCAAAATTTCGTGTTACTATACGTCCGTTTCAACCGCGCGGCCATGGCGTTTTTTTTAAATAAAAACCATCCCAAGTTTTTGTAAAAAAATGTAAAAGTTGATTCCCAAAAACCATAAATTTGTCAAAGCAATGGTTAAAAAGTTATAAGGGTTTGAACGTGGCCGCGCCATCGAAACGCGGCGAACCGCGCGGCCATGGAGATCCTTAAAACTAAGCGTCGCAGAGACCTGAAATTTTGGGAAATAGTAGATTGATTTTGTAAAAAATTTGTAAAAATATAGAAAAAAATCCTGTGTTTATATTTTAGGAGCTGTAAGGCTAAAACCTCATGGCCGCGCCATTGAAACGGTGTCAAAAACGTTATCGCCGATATCTCGCTGAAAAAACATCGCAGATGTCTGAAGTTTTTTGTAAAACACAGATTTGATTTTGTCGAAACTAGTAAAAATACAACAAAAAATCCTAGGTTTATATTTCAGGAGCTATAAGACTAAAACCTCATGGCCGCGCCATCGAAACGTTGAAAATTTTGTTTTTCGCGAATATCTCGCTGAAAAAGCATCGCAGAGGTCTGAAGTTTTTTGTAAAACCTAGATTTAAAGTTGTCAAAACTAGCAAAAATACAACAAAAAATCCTAGGTTTATATTTCAGGAGCTGTTGAACAAAATCCTCAATGCGTCTTGAATATGTCGATTAGGGTGACCACGGATTATTATTTACAGAGACTTTCCACCTTTTTTTATTAGAAATAAAATCTCAAGAATTCGGTGAACAATAAGGAGCAATAATATGGCTATTTCTTTAAAAATTGCGTAAATTAGAGATTGTTCGCTTACATTAAGACATTTTTAATTAAAATTTCATTTTCAAAGGCCATTATCTCAGGAGTTTTAGCAGTAATCCCATGGACTTAGGTCACGTTAGGTAGCCTGGCTAACAGCCTAACGTGATCTAACATTTATATCGATACATCTATATATTTCAGGAGTCTAGGGCCTGAATAATGAAAGACAAGAAAAAATAATCTTTATTAACGGAATAAATTGCGTACAGGACATCTTACAACGTCAAATAAGTGAGTTTTCGAAAGGATTATGACTCTAACCGTCTTATTACAAAAAATTGAGTTAGTACTGGTTTAAACCTGGACTAAATAGTCTAGGATTGTTACGGTATTAAAGTTAGTACCAGGCTTAAAATGTGTTCATATTACAAATCTAAGACCAACTGAAGACCAGTTAGTCCAAAGATCATCCATGGTTTAAATATTATACACAGATAAAAAATAAAAAAGGGCAATCATTCATTCTTTTACACTGGCTTCTTTCAATATGACATTCCGTTTTTCCTAATGTTGATACTAACTACATACTTTAAATGCATAATAACTCTTTATTCGTAACAAACAAATCATTTGATTTCTTTGTCCATGTTCCAACCTCTTGAACGAGCGCAAAAAACACACATATCGCGTTTTTTTATCAAGTTTTATTTTTATCAACGAACTTGAAACGGAATACAGCTTCGCGGCGCGTAATTAGAATTTATCAAACAAGTAAGTACTAATCGCTTTTACTAGTGTATAACTACTTACGATATTTTTATGTCATACTAGCATTTTGCATGCGGCTTCGACCGCGCCATAGCTAAAATTATCCCACAGGAAACTGTTACTGGGATAAAAATGTACCTTATTTGGTATTTCAGACTATAATCTATCTCCATCCAGATCCGTTCAGCCGTTTTAGCGTGATTGAGTTACAAACATCCATCTATCCAAATTTCATATTTATAATAGTAGTAAGTTTAAAATCAGGATGCTTATTTCTAGATTTAATGAGATAACAGGAAAGAAACGATCAGTTGGGGAACTCAAGTTGGCTTGGAAAAGGATGAAGTTGTCAGCCAAATTAAACATATCTGCTCATAGAAGGGAGCAAGCAAGGACGGGCGGTGGTGGAAACCACCATCGCCTTCTGCAGAGGACTTGCAAATTATGGCGATTGCTCCTCATGACTTCGTCATTGAAATCAACGACTATGATAGTGACGCGGTGGTAAATAAAATTTCTTGTATATGCTCTCTGTCCATAACATATATATATAAAGTATCTTCCTTATTAGGTTTGGATAAATAAACTATATAAACTACTAAAAATAGCCTACCTTGATTTCCATTATTATGACAATGTGAAACATATGGTGAAAGTGAATTTACTTATTATTTGTATTAGATTCCAATTACTATGGTGGCTATAGCAACAAACGATATGTTTGTTGACCCAAAACCTGGACCCAGTTATGAAGAAAGTAGGGAAACAGATCCAAAACAAAATGTGGTGGGGGTGCAAGGTAAATAATTAAAAAAAACACACAAGTTTAATAAAGTCTTATTCAAATATTCATATTTAATTCCTTTACATATTAATTTCAGCAATATCCAATGACATTTATGAAGAAACTGGAGAAATAATAAATGAGGAAAATCCAGAACAAACTGTTGTGGGGGGTCAATAGTTTGAAATAAATATTATTACAATCCAATACACAATTGCTTGTTGATTGATT
This sequence comes from Agrotis exclamationis, assembly GCA_950005045.1. Classification (NCBI taxonomy): domain Eukaryota; kingdom Metazoa; phylum Arthropoda; class Insecta; order Lepidoptera; family Noctuidae; genus Agrotis; species Agrotis exclamationis. The sequence continues at coordinate 3,844,054 of OX465415.1, read as the reverse complement.
GATTGCTTGTTCCTGTTCATGTAATTTGGTAGGCATTTTAATATAATTTCTTCGTGATATTCGTGACAAAATTTCTGCCACCTTTTTACACGTTTTGCTGATACCTAACTGGTTGAGACACCCATGTAAGTCAGATGTATCATCTTGAATCTATAAATAACAAATAATATGTATTAGAATATTAGCTGAGCGTTATTTAGGCAATGACCAAGATTACAAATAGCACTTACTTCATGGCGAGCCCAGTTGCGCGATGCGCAAACTACTTGGAGCTCAGGGCTCAAGGGGCATCCTCGAGGATCGTGAGCTAAATCGTCACGTAAAAGATCCACAATTTTTTCACAGAAACGTTTTGTGAACCTATATTTGTATCTAAAATCTTCGTCACTCAATTCAAATGGATTTCCACGATGACGACGTATCACAGATCGACGAGAAGTCTCAACTATCTCAATTATCTTCTAAGTCGATCAAGTCAATCATATTAATATCCATTTTTCAACGATATAAAAACAATAAAACAGAAAATTAAAGCCACCGTAACCTCAAATTTTTGTAGAAATTGACATTTGACAACAGTACTAAAGTTAGGACCATGGATAAACTAGGGTTCTCGCGGTTTTATCTTTAGTACCATAGATAGTACAAGGATTAGTGATAAACTTCATTTTATAATAAGGTTTTTCTTAGTCCATGGTTTAAACCTAGAACTAATCCCAGTACTATATTTAGTCGGCGTTTTGTAATAAGACGGTAAAAGTTAGGTCCAGGCCTAGGTCTCAATCTAGGCTACCTGGATACATCAAAAACAAAACTATATTATGACTATAAACCCACTCAATTGAAGCTACAAAATGCACTGTACTTACGGTTTACAACGAATTCTTAACTGCTAGGTTCTATTTAAACACTTTATATACACTATTTTCACATAACTATATAACTCACTTAGTTATTTATCACTATGTAGGTACAGACACCAGCAGACCAACCCACACGAATCCGTCAAACTTGCCAAGCGAATATCGATAAATAAGGTTCTATTCTATTCTATTTTTCACAAATGGCAAGTCAAGACGATGTCGACTATTCTGCCAGTGTCAAGAGTGACTTGGAAAAACAAGTGTGCATGCTAAGTCAAAGTTTAAAAACTAAAAGAAGTCGATTCATCGATTGATATAATCGAACACAACGTAGATCTTGTTGGGTTAGTACAGGACTGAAACAAACAAAAAGATAAAAATAAATATATACATGTCGCAGAATCAACACAGAAGCACAACAATTTGGAATAACGCCATCTATTATCATGCTGCGGAATCAAAATAGAAACACAATTTGGAGTCTCTATTGATTATTGTCAATTTAGAATAACGCCATCTATTATCGTTAGTGTGGAATCAAAACAGAAACTCAATTAAGAATCTTTATTGATTAGTGTTAATTTAGAATAACGCCATCTGTCTCTCATTGGAGGAACTATGAAAATAGATTTGACAGATAACGTTTAGGAATGCCAAGTTATCACACTTGGGGATGCTTAGCGTGGAGTAATGGCAACACCGAGCGAATAGTCGAGTCGAATATCGATTCGGAAGTTTAATCAGGTATTCGACGTTGACAGGTACTGACGTTGACAGATATGTTGGCAAACCTGTGTGGGGTACGCCACTTGGACGGGCAGTTGAGTGAAGTGAACACTTTGAATCGGTCTGTCAAGCTGTGTAGACATCTTGGTCACGCCACGTCGTCCACGATAAACTTCCCGCGTTCCTAAGTTTTTAATCGAGCCATATCTCGGACATCCTTGATTATTTTGTATTCAGAGTGTGTTAGCAAGTAATTAAAAGTGTTAACGAAGGTTTTGTGAGTGTTATTTCCGATATTGCGCCCCTTCTGATAACGATTCTTCGACATCAGAAGCGGGATGGACCACGACGACCCACGTGTTCGAAATAAAGACTATAGTGATGAAAAATGGCTGCGTTTGTTGGGAAAACAGAATTTTCTGACACTGATTCAAGCCGTGAAAACACCTACTAAAGCCATGTGACGACGCTTTCGTTTACCGGATTTCAATCCTGAGAAACAAGATGTGGACGCACGTGCTTGGGTGACGACTGCAGAGATGTGCTACGGACCAATACCAACATGGCGCCCCACTTATGGTCGCTATAAGCCGCGCCTTGAAGGGAGGAGCTTCTACCTGGCTATCTACCGTGTCGTTTCCTGGGATGACATGGACCGAATTTAAGAAGTAAGCTGATGGACACGAAGGGAAGACCTACAACACCTAAAGCATCATCGAGCCAAGTGACGCAGCAGCCGGCATCGAAGACCTTGGTGTGCTTCAAATGTGGCAAGCCAGGTCACATAGCCGTGCGCTGTACGAGCAGTGGTGGCGGCTGTGGCAGCGGATCAGTCGACGGCACGGCGCGACGCGACGCGTCGATGTCTGAGTTGTGCAACCACCATCAGGCAGGATACAACACAGGTGAAATGTTTCATTTTTACTTACGATTCCGGTGCTGAATGCTCGTTGGCTAAAAAAAGTTTTGCTTCGAAATTTTGTGGTAAACGTGTTTGTAATGTAATGTAATGTTATGACTGGTATAGGTCAGACACGAGTATTCAGTCCAGAACAGATTTTTTTGTTGTGTAGTGATTAACGGGTGATCATCCTCTTGAAGGCAGAGGACTGAGATCACCGTTTTGGAGACTTTTTTATGTGGAAAGAACCAAGGTTTAGGCTTTGTGACTGGCTGAACCCCATAATAAAACCTTCCCTTTCGTCTTCCAGAGATATCCCATTGCTGTTGCCACGCAGATTGAAGCCTATCTTTTGGTGGGCTCAAGAGGTCATAACCCTGATGGGTGTTATGGGTTAGATGAGCCACTGCTGATGAGCAGGCATCCTTTGCAAAAGCGTCAGCGCACTCATTTCCCTTGATACCACAATGACTAGGTATCCAAACTAACTGAACCTATTTTTGACAGTTAGCACAAGAGAGTAAGGATTTTTTAATTTTTAAAACTAGAGAGCTGTGCAATTTACTTTTGATGGGATTCTGAACTAGGGCTTGCAGGCAACTTAGAGAGTCCGTGAAGATAACAGCTTTGTCGATGTTGTGGTGTGACTCTATAAAGAGACAACCCTCTAATAAAGCCACACACTCACCAGTAAACACAGAAGACTCCCTAGGGCATCTGTATTGCAGAATAATTCTGGAGTTTTGGTAGTAAACTGCAGCGCCAGTGTAGCTGATATCATTAAGTTTCGAAGCATCAGTGTAAAATCTCTGAAAACCTATCCATCGTTCTCCCACCACCGCGTTGAATCTCGAATCCGCTGAAGGGGAGTTTTTGAAGATGCCGATGTCAAAAAGGATTTAAGGGATAAAGCATAAGACATCGCAGGAAAAGTTAAAGAGGGGTAATGAGGAATACTGGACTATAGGACAATCTAAATTTTTGATTTTACGGAATTCTTTAATAATGAGAGGGATTTCTTTATTTTTCCAATAACTTGAGTTTCTGCATAAGGCATCTAACTCAGTCAGTTTTGTTAAAAGGGGATGAGAGGTTCTAGGAATTACCCTAGCCAGAAAACGAGAAGCTAAATACTGTCGTCTTAGAGCCAGGGGGGCATCAGCACATTCGACCTGCAACGCGTTAACGAGAGAAGATTTCATACAACCGGTGATGATCCGAAGGCATTTTGACTGGACTCTATCTAACCCAGCCAAGACACCTTTGTTGCAAGGAACTAAATGGAACGTACCATAATCTAAAATACTACGAATCAATGCGTTGTATACCAGTTTCATGGTATACGGGTGGGCACCCCACCATACGCCTGAAAGAACCTTTATAATTGAGACTACTCTTTCACATTTTTGTATAATTGAATTTAAATGATGATGACCTTTTAATTTTGAATCAAGGATAACGCCTAAAAATTTTACTTTATTAACTACCGGGATAACATGACCTGAAATGTCTACTGATATCTGCGGAATCAGTCTTTTGCGAGAAAAGATTACTGCCGAACTTTTTGGGGCTGATAATGTCAGGCCGTGATTTAAAAGCCATTGATTCAGGGAGTCCAGGGAGAGACAGAGAGATGACGCCGCGTCTATGATAGAGGAATCTGACATATACAGAGCTAAGTCATCCGCGTACTGTAAAATGTGACAGTTACTGTTAACGCAGGAGCCAATATCTACAGTGTACAGATTATAGAGAAGTGGGCTGAGTACGGAGCCTTGTGGAAGCCCCTTCCAAGTCTGCCTTGTATCAAAATGCTCTCCCTGAACTCTCAGATCTAAAGACCGTGACGTAAGCAGTCCACATATGCAATCGATTATCTTCACCGGAAGCCTCAGCTATTGCAGTTTCTGCCTGAGTACGGGAAGAAGGACATTGTCATATGCAGAAGAGATGTCGAGGAAAGCGGCCACAACGGATTCGTTTTTTGAGAACGCTAGACGAATATCGGTAACTAAAACACCAACGCTATCCATTGTGCCGACGCCTTTCCTAAAACCAAATTGGTAGTTCGGCAGTAAACCCCTCGATTCGATTGCCCATTCTAGTCGGTTTTTAATCAGGTGTTCCATTAGTTTAACCAAGACTGAAGACAGAGCGATTGGTCTAAAGCCATTCGGATCATCTACGTGTTTGCCTGGCTTCAATATGGGAATGATGGTTTGGAGTTTCCACTGATCTGGAACCCAACCATGAGAGAAACAAAAATTAATGATATTCAGGAACTACAGTTTAGCGTTCTCACCAGAATTTACAAGAAAAGAATATGGCACTCCGTCAGTTCCAGGGGCTGAGTCCCGGACATGCCTGAGCACCACATTCAGTTCTCCCAAAGTAAATGGCACATCTAATGGGTCCTCTGAAGCAATTTGCAGGGACATGTTGGAGAGTTCAGAAGAGTGGGGAAAATATGGAGGGGCAATTCTATCAAAAAAGAGTTCAGCTGTTTCCCTAGTCATTGGTGAAGAAATTGATGGAGAACAGCCTCGTCTAAACCTATTGATCTTTTTCCAGACTAATGAGGCTGGAGTAGCGGGAGAAAAGGAGATACAGAAATTGACCCAACCTATGCGTTTCTTTTTACGGAGGAGACGTTTCGTTTTAGCATTAATCTGCAAATACGTGAGGAGATTCTCAGTGCTCATAATATCTCTATTATAACGTCGCTCTGCTTCTTTCCTTTCTCTGATTGCAGAAGTGCACTCTGGATCCCACCAAGGAGGAGAGGGAATCTTATTGCGGGCACTGTTCTTCAGAGGGAAGCAGGCATCCGCAGTGGAGGTGATGGCTGTAACAAATTTCTCGTAGCAGATCTTGGCATGATGGTGAAAATCAAAATCAAAATCAAAGCGTTTATTTCAAGTAGGCCAGTTACAGGCACTTTTGAATTGTCATAGACAAAAATATAATTAAACACTAAAAAGTTATGGTGCTACAGTCCCAGTCACAAGACATAAAAACTGTGAAAGTACCGTAGATGCCCATTCCAAGAAGTAGATCTCTATGGAGAAGAACGGGCAAGAAACTCCATGGACACTCTTTTTAAATCGCCAAAATTATTACAAAACCTTTGTTACATCATTCATTTTGAGATGATACATTATGTGAGAACGATGTAGCAAGTTAAAAGTGTCCACAGTAGAAAATTAAAACAAAGACAATTCAGAAACAAACAAAATGATCAATAGACAGTTAAAATAAACCGTGGCAACTAAGAGATGACCAGTCCCAACTGACAGCGCCCGTTCACGAACATGACACATGTATCAGCACCATTCAGCTCAACCATTTTGAAGGGAGCTAAATGATCCGACACACGCGCCACCATCAGCGAGACATTTGAGTGAGCATGACATACTCTCAACCGCCAGGGTTATTCAAGTCAATAAGAGACGTAGGTACTCAGTGAATGATAGCTCCGAGGAACATAGTACTCACACAATGCTGGCTATGAAACTATATAATACTAGGATGACTGAATCTATACAATGCAAATACAGTTGTATAATCTTCATCAGCTCCAACAAGAATATTAAATAAACGCTATCAACATTTATCCTACACTGTCAGGTGGAGCAGGACCAGCATGGAGCCACGCATTATCATCAGCAATATAATCGCTTAGTTTATAATAAGCCAGCTTACATAGTGTGCGTTTAATACACGATTTAAATTTAGTCTCATTCAAATCAAGAACATTTTGTGGTATTTTATTATAGCACTTTAAACAGTATCCCATGAAAGAATAGTCCACTTTGGCGAGTCTGAAGCCCGGCTGAACTAACTGATCCCTATTTCTAGTGTGATAGTTGTGTCTGTCACCTCTCTTACTAAAAAGATGCAGATTTTTCCTAACGTACATTATATTTTCATAGATGTATTGACAAGGTACTGTCATAATGTTAATTTCCTTAAACAGTTCTCTTAGAGAATCGCGTCTACGGAGATTGTATATGGCCCTGATGGCTCTCTTTTGCAGGATGAAAATAGATTCGATGTCGGCAGCCCGTCCCCACAATAAAATGCCATAAGACATGATACTGTGAAAGTAACTAAAATAGACGATTCTAGCAGTATCTACATCGGTAAATTGACGGATTTTTCGCACAGCGTATACTGCTGAACTTAGCCGCCCCGCAAGAGTTGTAAAATGGGGACTCCATTGAAGCCGTGCATCAAGCGTAATCCCTAGGAAAACTGTTTTATCGACAAATTCAAGTATTTCTTGATTCAATACTATATCATAATTTGTGCTTTTAACATTTGGTAAAGCAAATCTTATACATTTGGTCTTTTTTCCATTTAATACTAAATTGTTTGCAGTAAACCAGTCATGTACCTGACGTAAGGCATCATTTACGTTGTCTAGATTTTGGGCCCGTCTATTTATCTTAAAAATTAGAGAAGTGTCATCAGCAAATAACACCATATTGTGAGGTTGGTTTTTTAATAAATAGGGTAAATCATTAATATATATAAGAAAGAGAAAAGGACCCAATATTGAGCCTTGCGGAACCCCCATTTTTACCTTTAAACCTTGTGAATTCACACCATTTATCTGAACTTGCTGCTGTCTATCACACAAATAAGATTTTACCAAACTAATTGCAAGTTTACTTAGACCGTAGTGCTCAAGTTTAAAAAGCAAAGTATCGTGATTTACGCAATCAAATGCTTTGGAGAGGTCACAGAATATTCCTATAGCGTCTTGTGCCTCTTCCCATGCAGTAAATATGTGCTTCAATAAGGTGACACCGGCGTCAGTTGTACAACGTCCCTTGGTGAAACCATACTGTTGATCATGTAAAATTTTATTGGTGTTTTTTTTTTTTTTTTCTCTTTATTTGTTTAAAGGGGCTTTTACGCACAGCGTATGTCAGTCCCATCGTATCCTAAACAATTCACAACACTTCACAACAATTACAACACGTGGGCCATGAATTTGAACAAATTTTTCGCATCGTCGCCATTTGGTTGGGATAGTATTGCATGGAACATGCCTACATCCGTTTTATTCAAATTCAGGGACCTTACTAAACTAATTCTAGAAGACTCATATTGGACACATTCCATCAATAAATGTTGCAGATCTTCGACAACTCCACATTCATCACAGTTGGGTGAAGTGATTTTCTTCATCATGAAGGCAAATTTTTTGCATGGAACGTGTCCTGATCTGAGTCTAAGAGCAGTAACAATAAGTTTTCTACTAATATTACTGTTCATGAACCAGGGCACACGAAGAGGTTCACACTGTATGGTTTTATACCATAAACCCTTTTCTAGTGACCGTTTATTAAAATACTCTTTCCAATCATCATAGCAAATATTTTTAAATTTTGGTAGAAATTCTGAATAATCTAATATAATATTTATTTCTTTTCCATCCCTGGCCGCTAATTTCGCCAACGTGTCAGCCTCTTCGTTGCCCCGTAATCCAATATGCGATGGAACCCACTGCAATCTCAGTCGGATGCCTTTTAAAGTAATTTCATCAATTTTAGATAAAATAACATAAGCAATCGATGCACCTCTGCGGCCAGAGGCACATCGAGCTATATGTTGTAATGAGCTTTTGCTGTCTGTACAAATGACAACATTTTTATATCTACAATGATTAATTATATAGGTCAAAGCCTCTGAGATTGCAATGAGCTCCAATGTCATAATGGATGTAGGTTCGTTTATTTTAAAACAATTATCCTGAGTGAATGTATTTGGTATATAAAATGCAGACCCATGACCTTCTTCACTCTTCGAGCCATCAGTAAATATGTAAAACCAACCACTATATTTTGTATATAATTCACTCATGACTTCATATTTAAGTACATTATTATCGTATGAGCGTTTAGATTTTTTTATTGATTCTAAATTTACTATAATTATTTCATTAATATTAATATTAGTTATCCACGTTCTTAAACTAAACATGAATAATGGACAGGATGAAGCTATCTGCAACTCTTTAATCTCATTCATAAGTGATGCTAATAAAGGAATATTTTTATTTTTCCAATAACAATTTTGCCGAAGAGCGTAGAGATTTTCTAATAATTGACAAGTTAAATTATTTTCCATAGCCTTTGATTTTAAACAGAATTTATAAGCCAGATATTTTCTTCGCAAGTGCAGTGGAATTACACATAGCTCACTTTCCATAACATGGATCGGTGAAGTTTTGATAAAGCCTCCTATTATCCTCATAGCCTGATTTTGAATTTTATTTAATTTATCAAGGTGGCATTTTGCACTCGCATCATATAAATAACAGCTGTAGTCTAAGCGACTTCTGATTAATGCAATATATATACGTCTTAGATGTCTAGGATGTAAACCCCAGGAAGCACCTGCCAGAACCTTAAGTAAACCAAGACTCCTTTGCACCTTTTCAGCAGTCATGTTGATGTGTTTACTCCATCGCAGCGATCTATCCAACCACACCCCCAAATACTTGTAATTGTCTACTATCTCTAAATTGTCATTATCTAATTTAAGTTCTAATTCTAATCTTCTAAATCCTCTACTAAAAATACAAATTTTCGATTTATTTGATGATAATTGCAACCCCATTTCATCCAGAATGAGACAGAAATCATTTAAGGCTGTTTGAAATTCTGCTTGACTTTCTCTTAGATTTCTGGATGGAGAGTACAGTACAAAATCATCTGCATATTGACACATTGTTACATTTCTAATTTTTTCAAAACATTTAATTGTTATTACATTAAAAAGGACAGGTGAAATGGGGTCGCCTTGTGCCAAGCCTCGACTTGTATATCTTGTAAAGTACTTATTTTGATCGCTTTCATCTCTCATAATAAGGTGTCGTTCACTCAGGAAGTTCCACAGATACTGGCAAAATTTTTTCCCAGCTCCTATTTCATCTAAGGTATTTAACAATACCTCTATTAAAACATTATTATAAGCATTGGTGATATCCAAAAAACATGCTATAGTTGAAGTTTTGCGTGAGAATCCTAAATAAATTTGGCTAACTAATTTGACTAGGCAGTCCTGGCACGACTGTCCTCTTCTAAATCCAGAAGTGAACGGGGACAGCAGTTTATTTTTCTCTATATACCACTCTAGTCTTTTGGTCAACATTGCGTGTAGGGTTTTACACATACAAGAGATTAAGGATATTGGACGGAGTTTTATATCGCCACCAGATGAATGTTTTGGTATTGGTGTCACTAATATGTCACGCCATTGTATCGGAATAGAACCGGTATTAAAAATATGATTATATAGATCTAATAAGTATAACTTGCCTATCGGAGGTAAATGATATATGAGGGAATATGTTATTCCGTCGTTACCGGGAGCTGTATCCTTTCGTTTAAAGCAGTTACACATTTCTTGCATTGTGAAATTGGCCTCGAGTAATATATTATTTGAATTAAAAGGTTGGACCCTTGGATAGACATAATCAGGAGCGAGATTGGAAAGAAGTTCAATCTTCTGATCATTTGAAACGCGGGATCTAGATGAACTGATTCCCTTGATCCAACCCATGCGTCTCCACATGTCAGAACTCGATGTTTGTTCGTCAATGCTATTACAGTAACTTTGCCAATCTTTTGTCCTCGCTTGACAGATCGCATCTTTTGCGACTTTTGTTTTGTGTTCAACTACGGATAAATTACTTGGTGTAGGATTATTTCTGAATTTTTTTAACGCCAGCCTGCGCTGCGCCACTAAATGTGAGAGATTTGGGTTCCAATAAGGTTTGGGTCGAAAATTATTTTTTGTGTTATTACAGCTCTTAATCCAGGGTATATTTTCATCGGCCGCTCTATTAATCTGTTTGATAAAATTGTCATATAATGTTTGCACGTTTACTGTATCTAAAGGTGGTAGTAAATAATTTTCTAAAGATTTACTATACTCTGCCCAGTTTGCCAGTTTGAAATTTCGCTTTTTAATTACACAAAAGGCATTATTATTACTGTATTTATATAAAATTTTAAGAAACAGATGGTCACTTCCAAGGTTTTCGTTCATTACATTCCAGCTTAGTAAAACAGACAAATCGGTCGAAACAAAAGTCACATCAGGAGATGTCCTCTGAACAACATTATCTACTAAGGAAACTCTAGTCGCACTCCCGTCGTTGAGAGGAATAAATCCAGCATCTAAAGCTGCGTCATAAATCTGAATTCCTCGTCCATCAGCTTTAGAGGACCAGGTTGCATGATGGCCATTAAAATCCCCAGCTATTATGCATTTATTGGGATATAACGAGAAAATCTGTTCCCAGTCAGCGTAGCTTGTACGAACTGAAGACGGACAATATAGCAATACTATATTTTTAATTTCGTTGCAATTTAAAAGTTTAATTGACATAACTTCCATGCCTGAGTTCCTAGTAGTATTAAAACATTGTTGTACATTTATCGATTTACAAATAATAATAGCTATCCCCCCATACCCATCCATCCTATCTTTTCTAAAAATATTATACCCACTTACATTGAAATGAGAATCAGGTTCCAGCCATGTTTCGGATATTAAAGCTATATGTATTTTTTCTTGTGCCATTAGTAACTCAAATTCATTACGTTTAGGTCGTAAGCTACGTGCATTCCACTGCACTATACGTAGAGTAGAAATTCTTGATGTGTTATTATCCATTATTAAACAAAGATATAAACTTGGTATAAATGTCATCTTTCTTCAAAACTTTAACAATCAGTTTCCCCAATATTTCCATAGCAAGTTTACCTAGATGTTTAAGTTTCGTATCCCAATCGGCGTCAGACTTACAAAATATATCTTTGACTCGCTGGAAGGTACCTAAAATATCTAAACTGAAGTTTGAGTTTTCTGCACCACCTGGGGTTTTTTCTGTCTCTAAATATGTAGGTTCACAGGTCGGAGACGATAACCAATTCTCTTCACTAACCCTGTTGGATACTCTAGTCTCTTTTGTCTTCTTTTTCGATATAAGTTCTTGTTGACGTTGGTTTTTTCTTGAGTCTCTCTCTTCAGGTACTTTATTAACTGTTATTTCATCACTTCTACTACTGTTAACCGTTCGTCCTGCTACAAGTTTGTCTCTATATGTTTCCTGAATATTCTGTGTATTATTTCTATGTTGGGAATTGATGTCATTATTATTATTTTCAGTGCTTGTTTCTTGATTTCTTTTTTCTTTTAAATATTGTTCTAGTGATTTTCTGTAGGTGTAGTTAAACTTGGTCATTATGTCTCTGATTTCTTTTTCTTTGAGAAAGATTGGGCACTTCTTGTACATGGCCATATGCGGCCCTTTGCAATTCACACAGATATAGGTATTTGTTTCACAATTAGAGTGATTACCACCACATTTGGGACATATAATTTTTTTAATTGGACACGTTCTGGAGAGATGGCCAAATTTCCAGCATCCTGAGCATTGAGAAACTGGAAAAGTATAAGGTTCCACTTTGAACCTGCAACCGTATCCAAATACATACGGCGGCAAAGTGGCACCCTTAAAGCAGATTCGAATTGTCTCAGAGTCTATCCATTCCCCGCTTTCAGACATTCTCTTCAGTCTTTTTATTGATATGATATTGTGTTCACACGATAGATTTTCGAGTATTTCTGTTTCTTCAGTTTCTAAATCTATTTGTCTCAAAATACCATAGCATAAGCTAGTTTCGTCAGTACTCTGAACTCTGTATCCTGAACTAATAAAACTATCACAATTTAATAATTTCAAAGCACTTTCTTTATTTTTAAAATAGATCAGGACCCTGAACGCACTTTTGTAGACCATCTTTACTATATTTTCGATTTTAAACGATCTCAAAAGCTTTGCCATACCAAATTGTTTGGGTATAGCTTCTTTTCCTGTCACACATATACAAGCGTAGTTTTCTTCAGAGTTTTCAGTACTTTCTCCCGTTAAATTATCATTTATAGAATCTTTCCTATTTGTTGGCTTATGTTTTTTAGTAACTGTTACAAATCCTTCTTCCTCATCTATTTCTTTATCTGGTTCTCGCCCTCTCTTTGCAAGTCGTTGTTCACTCTCTTCGTTCACCTCCATCTCTTCAGTCAAATTTTGGTTAAGTTGTTGTTCTCTTTGAGGTATTAGCTCTTGCACTATGTCATCACTACCACTCGAATCGTAAATATCCACATTAACATTTATCTCATCCATTTAATAGTAAAATACGATAATTTAATGACATAATTAATAACAAGTGGGTAGAAGTAAAAATCACGCGATAATTTACGAAGCAGCTAAGTATGTGCGTTCGACTCAACCGCTCGCGCGCAACTGGTGGAGTTATTGGTGTTAAAATGGTTAAGCATCTGATCAGCATTACCTTTTCAAAAACCTTGCTAAAAACGGGCAACACGGATACTGGTCTATAATTATTAGTGTCTTTAGTGTCTCCGGATTTAAAAAGAGGTATGACTTTACTGAATTTCATTAAATCCGGGAAAACTCCTTGGTCTACACACAAATTAAATATTAAAGCCAAGTATGGTGCTATAGTCTCTACTATGGAAGTACAAACTTTTATCGACATTCCCCAAAGATCTTCTGTTAGCTTAATTTTGATTTGTTTAAAAGCTTTAATAACCGTCATGGGGTTTATGTGCTTAAATACAAATTCAGCCGAGCAGCCAGACACGTTTGCCTTTAATAAAGAAATTGCGATATCGGGAGAGGAGTTTAGAGCCTCCGTGGTCTTTAACGGTATATCAGTAAAGAATTTTACAAATTCTTGGGCTACATCCCGATTTGAACTTATAGTACCGTGTGGTGTCTCCAACGTATACTTGGTGATACGTGTTTTTTTCCTGCCAGTCTCGTCATTTATTACTTTCCAGACTGTTTTGATTTTATTATCTGATGTTTTGATTTTGTTACTTATGTACGCCATGTACATAAGTAACAAAATCTAGCAGCTTTGCAAGTATTTCTGAACACTTTCGAGTATGTAGAAACAAACTTGGTTAAAGTTTCAGTGTTGATGTAAGGCTTAAGGCCATAGAGCTCAAATAGTCTTTCCCTACTTTTTCTTATACCTGCAGTCGCCCAGTCACTAAACACAAATTTAGGGCAAATAGTTTTAGTCTTCTTTTCAAAAGATTTATTGAATTCGGTGTGAACTATTGAAAAGAAACTGTCGTAAAATTTATTAACTCTAATGTCGTCCAGACTAGGGCTCATAAAACTTAATCTGTTGAATAGGGAATTATTAAATTTATTTAATTTGTTAGTTGTTATTTGTCTATATGAAATCTGAACTTGTTGTTTAATTGTTTTACACCTAAACGTTACCGTTTGTCCACTATGATCAGACGGCAGACAACTAACTATTGCTTCATCCGAATAATCACAATTGCAGAAAACATTATCAATACAAGTAGCAGAAGTTGGAGTCACCCTAGTAGGTTCCATAAACATATTGGTCAAATCAAATGACTTAAAAAGATTTAATAATCTATTACTATTTAAATTTTCTTCCAAAATATTGATATTAAAATCACCACAAATACCATAAGGTGACCAGAAGGATTTAGGAAAGTGGAATTTAAATTTGGAAGAACAACAATTTTATCATCCAGTAGTGAAGCAAACCTAGTCCAATCAGGTTTGGACAGGTTATACTTCAGTAATGGAGGGGAGGTTTTCTCTAGACATGTCTTATTGACCAAGGATATAATAATAGGATAGTGGTCACTACCATGCGACAAGGACGTACATTCCCAATTGGTTGAAGATGCCAACTCAACCGAGCAGAATGTTAAGTCAACGCAACTCTTTTGTTGACCAGGAGAAGTTCTGCGCGTTGGGCAACCATTATTGAGGATGCATAGGTCCAGATCATCCAAGATATCAACCAAAGCTGTACCAAAGGCATCACAGCGCTCGGATCCCCATCTGTAATGATGACAATTGAAGTCACCCATGACCAGAATTGGTCCATCAATATTGGAGAGTATGTTTCTTAAGAAGGCCAAAAATTCTTGCTTAGGGTGAGCGATGTAAACTGAGAACACTGTGATGCCTTCGACCCTTCCTGCTACAATACTCATATCACCTGTGAGCGAAGGTAAAGGAAATGGGGAAAGAGAAACCCGATTATTGACTAGGAGAGCCGATCCTCCATAGCCATCAGATCTGTCACATCTGAGAATATTAAAGTGTGGCATACGAAAGCTGAGACTTGGAGTCAGCCAAGTCTCAGCTATGGAACAAGCCAGTGGCTTGTACTTATTTAATAGGAATATGAGCACACGCTCCTCACATTCCACTGAAGGAAGGTTTGGCGAGACGCCATTTTGAATATTTAAGAGAAGTGATATAATTTGGTCGGCAACGTTGGACGGTAATTGGTTAGAAGTAGAGGGAATAATAATAGGAATGAGTTTAATTAATAATTCAATAATAGTAGAACTACTATCGGAAGAGAAATTATTTTGGAGAGAACAGCCATTAGGCTGTGTAGGTTGGGGAGAATTAACTATCTGCTGATGAGCAGCTTTATCATAGGACGGGGAAAGGGGGGCATGAGTCTTGGGGTTAAGCGTCACAGTTTTGCGATATGACTGAGAAATTGGAGTTTTAGCAATGGTGGCATAGTTGCGAGAGACTGATGGGACAGTTTTATTAGCCTCAGCATAGGGAATATTTTTCTCAGCCATAACGGTCTTAATTGCCCTCTGCCTACCATACTCAGGGCATGACTTGCTATTAGCATAATGATTACCTGAGCAAAGTATACAGAAGGCCTCACCCTCAGAAATGCTGCACACTTCACCGGAGTGATCGTGGCCGCACTTACTGCAGCGAGGTTTAGACCGGCACACATTAGCCACATGACCAAATCTACAGCACTTACGGCATTGGATTGTCGGGTATATGTATTGCTCGACAGGTAGAGAAGTGTAACAGCAGAAAATCCGTTTGGGGAGTACTTGTCCATCAAATGTGAGGACACAAGTTTCGGTTGGCTTCCATTCATTTGTACCGTCTCTTTGTGTTTTCTTAATAATACGACGGACTTTCAGAATTTGCCCACAGCCTGAGGGCACAGTTAAATAAGTGAAGGCTTCTTCTTCCGAAATATCCGCAGGAACACCAGTAACAACTCCCATTACCTATAGTAATATTGAATGAAGGGATGGATGCTGTGTAACCGTGTTTTGACAGCATACTATTAACTAAGAAGGAGTTTACATCCTGAGGGGATGTAAACTCTACAGAAACGCGGTTTCTGCCAACTTTGTTGACGCCCCCGCGAACAACGTTTGCAATGTTGTTGTTGAGTAGAAGTTTCCCAAAGATTACTGGGTGAAGGGTGGTGCCAGCATTTGTTTGATTCTCTATACGAGAAACGTGTACAACATAAGGAGCCTTATCGAGAACTGAATATTTTGTACGTCCAATTTGGCTTTTAGATTGTATATTGGGGAGAGGTGATAAAATGTCGTCGTCACCGAGACGTTTGCGGGGAAGTTGAGAGGGTGATACCTCCATTTGTGTAACACTGCAGACCACATCCGCGAATTGGGATAGTGGGTTCGGAGACAATGGAGTGGACGGGCTTGGAATATCAGGGGGATCGGGATCTGGCGGTTTATTAATTTCCATCTTGGGTTACTTAAAAATAAACAAACAGTACAAACCTGTTTACAAACACAAAGATAACACACTTATGCTATAACAAGTCACAGAAGGATCGACAATAACTCGGAAACACTCAAAATCAATAAAAATCCACAGAAAAACTCTAAACACACGTGTCTACCAAGAGCTCGTCTGTCAGAATCGATAAATAAGGTTGAAAATCTATTGCAGTTATTTGACAGATCGAGGTAGGTTGATGTGCAGGGTCTGTGCAACACTTAGGTTTTTAATGATGACGCTTCGTCGCGAACAGTTATAGTTAAGCTGGGCTCTTGTAGTTCAACATCAGGTGTTTCAGATCTTCAATTTTATACGTCAACAGAGTGTGCTCATCAGGCTGAATAACTCTTGCTACGACGTCATTCCTATAAATGTTAGGTATAGTTTAGCTGGGCTCTTGGAGTTCCACATCTGGTGTTCCAGATCTTCAATTTTTATACGTCAACAGAGAGTGCTCATTAGTCTGAACAACTCTTGCTAAGACGTCATTCCTATATATGTTATAGTTTAGCTGGGCTCTTGGAGTTCCACATCAGGTGTTCCAGATCTTCAATTTTTATACGTCAACAGAGAGTGCTCATCAGGCTGAACAACTCTTGCTGAGACGTCATTCCTTTATATGTTATAATGTAGCTGGGCTCTTGGTGTTCCACATCAGGTGTTCCAAATCTTCGATTTTTATACGTCGACAGAGAGTGCTCATCAGGCTGAATAACTCTTACTAAGACGTCATTCCTATAAATGTTATAGTTTAGCTGGGCTCTTGGAGTTCCACATCAGGTGTTCCAGATCTTCAATTTTTATACGTCAACAGAGAGTGCTCATCAGGCTGAATAAATCTTGCTACGACGTCATTCCTATAAATGTTATAGTTTAGCTGGGCTCTTGGAGTTCCACATCAGGTGTTCTAGATCTTCAAATTTATACGTCGCAAAGAGTGCTCATCAGGTTGAATAATTCTTGCTAAGACGTCATTCCTATAAATGTTATAGTTTAGCTGTGCTCTTGGAGTTCCACATCAGGTGTTCCAGATCTTCAATTTTTATACGTCGACAGAGAGTGCTCATCAGGCTGAATAACTCTTGCTAAGACGTCATTCCTATCGACGGTGGACGCCATCATGCGCGTGAGAGCCCTCACGACGGGGGATGCAGTAGCCCGGGGCAGGGTCGTCTTGGCGGTGTCTTTGGACATCACCAACGCCTTTTACACCCTGCCCTGGAGTTGCATCAGGGAGGCACTCCGGTACCACCGGGTGCCGACCTACTTCCGTCGCATAGTCGAGGACTACCTGACGGACAGAGCCGTCATCTACCCCGGTCACCGGGGAGAGTGGAACCGGCGAGAGATATCGTGCGGTGTTCCACAGAGATCGGTCTTGGGGCCGCCCCTGTGGAACATCGGATACGATTGGGTGCTGCGCGGCGACCTCCCTGACGGCGTCAGCGTAATATGTTACGCTGACGACACGCTCGTCCTGGCGGAGGGAGAGTCGCACCAGGCGGCGGCCGACCTGGCGACGCAAGCGGTTGCGACAGTCGTCGAAAGGACCCGGCAGCTGGGACTCGAAGTGGCGCTGCACAAAACGGAGGCCATGTGTTTTCATGGCCACGTTAACGCGCCACGGTCTGAGTCCCACATAACGGTGGAGGGGGTTCGCATCGGCGTCGGGAGGACGATGAAGTGCCTGGGACTCGTCCTCGACAGCCGGTGGAACTTCAGGGAGCATTTCCTGAGTTTGGCCCCAAAGCTGAACCGGGCAGCAGCCACCCTCAGGCGAATCCAGCCTAATCTCAGCGGGCCAAACGCCTCCTGCCGTAGGCTTTACGCCGGTGTCGTGCAGTCCATGGCCCTCTACGGGGCCCCCGTGTGGGCCCTGAGCATCCGGACGCGACCACTAAAGTTGGTCGCATGCCAGAGGGTCATGGCTATGCGAATGATCCGGGGATACCGCACGATCGCCGGCGAATCGGCCAACCTGCTTGCCGGATTACTGCCCTAGGATCTGGAGGCGACTGCCCCCCGGCGCGTCTATGAGTGGCGCGTGGAGGCGCAGCGCCGGGGAGAATTCCCGCTGCCCCGACATGTCGAGGCGCGGCGGGAAGAGGTCCGCTCAGGGCAGTATGGAGGGGACGATTGTCGCAACCGACGGCCGGGCACGCCGCAATCGCGGCGGTAAGACCCCTCTTTGAGGAGTGGCTGGATAGGAGTCACGGCGTCCTGACCTACCGCATGACGCAGGTCCTCGCCGGACACGGAAGTTTCGGGAGGTACCTGTGTCTAAGGAGAAAGGAGGAAACACCTAGGTGTCACCACTGCGAAGATCGCCCGGAGGACACAGTAGAGCATACGGTGCAAGACTGCCCCGCTTGGGCAGAGCACCGACGTGTCCTCACGGCGGCGATAGGCGGAGACCTCTCGCGCCCGGCATTGGTTGCGGCCATGCTGCGGGGCGAGACGGAGTGGGAAGCGGTCGCCTCCTTCTGCGAAGCAGTCATGCTCGCGAAGGAGGAGGCGGGCCGCGTGAGGGAGAGGACAATGTCCTCCCTCGACGATGGACGTCGCAAGACGATCTCCGGCCACTGTAAGCGCAGGCATGCGGGCGGCGAGTAAAGGGCAACTCGCAGCCCGACCATGGACCATGCCCGGGTCGACGGCGCGTTGTGTTCCACGCGCGCCTCAAAGAGCGTCAGCAAGATGACGGAGCCCCCCTCTAGAGGGCCAAAGCCTGCCGGGGTCGCGGGACTTATCTCATTACCGTGACCCCGGAATATAAAGGGCTATTGAAAGACACCGTGGATTTTAGTCAGTACAAGTCTGACAGTTCCTCCCGCCCTGCCCGGGGTGGGAGGACTCATTTGATGATTTTACCACAATATAAAAAAAAGACGTCATTCCTATAAATGTTATAGTTTAGCTGGGCTCTTGGAGTTCCACATCAGGTGTTCCAGATTTTCAAATTTATTCTCTCAGCTCATCACGTGGAACAATCTTTGCTATGGCACCATTTTTGTAACCCTTATAGTTTAGCTGGTCTGTTGCGGTTCTGCATCAGGTGTTCAAGATTCTAAGATAAGTTATAGCCTATATGTTGGCCAGACTTAATACCTATACAACATAAAAAAAGTAATTCAAATCCGTTCAGTAGTTCCGAAGATTAGCGTGTACAAACAAACAGACAAACAGATAAACAGACAAACAGACACACAGACAAACAGACAGAATTTTTTTTTTCGATTCGTGCTCTATTACTGTTTCTTAACCCCCCTCAATTATTTTTTTTTTAATATATTCAATGTACAGACACAGTTTTTACCCGACTGCGCCAGAACGAGGGTTATGTTTTTCGAGTGTATGTATGTATGTATGTGGGTATATTTCTTTGGCACGCTCTGCAGCCTAAACGGCTTGATGGATTTTAACTTGAGAGGTGTCGTTAGATTCGTCTTAAACGTGAGAGTGTCACTGGGTACATAAAACTGGCCAAGTGCGAGTCGAACTCGCGTGCAAAGGGTTCCGAACTAAAAATATTTTTTTTAAATCTCTCACATTCTATCAAGTGGGGTATCAAAATAAAGGATTTTAAAAATGGTTTTCCAAAATATATATAACTTATATGTTTCAATTTAATTTGGACTGATAAATGCTTAAAACAACAAAATATTAGTACTAAATAACTACACAATTGAAATAGTTTTATAATCGATACACACATATAACAAATCATAAATTCTCTCGAATGAATCATAACTAAAAAGTATAAAATAAAAAAATAATTTTAAGAAAAACAAAAAACCCGACTGCGTAAAAACTAAAAAGAAAGAAACAAGCCCAATAGAACAGCAGGAAGAAGCAGAACAGAACGACTCACAGTCGGGGCCCCTTGGGAAGATTTGATTGGTAAAATTTGAATGGGCCCCGACTGTGTGTCGTTCTGTTCTGCTTCTTCCTGCTGTTCTGTTGGGCTTGTTTCTTTCTTTTTAGTTTTTACGCAGTCGGGTTTTTAGTTTTTCTTAAAATTATTTTTTTATTTTACTGTTTTATTATATGTATAGATATAGATATAGATATAGATATAGATATAGATATAGATATAGATATAGATATAGATATAGATATAGATATAGATATAGATATAGATATAGATATAGATATAGATATAGATATAGATATAGATATAGATATAGATATAGATATAGATATAGATATAGATATAGATATAGATATAGATATAGATATAGATATAGATATAGATATAGATATAGATATAGATATAGATATAGATATAGATATAGATATAGATATAGATATAGATATAGATATAGATATAGATATAGATATAGATATAGATATGGATATAGATATAGATATAGTGTAAGGGCTTACCCTTACAGTTAATGTTGAATGTTAATAAAATAAATGTTAATGTTCAAAAAAGTATTTTAATACGAAAATGCACTAAAATAATATAATAAGAAAATAATTAAAAATGTTTAAAATGTTAAATGTTGCGCGAGCTCGATATTCTACCGAAGACTGGCGTACTTGAGTACGTGACTATACTACATTTTATAAATTAACAAAATTTGCAGTATTCTAACTAGGCCAAATTAAAGTACAATGTGCGGTTGCTTAACCGTACATCTTGGCGGGGCAAAAAGGAAAAATTAAGATAACTTATCAAAGAATATTCTATCAATGTAACTTAATTCATAATATAAAAAATGTAAATAAAATAATTAAAATGTAAATAAAGTTAAATGTTAAAAGAATGAGGTGTCGCGTAGGTGGATGCTGTAGCTCTTGGTGGCTTCTGTGGCGGTAATCTGGTTGACGCGTCGGCGGCGCTGACGACGAGCTTGCCGCAGCGTTTGCAGTACACGTAGGCTCCTCCCGCGACGAATATTGACAAGATCAAAAGTCCCATCGTAGAATATGAAACGGTGTATTGATGCACATCGTGTTGCGACATTTCAGTCTGTTTGGTCTGATCTTCCAATTCTTTCAACGAATTATGAAGTTTTTCATAATCGTTTCTCACAAAATGCGTGTTATGTTGGCTTGTTGATAAATCAAGCGGCTGTACCGATGTTAAATTGTTGATGTCATCCAGGTCTATCAATGGTATTTCCGGGTTGACATAAATTTTGTTCGTGTAATAAACTTGGGTGTAATATGTTTCTTCATTGTTTCTAATTATGCATCCTTCTTTGGCTTCTAAAATTCCCGTTGAACGTATTGCCTTAGTGGTCATACGACCTTCACAGATGATTTGCAGTTGACAATCCGTGCAGCAGACATAGAGCCAGGTATTAGGTTTCTGTAATGGTGTCCATTTGTTGTTGCAGGACTCGGATGTGTAGATACATTTTGCTAATGTAATGTTTGTTATTGCGCCGATTTCGCATGGAATTTGATGATTTCGCATGTTGCGTGTTGGTTTGTTTAGTGAGCATACATATGTCCTTGGTTCTATTTTAATACAATGTTCCAGGTCACTGTCTGTAAGCTGCATGTATGTCTCTTTTCTCACATTTACTGCAACATATTCTGACTTTGTTTTCATTGTAACTGACTGGTTGTGATAATCTAGATTTTACTTCTAGTAATTTGTAAATGTCAGCTAATTGGTTCTGAATGTTGTCAACGGGTAGCGATAATTGTTGTGGCAATTGTCCAGAGATAATATTAAGCTCCTGAAAGAGTTGGTTCTGCGGTAAAAGTCTGGTGTCTACATGACCATGGTGAATGTTAATTGCTGTGTCTAAAAGCATCTGTTGTATGTGGCGGAGTTTGGACAGAATTGTTGAACTTGTCAGAGCCATGATGTTAAAGTAGTTCAACGCTTCATCTTGTTGAACAGCTTCTTCCAATTTCTTTATGTAGTTCTCTGTAACATTAAGATGTTGCTCTAATAGATTGAACTGAGTGTTCATCGCCTCTTCGTTTCTCTTTAAAATGTTATTATGTGCCTCAATGATCGAGGTTTGACCTTTGATCAGATTCAATAAATGGTCTCTGTTATTATGTAATGTTTCTATGTCTTTTTTATATTGTGTTGCGAACCTTTCATCTAGCACGCCGAATAGGCTGTTTGCAAGGTAGCCTACTCCATCGACAAGGCCTCGGGTAACGCGCCCTCTTGTCTGCCCATGATGTGTTTCCAACATGTAGTTGTTATGATCCAGTTCATTGAGTTCCTGTTCGAATTCAGTCATAATGGTTTTGCACAACGTTTGGTATGCAAATTGCTCACACCTTTCTCCTAGATGTTTCACAACTCTATGTATATTTTCCATGCCTTGCCAGTAAGTTGTCATATTATAATATGTTACAATCTTCCAGTCATCATGTACGGTTTGCAAATTTCCGATTTTGTCAAAATACACTCCTCTATTTGGTTCAAACGGTGTGACGTTTATGCCGTCACTGCTCTGCCTTGTGGGGTGAAATAATGTTAGTAATGTTACGAGGATGCATAGCAGGCTGGAACTTATCTTGCTTGATTTAAAACGTTGTTTCCTGTTAGTATTATTTGTTGTAGCCTTTTGTTTTTCAGTGCAGCTTTTGTCATTGGAGGTGGTGGTGTCAGGTACTTCTTTAGGAGATTCTTGCACTGGGAGTTTCACTAATTTTGTTACTGGTCTTGTCAGTAGCCCTGTTTTAGTTTTTAACGTCACAACTCTGACCAGATTGTCTCTCCCCGGGTGGACTTCCTGTATTCTGCCAAGTGCCCATTTCGCAGGAGGAAGGCAGTCTTCTTTAATTAATACAATATCCCCTATAGATAAATCATTTGTTTTGTTCAGCCATTTACTACGAACTTGAAGTTGTTGCAGGTATTCTGATGACCATCTGCTCCAAAATCCTTGTTTCATTTTGTCTAATAACTGCCACCTATGTCGAATGTTGATGTTTTGCTTTTCGATATTTTCCGTGGGTAAGAATGTTAAAGGTCGGCCAATTAAAAAATGTGCAGGTGTAAGATAATCAATATCGTCCACGTCCTCTGTTAAAGGGCAAAGTGGTCTAGAGTTCATACAGGCTTCTATTTGCGTAAGCAGTGTTAGAAACTCTTCGTATGTCAACTTTTGCTCTCCTAGGACACGCTTTAGGTGATATTTCATAGACTTAACTGCAGCCTCCCAAAGTCCTCCCGCAGTCGGCCAGCTTGGGGCGTTGAAATGCCACTCTATCCCCATCTCGGTATTCTTTCTTGACAAGGTCTCGTTGTTAAATGTTTGTGAGATATGCAGTTGTTTGGCTAACTCCCTTTCAGCTCCAACAAAGTTTGTTCCGTTGTCGGAGTAAATATGTTTCGGACAGCCTCGTCGCCCAATCATGCGGTTGAGAGCCAGGATAAATGTTTGAGATGATAAATCTGATGCAAGTTCTAAATGCACCGCCTTTGTTGTCATGCATACGAATACAACGACGTAACCTTTACTCGTTCTGACGCCCCGGCCCTTGTTTAATTTAACATTAACAAATCCTGTGAAGTCCACTCCTGTGTGATAAAATGGTGGTGATTGTGTTATTCTCTCCCTGGGTAGGTCCGCCATTAATTGGTATTGTTTCGATGGTTTGAAGCGACAACATTTAACACAATCCTGCAGGTATTTTTTCACAGTGTTATTTCCTCCTGTGATCCAGTATTTCTGTCTCAACGTAGCCATAGTTAGTCTCGCTCCACCATGTAGTGTTGTAGCATGCGCACGGGCAATGAGAAGATACGCCAGTTTGCTGTTTTTTGGGATGATAGCTGGGTGTTTTGTTTCTTCAGGTAAGTTTGAATTCTGTAGTCTCCCTCCGACACGTAATATGTTATTTTTATCCAGGTGAGGGTACAGTTTCTGGAGTCCTCTATTTTTGCTTACCCTTCCTTTAGTCTTTAATTCATAGATTTCTTGTTCGTAATATTCGTTTTGTACATGTTTTATTATTATGTTAGTAGCGCATCGAATATCAGCGAGTGTTAAATTACATTGTTTTGACGCGTGCGGGTCATTCATGTTTGGATGATTCATAGCTGCGTCTTCCCTGTGCCGATTGTTTTGTGAAGCGTTTGTTATGAAACGCGACACCCAAGCTACGATGCGTATTATAGTCATAATACAGCTGTTCTTGTTAAGTAGTTCTGATACAAAGTTGATGTTTTTGTTTTCGCTAGTTTGTGACGTAACTGCATGCACCTTTTTAACTTCTATTTCAGGCATTTTTATGGTGTCATGGGTTTCAGGAATGTCTTCACTGTTAAGCCATTCGGGTCCATTAAACCACAGAGGAAAGTTGTGTAACTGAGACGGTAGTAATCCACGTGACGCGCAGTCAGCCGGGTTTTGCTCCGATCTTACGTGCTTCCAACTCCCGGCGGGCACTACAGATATGATCTCTTGAACTCTGTGTCCGACGTAAGCTTTCCATCGCGATACATCTCCCTTCAGCCAGCCAAGCACGATCATCGAGTCCGTCCAAGCTGTTACTTTAATATTAGGCTTATCAAAGCAATGTTTTATTTTCTTTACCAGTTGAGCTAACAGCTGAGCACCGCATAACTCAAGTCTGGGAAGTGTTTGTTGTTTTTGTATTGGAGCGACCTTTGTTTTTGCCGCAACCAATGCAATCTGTTGCTGTTTTCCCTCTGTAATCTTACTGTACACTACACACGAGAACGCTTTTTCCGATGCGTCACAAAATGCGTGTAATTCCCAATCCTTGTTTGCTTCTAATCCAAGCCATCGGTTAATTTTGAAAGGTTGCATATTTGTTAAGTCTGTTTTTAATGTTCTCCATTCCTTTTCTATTCCATCTGGAACAGTATCATCCCATTCGATTTTGTACTTCCAGATCTGTTGGAATAAGATTTTTGCCTTGATTGTTATTGGGGATAGTAACCCCAATGGATCAAAAATTGTTGATATGTCGCTTAAGATTTGCCGTTTGGACGAATTCTTGTTGGTTTCAGTGTCGGTTTTGTTTTTTAATGTGGTTGAAAATATGAATTCATCTTTTTTCGGATCCCATGCCAAGCCTAACGTTTTGGACGCTGATGCCTCTGTAAAGCTTAAACTGACTGGGCTAATCATATGTTCTGGCAGATCTTCTAGCAGTTGACGTTCGTTACTCGACCACTTTCTGAGATTGAACCCTCCTTCTTTCAATAACTGTATAAGTTGGTCTCTTGTATTTCGTGCCTCATCCATGGTATCCTTTCCGAATAACGCATCATCTACAAAAAATTGGTTGAGTAGGATGTTTTTAGCTTCCGGGTACTTGTCACCTTCGTCCCTTGCTAGCTGTTGAAGTGTTCGGAGTGCTAAGAATGGAGCGGCCTTGGTACCATAGGTGACTGTACATAGTTGATATTCTCTTAGCAGTTGCTGTGGACAATCCCTCCACACTATTTTTGTAGAGGTTGATGTTCTGGATGCACCATTATAAATCGGTACATTTTCTCAATGTCTGATGTTAAGACATATTTGTATTGTCTCCATTTCAGCAAGATACTAAAGATATCTTTTTGTAGATTCGGTCCTGCCTCCATTAAGTCATTAAGACTGCGTTTTGAACTGGTTTTTGCCGATGCATTGAAAACAACTCTGAGTTTCGTTGTGATAGCACCTGGTCGCACTACCCCATGGTGTGGAAGATAATATTCAATGTTTTTATTCCCAGTGTTGTTTTCGACTTGCTCCATGTGACCCATTTCTTCATATTCTTCCATAAAGGCTTTATAATTCTTTGCAAATGCGTGGTTTTTAACCATCCTTCGCTCTAGTTGTTGAAATTGAGCGATTGCCTGTGGTTTCGATGTTCCTAACTGTTCAATAAAATTGTCTTTGAGGGGGAGACGAACTTGGTATCGTCCATCAGGAAGTCGTGTTGTTGTCTCTTTGTACAGCTGTTCGCACTTGTTGTCTGGGTCCACATCTTCTTTGTCTTCTTGCAAAGACTCCTGTTCCCAGAATTGGGCAAGATCCTGAATGTTGTTGACAATTACATGGCAATTGAATGTTTTGTAATTACCACATACTATCCAGCCTAAATGTGTTTGTTGTGCTATGATGGATGACGTGTTTGTTTTTATTAACCCCTCTAACAATATTTCGGAGTATACCTCGGCTCCCAATAGTAAATCTATATCCTGAGATATGTTAAAATCTGGATCAGCGAGTTGTAAACGTTGTAAGTGTTCAAAACTATCTTTATTTATTGTCTTACTTGGCAGTTTGTTTGTTATTTTCTTCATAATAAGTGCGTTAATGTTAATGTTGAAATTGTTGTATAATGCTTAGCATTTGAGACGGAGCACTCCTTTACAGTTGGTGGTGGCTGAAGTCCCGACACCTGACACCACCGCGCTCATCCTTTCACGTTTTAACTGCAATTTTTGCGCAGCATTTTCTGTAATGAGGCTGACCTGAGAGCCCTGGTCCAATAAAGCGCGTAAAATGACCATAGTTCCGTCATTGGCTATTGCTTTGACCTGGGCCGTGGCTAGTAGTACCTCATTCGAGTTGTCATGCGCTAAATGTGTGTTTACTTGTTGACCTACATTAGCTCTGTTGATTTTCGATTTCGCAACTCCAATCGCATCATGCAAAATGCTGCTATGCGGCTCATCGCAGTGCTTGCACTTTTTTTCCGACGTGCATTTTTCGCCGTTATGACTAAACAGGCAATTTAGACATACATGTAGGTTGTTAGCGGTTTTTAACCTTTCGTCTGGTGACATACTTAAAAAATCTCTGCAATTATAGAGACCGTGTTGCTTATTACATTTAGGACAAGTTATAAAAGAATTATGAGATGTTTGCTTGTTATGAAATGTTCTCGGCATGTTCTTAGTTCCGCCTGGACTGGTCTGTTGTTGCGCCTTAGGCTTGCTGTATGTTGCATTATGTACAGTTTTCGGCTGAGCGTTTTGCTGTTGACTGTTAAAGTTCCGCGGGCGGTTCGGGTTTGTACCCGATTCCATTGCCATGAACTTGGTTTCGATGAATTTCAGGAACTCGTTTAATGATGGCATTTCCCTTGGATTTTCCATAGATTCTTTGAAGGACTGACGTGTGTCTGCGTCTAGGTTTTGCATTAAAATGTGAACCACTAAAGGATCCCAACTAGAAGTATCGTATTTCAGATTCTTAATAGCCTGGAGGCACTCAATGGTCGTATCATGCATTCTTTTCAGTAGTGATGCCGTTGGGGTTTGGATGCTGGGTAGACTAAGTAACATGTTGGCTTGGTAGGTAAATAACAGTCTTTTATTGTCGTACCTCTGCTGAAGTATCCGCCAACTGGCTTCGTAGTTGTCAGCACTAATGTTCATGTGCTGTATTAAGCGCTCGGGCTCTCCCTTTAACTTCGCCTTTAAATGTTGCATTTTTTGAGCGTTAGAGATAAAAGTGTTACTATGCACGATTTCCACGAACAAGTCCTTAAATGTTGTCCACTGAGCGTAGCTTCCATTGAAAATTGGAAGTTCAATTTGGGGCGTGGATTTTTCCTGGTGTTTGTTATCCCAAATTTTCTTGTTAATTTGTTCCTTGCTGAACTCATACAGCCTTTCTAGTCTGTTATAATCACTTTCAAATGCTTGCATGTTGACTAATATGTTGTCCAGCTTCCAATACGTGGTATCGACTTCTCTCAAAAGCCTTGATGTTCGACCGCTGCTCATTTATCATATCTTTAGTCCGTTGGTCAACGGCTAACTCTTCGTTTGACATCGTGTTCTTCAAATCATCCGCGACCTCGTCTCTTTCCCGTTGTTCTTTCACAACCTCTTGAGCACTTGATCTTTCTTCTTGTTTTTGTAACGGACTAAACGAAGTAAATTTATCGTCTTCGATTTTCGCCAATAATCTTTGTTTCGATTTATTTATCATACACTTCGTCTCTTCGTATATTTGTTCTAAATGCTCGTAAACGCGATTCTCATAGTAAGGTCCAGACTTCTTGCCTTCAAATAAGGCTAATTGGATGTCGTTCTGTTTAAATTCACTCCAATACTCCTCCAGCTTTTGAAGTCTTTCATCGTGATACTCAAGAGTGGTTTTACGTGTAAGACTATCTTTCTTAAAGTTTTCATTAATACGCTTGATAGAGTTAAGATTGGCAGATTGAGAGTCAAGTAAAGCATCGTAAGAAGACATTGTTGTTTATCGGTACACAAATCCCAAATTTCAGAGTAGAGAAAAGTAGGTAATATGGAACGTGCTCACCGGATTCGCTGCTTACGCCTGCTGCTTATACTTCACCTCGTTTTGTGTGCTGTCACTAATTATCACTGTTCACACTGTTTTTTTTTTTTTTTTTTTTTTAATGTTCTGTTGAATGTTCTGATTATTGTCCGAGTTTAATGTTCAAATGTTCCCGCGAGTGAAAACGTACCACGGCACTGATTTTACACTTAACGGATCGAAGGACCAAATGTAAGGGCTTACCCTTACAGTTAATGTTGAATGTTAATGTTCAAAAAAGTATTTTAATACGAAAATGCACTAAAATAATATAATAAAAAAATAATTAAAAATGTTTAAAATGTTAAATGTTGCGCGAGCTCGATATTCTACCGAAGACTGGCGTACTTGAGTACGTGACTATACTACATTTTGCGAGTTGGACTCGCCCATGAAGGGTTCCGTAGCAGCAAGCATAGATTAGAGATATAATTATATTGAGATTAGTAAGTAATATACACAAACAATAAAAATAACTTTGTTTTTCATAGTATTTGTATGAATGGCAAAGTTATATTTGCGGTTTTTGAAAATGTACTATATCTCAAAAACTGCTAACTGTATCTCATCCAAACCAATTTTCGTTGGTAGTTTTGGTTTAGGTCTACATTATATATTTTTTTTAGTTTTATCATTCTCTTATTTTAGAAGTTACGGGGGGGGGACACACTTTTTACCACTTTGGAAGTGTCTCTCGCGCAAACTGTTCAGTTTAGAAAAAAATGATGTTAGTAACCTCAATATCATTTTTAAAGACCTATTCATAGATCGATATTCTACCGAAGACTGGCGTACTTGAGTACGTGACTATACTACATTTTATAAATTAACAAAATTTGCAGTATTCTAACTAGGCCAAATTAAAGTACAATGTGCGGTTGCTTAACCGTACATATAGATTACAGGATGAAGAATTTTCACCCATGCGAGCTGCAACTTTGAAAAATTTCCTATCACGTCGTGTAGTTTTCGGTAATAGTCATCAAAGTGACCCACCAGGCAAGGCGAGTATTACATCGAAGTGCGCGTCTCAAGCTGTCGCGAACTGGAGGCGGTAACTGACAACAGGTGGAAACATTCTCTCATTAGTTTTAAAACTGCTGTAGATGTCAAAATGCCCACATGGAAGGCAGTTACCCAGCTAGTCTCAGCTGTAAAACAAGATTTTCGCAGTATTCCCCCAGTTCTATACCCCTCTAAAATTTGATAACCTTTTGTTATAAATGCATATTCATTTTCAGTTTCTTTTTTGAATACTATTCATATAACTTAATCGTTTGTTTTAATCGGTTTAATGTAATTTAATGCTATATTTCTTGCAGAATAAATCTTAAAATAAGAATAAATCAATAACACAAAGACGATAAACCAAAAATCAATCAAACAAAGACAACAAACCAAAATTAAGTAATAGTTAATAAATAAAAAGTATTAAATACATTGATGATAAACAAATATAAAACTAAAAGCAAAATCTATAAATAGTAAAAGCACAAAAACCTAATTAATATAAATTTTGATTAAATGTATAATTGCCATTTAAAAAAATCAGTAATACAGCTATAGCCAAATCAGTAAAATGAGAGCATAAAAAATAATTAAATACATATAAATTTAAAAAGCGTAAAAAAATCATAATCCCATAAATAAAAAGAAAGAACAAAGAAATACATTTTTTGAAGAGTTTAATTTAATTAAATTGCAAAGTTTATTACAAAAAAATATCCTTAAATCAAAGAAATAAATTAATTATCAGTACTACATAGATAATATATTTAAAAAAAGTTTTTACTCAAAAATGCATGTAATGTGGTCATTATTTTGACAACCTTGTTTGAGCAAAGTCGACCTTGCCGTTCTGTTTCAAGGAGCGGCCAGCAAAGTTTTACCGGCCGCTCTAACAGGCCGGCAAAACATTGCCGGCCGCTATTTTGACTTTTCAACGTTTTAAAAAAAACAAATGCAAAAAGATTTTATTTAAAACACAGCTGTTTGTTTATAAAGAGATAGGTACAAAAAGATTTTATTCCATATTTGGCTGTATAGTTCCAACTACCATTGCTAAAAAAAAAAAACCGGCCAAGTGCGAGTTGGACTCGCCCATGAAGGGTTCCGCAGCAGCAAGCATAGATTAGAGATATAATTATATTGAGATTAGTAAGTAATATACACAAACAATAAAAATAACTTTGTTTTTCATAGTATTTGTATGAATGGCAAAGTTATATTTGCGGTTTTTGAAAATGTACTATATCTCAAAAACTGCTAACTGTATCTCATCCAAACCAATTTTCCTTGGTAGTTTTGGTTTAGGTCTACATTATATATTTTTTTTAGTTTTATCATTCTCTTATTTTAGAAGTTACGGGGGGGGGACACACTTTTTACCACTTTGGAAGTGTCTCTCGCGCAAACTGTTCAGTTTAGAAAAAAATGATGTTAGTAACCTCAATATCATTTTTAAAGACCTATTCATAGATACCCCACATGTATGGGTTTGGTGAAAAAAAATTTTTTGAGTTTCAATTCTAAGTATGGGGGGCCCCAAAATTTGTTTTGTTTTGATTTTTGTGTGAAAATCCTATAATACATCTTTCTACCAAGTTTCAACAGGATAGCTCTTATACTTTCGACAAAAAGTGGCTGTGACATACACGGACAGACAGACAGACATGACGAATCTATAAGGGTTCCGTTTTTGCCATTTGGCTACGGAACCCTAAAAAGAAGTAACGAAAGCGCAGTTCAGCGAAAATTTTATTTTTATTTAGTGACTTTTTTGCTAAAAATGAGCCTTTGAAGCGAAAATTCTTCCGATTCAATGTGTTTAACACCGCCAGACATTACAGATGAAGCTAAATTAGTGGTTGAAAATTTAATACTGCGAAACTCAAATGAAAAATAAACGCTTGCATACGATTTGTGCAGTACTTTTCATAATTGTCATTTAATTTTTTATAGTTAATAAATATATATTTTATTTCAATTACTTGCTGGTTTTATTTAGGCTAGGTAGGTACTTGCATTTTTGAGTAAAGCACTATACAAGCCTTGGCCCACTATGACTGCTTCGCTGGTCACGCTATGATTGCCTCGAGCTAGCCTAGCTACGCTCTAGACCTTCCAGCTTGGCCATCATTGCAGCCCTTGCTGTCCTCGCTGTGTCGGCCTCGACCTGTGGCCTCGGCCTTTATCTCAGCTCGTCCATCAAATGCTGCACGCTGACCGCGCTGTGTCGGTCTGAAGCTGCGCTACGCTGCGCTACGCTGCGCTCTCGGCCATCATCAGCGCGACCAGCAAAGTAGTCATTATAGACCGCGGCAGTAATGTACTATTAGATACTTACAATGTATTTTTGCCAGTCCTGTAATGTGTACGTAAAACAATATTCAAGTCACAAAAAGTCCAATATTCATAAATTTTGAATTGTTTGTTTCATATATTTTACCTAAAAATAATCAAGTATCATTAAAATCTTTTAATACTAAATACGAAATAATTTTACAAAATACTGATTTGACATCTATTTGTAATACATTTGTCCAAAAAATTATAAACAAATGCTCAGAGTTTGAACTTTGCGAGTCAGGTTGGACAATCGAATCAATAAGTCATTTAGAAATAAATATTTTAAAATACAACCCTTTGCGAGCTGGTTCTTACGTTTCTTTGCCTAAAAATATTAAATTAACAAAATCTTGTCTAAATATAATAAATTATGACGAACACTGTTTTCTCTGGGGTATTGTAGCTCATTTTGTATCCGACTGTGACTAATCCAAATAGAGTAAAATCATATCCTCATTATTCCAAAGTGCTAAATACGGCTAATGTGTCATTTCCTCCAAGTTTTGAGGATATAAAGTTATTCGAAGATTTGAATTCTAACGTGAGTGTGAATATTTATGGTTTGGACTCAAAAATTCAAGTTGCTGGTCCATTGTATAAAACTAGTAAACGAAAAATAATGCATGTTAACTTACTATAATTATATTCATAAAAAAAAAACTTTTTCAAAAAAAAATGTAACCGACTTCCCACAAAACAGTTCTAAATAACCTACAAAAAAACTTTTCTTTCGAAAGTCGGTGACTTTCTTTTTTATTTCATTGACTTTTTGTCACCGACTTTCGAAAGAAAAGTTTTTTTGTAGGTTATTTAGAACTGTTTTGTGGGAAGTCGGTTACATTTTTTTTTGAAAAAGTTTTTTATTTTATCCTTTTTAGTTTCAATATTCAACCGGTGATAACATCGTCCATGTATGTACTCTTACACAATGAGCTAAAAATTAAAACTGCTGCACCAAAGTAAATGAAAATTTTATGGGACCAAATGGCAGATATACTGTATCGAACAAAAAAAGAATCATCGAAATCGGACCAGAAACCTCGGAGTAATCGGTGTAGACAATGTTGAAAACTTTTTGGGTTTTCGTTGTTTTTTGTTGATTTTTCAAAAAGTGCTAGTCCGATTTCGATAAAATTTTAATGGGACCATTCGGGAATTATACCCTTTCCAACAAAAAAAGATTTTTTCAAATCGGTTGGTAAACGACGGAGTTATGCCCGAACAAACATAAAAAAAAATAACAAAAAAATATATATAAACATCCGAATTGAGAACCTCCTCCTTTTGGAAGTCGGTTAAAAAAGGAAATAAATCATTTTTGTTTAATAAAAAAATTCGATAAACTTGTCCACAAACAGTTAACTAGACATAAGTCAAAAATACATCTATGCGATGAATGTTTCACATATTATTTTGATACATCGGAAAAATTATTAAATCATAACTGTGCAAGAGTGCAAACTGTTCTACCTGAAGATAATTCAAAACTTTATTTTTCTAATTTTGAAAGAACCCAAAGAATACCTATCGTTATCTATGGTGATTTTGAGAGCTTATTGCGCGAATATTCAGACAAAAATAAAACTTCGTATGTTGAAAATGTTCAAATTCACGAGGCAAGTTGCTTTGCATATTATATCTCTTGTCTTTCTAAGCCTGCTTTCAATAAATTCACATCATATAGAGTGTAGGTTGTGTGGGTGTCTTTGTCAGGGTATGTAAATGATACGAGTACTCACAGTGGAAGGATGAAAAGAGTTTATTCCACACGAATCACACACACAGAAGAGTTCACAAACAGAAGGATAAAGTCAGACAGATAGGATAGAAGAGAAGCACAGAATAAGAGGCAAGCGGAAAGCACACAGATAATTATATAAAAGCGCGGCGGAAAGCGAAGCGGTAAATAGCAAGCGATAGCTAGCACGCACGACGGCAGTAAGTTGTGGGCTCACTGGTCCACCGGCCGGCGGGGCATCGGAATGCGCGAGCGGCGGGAGCGAGCGCGACAGACGATCGACCGTCTCGCTCACGCCTAGGCCACAGCCGGGACAAAAGACTACGTCACAAGCTTCGCTACTCGCTGATAACAATTTAACTAATATGACAAAGTTTGTCCGTGTACGTTTGTTTGTACATATTAGTTAAATTATTACATATTAAAAATTGTGTGATGATTATATTAATGTAAATAATTCTAATGTTAGTTTTGATTTTATATAATGCTATTGTTTGTTTATTTAAGTTGTAATTATATAATATTAAGTTAGGTTAGTTTTATACATATAATAATTAGGATAAGTACATTATGTAAAGAATAATTTATAGTAGGTCACTACATAGAGGACCGGATTGTTCAAAGAAATTTGCCAAATCAATTATCAGCAATGTAAAAAAACTATATAGAATACTTTCACATTCAAAGCGAATAGTAATGAGTGAAAATGATCGTAATTCTTTTGACAATGCAAAGAAATGTCATATATGTAAAACAGTTTTTCTGATACGGATTTAGTTGTTGCAGATCATGATCATTTCACAGGAAAATATCGAGGGCCAGCACATAACAAATGTAATTTGAATGCTAAAAAATGTTCATTTATACCTATAATATTTCACAATCTTTCTGGTTATGATTGTCATTTGTTTATTAAAGAGCTTTCTGCTATTTGCGGTCGAATAAATCTAATCCCCAAAAATAAAGAAAAATATATCTCCTTTACAAAATTTGTTCCAATCGACGCTCAAAATATAACTCAGTTAAAATTTATAGATTATTTTAACTTTTTAAGTTCAAGCCTAGATAATTTAGTTAAATCAATGAAACCAGAGAATTTTCAAAATATGCGTAAGTTTTTCGCAGATGAGCACTTATTTAATTTAGTACGGAAAAAGGGTATTTACAGTTATGATTATATTAATTCATGGGATCGTTACAAAGAAAACAAATTACCTGAACAAAAACATTTTTATAATTATCTTACTTCTGAAAAAGTTTCAGACGAAGATTATATGCATGCGTTAAAAGTTTGGAATGAATTTAATATCTCGAACTTAGGAGAATATACTGATCTATATCTAAAATGTGATGTTCTACTTTTATGCGATGTGTTTGAGAAATTTAGGTCTATGAGTTTAAAATTTTACAATCTTGATCCATGCTATTATGTATCTTCACCTTCACTAAGTTGGGACGCTATGTTGTTATATACAGGAATACATTTAGATTTAATTTCGGATATCGAAATGTATCAAATGTTAGAAAAAGGTATTCGAGGCGGTCTTGCACAATGTTCGTTAAGATATGCGAAGGCAAATAATAAATATCTTCCTAATTATAATGATAAGGAGTCTAATAGTTATTTAATTTATCTTGATTGTGTAAATTTATATGGTTATGCTATGATGCAAAGGTTACCGGTCGGTAATTTTAAATTTCTCAATGAAAAGGAGATAAACAAGTTCGATTTAATGACTGTTTCCAATGATAGTGATAGAGGATATATACTCGAAGTAGATTTGCATTACCCTTCCGAAATACATGATGACCATGCTGATTTGCCATTTGCAGCTGAAAAATTTGTACCACCTGTTAGTAAAAATCCTAAATTAATTGCAAACTTGTATGACAAGCATAAATATGTTATTCATTATATTCACTTAAAAAAATGACTGAAAAATGGTCTCATTTTACTCAAAATTCATCGAATATCATCATTCAATCATGATACGTTTTTAGCACCATACATATTACTAAATACAACATTGCGTCAACAAGCAAGTTCAGATTTTGAAAGAGACTTTTTTAAAAAGCAAAATAACAGCATTTTTGGAAAAACAATAGAAAATAAAAGGAAACAAGTCGATGTGAAATTAGTTAATGTATGGAGAGATGAATTAAATAAAACTAATAAAATTTGTGGAGCAGAAAAATACATACGCGCATCAAATTTTAAATTTTTACTGATTCGCTGGTTGCAATTCAATTACAGCAAACAAAAATTGTCCATGATCGTCCAATTTACATTGGCTTCTCAATTTTAGAACTAGCTAAAACTCATTTGTATAATTTTCATTATTCTGTAATGAAAAGTATTTATAAAAGTCGTATTAAACTATGTTATACTGATACTGACAGTCTTTTATATTTAATTCACACAGAAGACTTTTATTCGGAGATGAAAAAACATATTAAATATTTCGATACAAGCAACTTTGAAAACAAGAAATGTAAATGCCTAAACTCAACTGTAAAGTACCAGGATTTTATAAGGACGAAATGGGCGGCGATATCATATCTGAATTTGTAGGCTTAAGAGCAAAATTATATTGTATAGATTCCATCAATACCTCAATAAAAAAAGCAAAAGGTGTCAAAAAACTGTTACCAAAAAACTTAATATTAAAGACTATAAAAGAACTTTACAGTATAATGAATGTCGGAGAGAAGATATGTTTATAATAAGGTCAAAGAATCATATAATATATTTACTCAAAAAATAAATAAACTTGTACTGAGTAGAGATGACGACAAGCGACAAATACTGCTAGATGGTTATAAAACTTTACCTTGGGGATATTATAAAACGGTGTTTTAGAGAAAAATAAATATTATTTCATCAAAATTTCTGAAATTTTTAAAATATGAAAATCATCTACACATATAATAAAATAGTAAAAAAACTGTGTCTGTACATTGATAATATTAAAAAAATAATAATAGGGGTGTTAAGAAACAGTAATAGAGCACTAATCCAAAAAAAAAAATTCTGTCTGTTTGTCTGTGTGTCTGTTTGTCTGTTTATCTGTTTGTCTGTTTGTTTGTACACGCTAATCTTCGGAACTACTGGATTTAAATGTTTTTTTTTGTTGTATAGGTATTAAGTATGGCCAACATATAGGCTATAACTTATCTTGAAATCTTGAACACCTGATGCAGAACCGCAACAGACCAGCTAAACTATAACGGATACAAAATTGGTGCCATAGCAAATATTGTTCCACGTGATGAGCATTTTCTGCTGAGAGAATAAATTTGAAGATCTAGAACACCTGATGTGGAACTCCAAGTGCCCAGCTAAACCATAACATGTACAGGAATGACACCTTAGCAAAAGTTATTCAGCCCGATGAGCACTCTCTGTTAACGTATAAAAAAATGAAGATCTGGAACACGTGATGTGGAACTACAAGAGTCCAGCTTAACTGTAACATATAAAGTAATAACGTCGTAGCAAGAGTTGTTAAACCTGATGAGCACTCTCTGTTGACGTATAAAAATTGAAGATCTGGAACACCTGATGTGGAACACCAAGAGCCCAGCTACATTATAACATATAAAGGAATGACGTCTTAGCAAGAGTTGTTCAGCCTGATGAGCACTCTCTGTTGACGTATAAAAATTGAAGATCTGGAACACTTGATGTGGTACTCCAAGAGCCCAGCTCACCTATAACATTTATAGTAATGACGTCGTAGCAAGAGTTATTCAGCCTGATGAGCACTCTCTGTCGACGTGTAAAAATTGAAGATCTGGAACTCCAAGAGCCCAGCTAAACTATAACATGTACAGGAATGACGCCTTAGCAAAAGTTATTCAGCCTGATGAGCACTCTCTTGTGACGTATAAAAATTGAAGATCTGGAACACCTGATGTGGAACTCCAAGAGCCCAGCTAAACTATAACATGTACAGGAATGACGCCTTAGCAAAAGTTATTCAGCCTAATGAGCACTCTCTGTTGACGTATAAAAATTGAAGATCTGGAACACCTGATGTGGAACACCTAGAGCCCAGCTAAACTATAACATTAATAGGAATGACGTCGTAGCAAGAGTTATTTAGCCTGATGAGCACTCTCTGTCAACGTGTAAATATTGAAGATCTGGAACACCTGATGTGGAACACCAAGAGCCCAGCTACATTATAACATATAAAAGAATGACGTCTTA
Source organism: Agrotis exclamationis (assembly GCA_950005045.1). Lineage (NCBI taxonomy): Eukaryota > Metazoa > Arthropoda > Insecta > Lepidoptera > Noctuidae > Agrotis > Agrotis exclamationis. The sequence goes on along the minus strand of OX465415.1, from coordinate 3,806,327 downwards.
GCAAGAGTTGCTCAGCCTGATGAGCACTCTTTGTTGACGTATAAAAATTGAAGATCTGGAACACCAAGAGCCCAGCTACATTATAACATATAAAGGAATGATGTTTTAGGAAGAGTTCTTCAACCTGATGAGCATTTTCTGTTGACGTATCAGTCGTGTCGCGCACGCGCTGTCGCACGGACGCGTGAGACCAACCATGGCCTCTAAAGTGTTAAAATGTTCGAGTTGCAATATTGTCATCAACGAGGTTCTCGCCTTCGTTAGTAATAAAATAGATGTGATGAACGAGGAGAGCGTTAGTCACATATGTGCGAGTGCATTTTCTGAAGAGGACATTCACAACGCTAAAAAGCTTTTGTGCGAATCGCTTCCTATAGAAAAGCGTAAGAAAACAAGGAGAAGAGACGGGAAGAAGCTCCGTGAGATTGATGACATCATCTGCATGCTGAAGGAGACTGACCCTGAGGTCTTACCGGTTTTTGTGGCCCGTGAACTACACAAGCTACCGCCGGTACTTTTCGATCATGTTGATGTCACTCGAATTTTAAAGGATTTGGTGCGAATGCAGCACGAGATGAATCAGATCAAAGAGATGTATGCCACCAAGGAAAACGTTGATACCGTTAAGTCTGATCTTGAGAACCTAAAAAAGGCCTCTTTAGTGAACAACTTTGAAAATACCGTCAGTAATATCAACATAAAAAGGGGTGGTTTTTTGCTGAACAGCCATGACGACTACTGCAGCGGTCCTAGGGGACTTGAATACATGGACGCAAAACAGGACACTCCATGCAAGAAACTTAGCGAGTTTCGCTCAGAAATTAGTTATCGGGATATTGATCAATCGTCATCAAAAAGTGAAGGTATTCGTAAAAATTGCGGGGATAGTAGCGTTTCTAATGAGAACGGTACTCGCCTAACGGCGGCCAGTGACGAACCCAAGTCGATGACTCACGCGCAATCAGCTGTGATCGGTGTATCCAGCGAGACGGGACACACGGCCCCTCCAAAAGGAATAAGTGACGTACTCGGCAAAAACAAATCGTTGGCCGAGGTGGTACGCGTTGGCGAGTGGAAAATACCCGAAGAAGACAAACAATGGACCCTGGTACAGAGAAGACGGCTTAGGAATCGTTTTGTTGCTAACAGAGGCAAGGCAATTTCGAATGTGAACTTCAAAGCTGCGGATATTAAAATTCCCATTTATATCTATAATGTTGCGAAGGACGTGCCCGTGTGTGACATTTTAGAGTATATTGCTGGTAAAACGGATGTTTCTGTACACATAGAAAAGATGACTATGAAATTGCCTAAACAGTATGATGCGTACAAAGTTCTGGTACCAAAACAAAATTTGGAAACGTTTCTCAGTGATGACTTTTGGCCAGACGGCATCGCGTATCGTCGCTTTGTTAACTTCAAGGCAAAAAATTATGGAACAAATGGATAGTACACCGACAAAACTTATTAGTTTCAATTGTAAGAACGTAATTAGATCGGCGGATTGTATACGGAGGTTGTGCAAGACAACCGACATAATTGCTCTTCAAGAAACATGGTTGTTGCCGCATAACATTCCTTTTCTTGGTACTATCGACGACGGGTTTGCATTCACGGGTACGTCAGCCGTGGATACGACAGCTGGCGTATTAAGGGGCAGGCCGTACGGTGGTGTGGCCCTACTCTGGAGGAAGGCGAAATTCCCGTGCGTTTCAGTGATACCATGTGAAAATGTGCGTATATCGGCCATTAAAGTGGTGCTCAGTGACAGGGCAATTATGTTTATTTCAGTGTACATGCCTACCGCGAGTGTTGATAATTTAATTGAATTCACTAATTGTCTTAGTGAAGTTAATGCGATGATTGAAAATAGTGGGGTGGAATCTGTTTTTGTACTTGGGGACTTTAATGCCCACCCAGGTGAGTTATTTTCAAATGAACTAATAAACTTTTGTACCGAAGAATCATGGTCGTGCGTAGATATGGAGTTACTACCTATAGATACATATACGTTTGTCAGTGAGGCGCACGGCTGTGTGCGCTGGCTCGATCACTGCGTGACGACCAGTGCAGCGAGACGGTCGGTGCGTAAAGTGTCTGTTGTACATGATATTTATTGGTCTGATCACTGCCCCTTATTAATTGAGTGTGACTTGGAATTGATAAGGCCCAAAATTGTTGCAACGGATAATCAGTGTAATAAAGTAATTTGGGGAGAAAGAAACACTGAACAGACCAAAAAATTTTATGCAATTTGTCACTCGCAACTGAGAAATATTAATTTTCCTGTAGAACTTACACACTGCGCCGATCACTATTGTCATAATGAAGATCACAAGCGTATTCTTAAACAAATGTATAGCGATATTGTGCACATACTTAGTATTGCGGCGACAGACAGCTATGTCGGTCCCGTAACCAGGAAGCATAAATGTATCCCAGGGTGGAACAAGCACGTCAGCGGTGCTCACAGGGACGCTCGATTATGTTTTCAAAACTGGTTACTGAGTGGGAAACAAAAAAGTGGACCTATTTATGATAAAATGTGTGAAGCAAGGCGACTTTTTAAGTCTCGGGTAAAATTTTGTCAAGTCAATGAAAACCAAATTAAGTTAGATATAATGGCACAGCATCATTCAAATAAACAATTTGGAAAGTTTTGGAAAAAGACAAATAAATTGAACCTGAAATCGAGTCTCCCTGTGAGCGTTGCGGGCGTGCATGTGCCTCGTGACATTGCCAACCAGTTTCAGCGTCATTTTAGGGTGGAAACTCCTCCTGTAAGCTCGAATGACCTACCTCGAGGTGCTGAGATCGTGGCAGGGGACGTTACTGTTCGATTTTGTGTCAGGGAAGTTGCCTCCATAATTCAGAAAATGGCGCGTGGTAGGTCCCCTGGTCTAGACGGTCTCAGTATTGAACATTTGAAACATGCTGGTTTCCATCTGCCTCGAGTGCTTGCTATGTTTTTCAGCTTATGTGTGAGTCATTGTTACCTACCGGATGAACTTACAAATGCCGTGGTTGTACCTATAGTAAAAAACAAGACTGGGGATATCTCTGACCTGACAAACTATAGACCCATCTCTCTGGCTAATGTAATAGCAAAAGTGCTGGATAGTCTGCTTTACCGACACCTGGATAGGCACATAGAACTTCACGATGCTCAATTTGGATTTAAGCCACGCCTCTCGACCGAGAGTGCCATCCTGTGCCTCAAGCAGACTGTGCAGTATTACACAGCCAGGAAAACGCCGGTATACGCCTGTTTTCTGGATTTGTCCAGGGCATTTGATGTGGTTTCATACGATGTACTATGGCATAAGTTGAAAAATGAAACAAGTGTATCACGTGATGTTGTTGCAATATTGAGATATTGGTACGCAAATCAAAGGAATGTTGTGAGGTGGGCAGGCTCGTACTCGGACGTGTATGGGTTGGAGTGCGGGGTGAGGCAGGGGGGATTAACCTCTCCTCGTCTCTTTAACTTATACGTGAACGAGCTGATCGTTGAGCTCAGCAGCACCAAATTAGGGTGTCATATAGATGGACAGTGCGTCAATAATATCAGCTACGCGGATGACATGGTGCTGCTGAGCCCGTCGATCAGTGCCATGCGCAGACTGCTAGATATCTGTGAAAAATATGCACGAACCCATGGACTCAGATACAATGTAAAGAAGAGTGAAATGATGGTGTTTAAGGCTGGTAAAAAAACCTACGCTAATGTTCCTCCCTTATATCTTTGCGGTGCCACCATAAACAGAGTGTCGAATTTTAAGTATCTGGGTCACTGGGTCTCAGAAGATTTGTGTGACAACATCGACGTGGAGAGGGAGCGCAGGGCTCTGTCTGTGCGCTGTAACATGCTGGCTCGCAGATTTGCACGGTGTACTGAGCAAGTCAAAGTGACATTATTTAAGGCCTACTGTCAATCTTTTTACACCTGCAGTCTGTGGACCAAGTACACGCAGCGTACATACAGTGCTCTGCGCGTACAGTATAATAACGCATTCAGGGTGCTGTTCGGACTGCCGCGCCACTGCAGTGCCTCGGCAATGTTTGCGGAGAGGGATGTGGATGGCTTTGCTGCTATCATGCGGAAGCGTTCTGCATCTCTTATGAGACGCCTGAGTGCAGGCTCGAACAGCCTTCTGAGCGTGTTTGTGGGCCGGTGGGACTCACCGATGTGGCAGCACTGGATGCGACTACACACTGTGGGTGCTCGCGTCCAGGGCTTGTCATAAAATTGGCGCTCCAGTGTGTCGCTTTTATGTAAGGTTTTGTTTTCGTCTTTGTTTTTGTATGTACTAACATTATTTTATAAGATTTTGTGTTACTAACATATGGACTATGTCTGAAATAAATAAATTATTATTATTATTATTATTATAAAAATTGAAGATCTGGAACACCTGATGTGGAACTCCTAGAGCCCAGCTAAACTATAACATTTATAGGAATGACGTCTTAGCAAGAGTTGTTCAGACTAATGAGCACTCTCTGTTGACGTATAAAAATTGAAGATCTGGAACACCTGATGTGGAACTACAAGAATAATTTAGCTCTCAATGAAAAGAAAACTAAATGTATAAGATTCACTTTGCCAAATGTTAGAAGTAGCGATTGCGACATTTTATTGAATGGAGAAAAATTGGAATTTATTAATCAGACAGTTTTCCTAGGAATCACGTTAGACGATAAATTACAATGGGGCCCCCATATAGCATCTCTAGCGGGGCGACTAAGCTCAGCCGCTTATGCTGTTAGAAAGATAAGACAGTTAACAGACGTCGAAACTGCGCGTTTAGTTTATTTCAGCTACTTTCACAGCATTATGTCTTATGGCATTCTACTGTGGGGGCGGGCAGCTGACATTGAGTCCATTTTTATTTTGCAAAAAAGAGCTGTCAGAGCAATTTACAATCTACGTCGTCGCGAATCTCTTAGGGAACTATTCAAAAAGATTAATATAATGACAGTGCCTTGTCAATTCATTTATGAAAATATAATGCATGTTAGGAAAAATCTTCATCTTTTTAATAAAATAAGCGATAGACATAATTTTAATACTAGAAATAAAGATAAAATTGATCAACCTTATTTTAGATTGGCTAAAGTACAAAAATCTTTTATGGGGTACTGTGTTAAATGTTACAATAAAATACCTAGGGAAATTTTAACACTAAATGAAATAAAATTTAAAAGTTACATAAAAAATACACTTAGTAAACAAGCATATTATAAATTAGAAGATTATATCCAAGATAAAAATGTTTGGAAACATGCTGGTCCTGCTCCATAGTACAATGTAGGGCTTAAACAGAATCAAGCTGGTTGAAATTTGAATGCTCACACACATATATTGTATTTGTAAAAGAGCTGTAATTTCAATATTTTGTTAAATGTGAACACCATGTACCTTTTTGCTATTTTTGTTTTATTTCTTATTATTTTAATTTTTAATAATATTTAGTGTACATTTTAAAGGTGCATTGCTTTCACATTATTTATTTTAAATGATGTAAAAAAAATATTGTAAAACATTTTTAAAAAGAGTAAGTATGGAGTTTCTTGCCCATTCTTCTTCATACAACCTACCTTTGCGAATGGGTGTAGATTCTTTCCCATCCCATCCCATTTCCTTAATTTTAATTATGCGACGTTTAAAAGTGCCTCTTTGATGGCCTAATTGAAATAAATGATTTGACTTTGACTTTGAAGAGCCCAGCTTAACTATAACATATAAAGGAATGAAGTCTTAGCACGAGTTATTCAGCCTGATGAGCACTCCCTGTTGACGTATAAAAATTGAAGATCTGGGACACCTGTTGTAGAATTTCAAGCGCCCAGCTACACTATAACATATGTAGGAATGACGTTTCAGCAAAAGTTGTTTAATGTGATGTGCACTCTCTGTTAACTTATAAAAACCGGCCAAGTGCGAGTTGGACTCGCCCATGAAGGGTTCCGTAGTAGCATACACAAACAATAAAAATAACTTTGTTTTTCATAGTGTTTGTATGAATAGCAAAGTTATATTTGCGGTTTTTTAAAATGTACTATATCTCAAAAACTGCTAACTATATCTCTTCCAACCAATTTTCCTTGGGAGTTTTTGTTGAGGTCTACATTATTATATTTCTTTTAGTTTTATCATTCTCTTATTTTAGAAGATACAGGGGGGGACACACATTTTACCACTTTGGAAGTGTTTCTCGCGCAAACTGTTCAGTTTATAAAAAAATTATATAAGTAACCTCAATATCATTTTTTAAGACCTATCCATAGATACCCCACACGTATGGGTCAGGCGAAAAATTTTTTTTGAGTTTCAATTCCAAATATGGGGGGTACCCCCAAAATTTGTTTTGTTTTTATTTTTGTATGAAAATCCTAATGCGGTTTACATAATACATCTACTTACCAAGTTTCAATAGGATAACTCCCATTCTTTCGAAGAAAAGTGGCTGTGACATACGGACGGACAGACAGACTGACAGACATGACGAATCTATAAGGGTTCCGTTTTTGCGATTTGGCTACGGAACCCTAAAAATCGAAGATCTGGAACACCTGTGGAACTCCAAGAGCCCCGGTACACCAAAACACAAATAGGAATAACGTCTTAGCAAAAGTTGCTCGGCCTGATGGGTATTTCCTGTTGACTTATAAAAATCTAAAATCAGAAACATATGATGTGGAAATCAAAGCTATCGCTAATTTCACTGTAATTATAAAATAACTTAAGCTGAGAGTACCTCCACGCGGTGAAGGCGATAAGACTTTAGGACTGATTTTCGATGACGATGGTATATCATTAAAAATCTGACTCTACTGGCCGAAACTCCCTTTTATATTTTTACCCGGGGTCTTGGTATTGGACATCAGACCAGTTTCAGATCTTCGATTTTGACGATTCCGTTGTCGCTGGCATAAGCAACAGGATCCGCGTACGAAGTCGCGGGCAGAAGCTTTTTTTTTTTTTTTTTTTTGCTATTGCGGGCCCAATGTAACCTTGCCGACACTCCGACCCTTTTGGATCTATTGTGTCTAGCCCTTAGCCTTTTCAATCTGCCTCTTCGGCAAAAATATACCTCAGAAGCGATATAATTCCCCCTGTTGGCAGATTCCTGTAGTCCTCTGGGTCAGGGTAAGCTTGGCCCAGAAGTCCCATACGCTTTCCAGCCAGAGAGTCGCATTCACATAAAAGATGCTTCATGGTCTCCTTTTTGACATCTGTCATTGGGCAAAAACGGCAGTACGGGCTGTCTTCTAACCGCATTTTATACAGCAGGTCATTTGTCTGGTAATGCCCTGTGAATGCTGCCAAGATCAGCCTTAACTGTTTCCTACCATGTGAGATTATTTGTCCATTCCACCTGGTGTCCTTTGTGTCAATGAATCTCCTCGAGTGGCCCATTCCCGTCGTCCTAGACCACTCCGATTGGTGGGCCTCCCTGGCCATCGCCCTCATGGCCATATTCACGGTACTATTTGATAGTCCCACGAATGGCTCCGGGCCGATGAGATCACTTTCTGATCCTTTTCTGGCTAGTTCATCAGCTTTCTCATTTCCCAGGATGCCCACGTGGCCTGGAACCCAGACTAATCTGACTTTGTTTTGCCTCCCCAAAGTATTTAGGGTTTTGGCACAGTTCACGATTAGTCTGGAGTCCATTCGGTAGGAGTCCAGGGGGGGTATTACAACTTTTTTTAATTCCGGGCAGTTTTCGAGCAGTTGAATTTACGGCCATAAGCATGCTTGTTCTATTTCGTATTATGGCGCACGTAATTCTGCAAGGAATTATCCAGGATTATTTGTCTCTGGATGATTAAGACGGGCTAGCAAATTCGTTCAAAAATCGAATCGACAAGTTACCGATGATTACCGGTTTTATAATTGTGGGTGAGCAACTTCTTTTTCATTGTAAATTTAGGAGATATTTGAGTTAAACTGTATTTTAATAACAATTTAAATATTTATAATCAACTTGAGCAATATTTACTGTTATTTTATGCAAAAACTTAATACTAAATATTCAACTCTCGCAAAAGGGTTTGTTTCTGAACGATCGTGTTGCAATATTTTTTTAGTCTGTGACGGTTTTGATTGCCAAAACAAACAAGAATAATAATATCGTATCTATTTATTTATCATGCCACTATGTAATGCTTTTTAGTGAAATAATAAAGGAGTACAGTCTTTTCCTGCCGCAGAGAAAGTAAGAAAACAATGGACTAAGTCACGAGCGGAAAAATTTGAAAAACGGAGCTGTACCAACGTTGTTATTATTTTTAAAGCAAGAGGCTCCAAAATCAAAGAGGCGCCTAAGATATGAAGCTAGAAAATGTTTCAGCAAGAGAAGGAATGATAAAACCTAGGACGTTTATTCAAACCGAAAGACAGTGTACCTAGTTCTTACCATGTTAGTGCTCCTGAAATTGGCTGTGAAATTGTGGTACCAGAAGCAATCGAGGAAGTGAACTTAAAATGTCTGTTGGTACTTCAAAGCCTGCCCAATGTACCCAAATAAAAATTGAACACAAGTTTTGGCTCCATTGGACTGTACCGTTTCAGGAATGATGCTGAGGCTATTAATTTTAACACAGGGTTTGAGTCCTATCATACATTTTGTTTGGTTTATTCAACCCTAAGTCCATTGGTACGAAAGATTACTTATTTCAGTCACCATGTCTCAAATCTAAGCTCTTGATAATTTTTTGTTACACTGATGGAACTACGACAGAATAAAACATTTTTTTCTGGAGAAACATGTTTTTTATTTAGAACAGTATATTATTATATGAGTTTACGAATATGAATCTATTTATTGCTTATCGTTCAGCAAATGAGTGTAGGAATATGTGTCGTAAAATGTAATAACTTTGTCGTCTTTATAAAGCTCGTCAGCTGACATTATATCGTGTATTCACTCTCCAGATATTCGGTAGTGCCTCCATTATGAATTCTAAAGCTTAATTTAGGTAGTTTATACTGTTTAAAGACAAATTAAAAGAAACAAGTCAGTAAAAGTTACTAAAAGGTGGCGTAAACTGAATGATTTTGGAGATACCAATTTTGACAGTTAATTCGGCCTTGAAATGTCATTATGTAGCTTGTAATACGAAATTTCCAGGCACAAGCACAGGCAGAAGTCGGTAAGAGGTCACGTGACTGTTTACTAGCCGTAAATGTGTGTTCGTAATACGACTAAGCAAGGCAGTTCACTTTAAGGCGTAAACTGACAGGAATTAAGAGGTTGTAATACGCCCCCAGGGCCTTGAGGGCCGCTTGACTGTCACTTAGTATGTAAATAGTCTTACCTTTAGTATTCCTGTCTAGGTTTACCTGGGCACAGGCACATATAGCGTAGACCTCCGCTTGGAAGACCGTAGCATAGTGTCCCATGCTTTGACTGATTTGACAGTCCTCTGCATAAATGCCTGCTCCTGTTCCGGACTTCATTTTTGAGCCGTCCGTATACCATGTGAGTTTCGGGTTGTCTGTGAATTGCAGGCCCTCCCTCCAGTCGTCCCTGCTGGGCACATGTATCTTGTACTTCTTCCGGAACATGTGCGTGGGTCGCATTTTGTCACATCCCATGGACATGACCTTTTCGAGAGTGGTTGGGATCTCCATTCTTGTGTGATCCGTCCTCGGCATGTTGAAGTTCCACATGTCATTTACTGATAGTCTGTGGAGAGCTTTTGCAGCTTCCGACTGTATCACAATATGCAGTGGGGGCATGTTAAGCATCATTTCCATCGCTGCCGTGGGCGTTGTTCCGAACGCTCCCGTTATAGCCATGCATGCCGTCCTTTGGACTTTCAACAGTGTCTGTTTGCATGTGACCAGTCTTGTTCTCGGCCACCATACTAAGCTGCCATATGTGAGAATAGGTCTCACAATCATAGTATAGAGCCAATGTAGAACCCTTGGCTTTAAGCCCCAAGTTTTTCCATATGTTGAGCGACACATGCCAAAGACCCTAAGTGCCTTCGTCGTTGTGTTCTCCAGGTGTGTACTCCACGTCAGTGTATTGTCTAGTGTTATCCCTAGATACTTTACCGTTGTGGACCATTCGATACGAGTGTCATACAGATGAAGATTCATCAGCCTTGCGAGCTTCCTTTTTCTAGTGAAGGCTATCGCCGTGGTCTTGCTCGGATTGATAGAGAGGTGGTTAAGATTACACCATTGCTCTACCGTTCCCAGCGCCTTCTGCATTAACCCTGTCACTGTTTCTGGGAACTTACCATTAACTAGTATGACAATATCATCTGCATATCCCACTGTGTAGAGTGGCCCTGTGTTCAGTTTGTTCAGAAGCGAATCAACCACCAAGCTCCACAGAAGAGGGGATAAAACCCCACCCTGCGGACATCCTCTAGTGGTCGTCGCTCGGAGACTGTCACCTAGTAGATTAGAGTGTATAATCCTACCTTTGAGCATGCAGTTTATCCACTTACGTATGGTGGGTTCTATACCATGCTCCTGCGCCGCCGTGTTGATGGCCTCGAAGGTTGTGCGGTCGAATGCCCCTTCTATATCCAGGAACGTCCCCACACAAATTTCCTTGTTCTGTAGTGCTTCCTCAGCTTTGGATACCACAAAGTGCAGAGCTGTCTCCGTGGACTTTCCTGGCTGGTACGCACATTGCAGCCTGTGTAGAGGTATCTTCTTCAGAGGTCCCTCCCTTATATATTCATCTAGCATCTTTTCCAGGGTTTTCAAGAGGAAAGATGTTAGGCTAATAGGTCGGTATGACTTCGCCTCCTCATAGTTCGCCTTACCTGGTTTAGGGATGTAGATGACTTTGACCTGTCTCCAGATCCTCGGTATATGTCCGAAAGCTATGCATGCCTTGTACAGCCTGCACAGGTGTGGGTTTAGTATTGTTATACCCTTTTGTAGTAAAATGGGGTAAATCTCATCCGGGCCTGGTGACTTAAATGGTTGGAATTTACCCACCGCCCATTTTAGCTTGTGTTCATTTACTACCTTTTTTGCTATTTCCCAATCAGCTTTGGTCGTGCGTGACCTTTGTTCTTCTAAGCTGATGGCCTCTACTGTGTTATATTCTACCACCTTGGAGCCCGGGAAGTGAGTTTTGAACATGATTTCAAGGGTCTCCTTCCCAGTCTCGGCATGCTTACCATTTTCCCCCTTTACGGTTGATAGTGGATTCGCCCTTGTCATTGACATTGCCTTCGAGAGTCTCATACCTTCTGGTATCGTGCTGATCTTCTCGCAGTGATCTCTCCGAGCCTTTCTTTTAGCCTTGCAGGCGTAGAGACCGAAGTTACCTGTAGCCTTGGCGGCATTGTAGGCACGTCTGGCTTCCCGCCGCAGTCCGTCCAATTCAGTCGTCCACCACGGCTCCTTTTTGCCCTTTGTTGTTTTGATAGGGCAGTTGTCGACCCACGCCTGTTGTATGGCATGGCTAACCCTGTCCGCTTCAAATTCTATGTCTATAATTGAATTGAGCTTACCTTTTGAGTTACCCAAATTGTTTTTGAGGTCATTCACATACGAGCACCAGTCAGTATTTCTTGGGTTCCTCCGCTGTACAGTCTCGAGTATTTGTCTTGTCCTGTACCTAAAGCATATATAGTTGTGGTCTGATAATGAGATTTCACTTGATACATGCCATTCATTGATCTTTTTGCTGGCCCTGTTGGATGCAAACGTGAGATCAATGACTTCTGCCCGTTTTGCATTAACAAAAGTGGGCCTGTTGCCTTTATTAAGGATTTGCATGGATGAGCTTACCAGAAATTGCAGAAGCTTCTCTCCCCTTTTGTTGACATCCGAGCTGCCCCAGATAACGTGGTGTGCGTTTGCATCACACCCCACGATTAGATCCAGGTTCGCTTGGTTGCCCATCTCCACGAGGTCCCTTATTTGTTGTGTCGTCGGTTCCTCGGCCTCGTACGGACGATAAGCAGATGAAACAAGAACGTTGCCTCTGCCATCTCCCTTACTTATTTGGATCTTGACAGTTGTTAGATCCCTGGAACAGAAATCATGTAAGGGCAATGCATGTATACCATTTCTGACATAGATGCATGTTCTTGTTGGTTTATTTGATTTAATAATGTACAAAAATCAATCTTTAGTCGATTCTGTAATAATCGATACATCGTAGGTACTTACTCTAAAACACAGCTTTCCTCGCTACCCAACATTATTCATGTCTCACTTCTAGTCTGTACTTTGAACCGAACGGACGTATAACCTTCCTAGTGCCTTTTAATTTGGCTAATATAATTTATATTTTATAAAAGCCAATACCTCGTTTTATTAAAGTGTTAGAACCTGAATTCCCTATAGGTTATGGGCCCAGGTTACGTTTTTTAATATAATATAAGTGTTTAAAACTAATTCCGTTACGAACTTTTTAAAGTGTTGATTATTTAAAATACCAAACATAATATCAAGGAATTCGATCGAGAAGAATACTGTGCCTGGAAGCTTATAGTGTGAGTACAGTGTAAGAAAGTGAATCCAGTTTTTCGATGCAGTAGAATTTCAAAGAAACCGATATGGTAACTTATTTGTTACTCGTCCTACCCGCAACTTATAATTACGCAATAACTGTGATCGAAACAATAATGGAGGATAATTAAAGGCTAAAAATCGTTAAATCAAGGCCTTAGGGTCATGAAATCAAGTTGAAAAATGAGTCAAGTGATACTAGTGTTAACGTTTTGCAAGTTGAGCGGAAAAATAAACAAAAGAATTTCGACAAAGACAATTTGATAATTCTCATAATAATAAAGGGAATAATAGCTACAACTGAATGGATATAAGCGTATGAAGAAGTCTCGGTGGGTGAAGTGTCATCATTGTGGCACCAAATAAAGCTACTTCTTCTACTTCGAAATAACTCATCAGCAGCAGTAGAAAAGCACGGAGAGGACAAGGACGGTCAAGGCATTTGAGTTCAGTGAACCATACAGTTCGAGCATTTGCTTTTGGAATGGATGATGATAAAAGCAAAGTAACCTTCCTGTGTGATTCTGGAGCAGCGGACCATATATTTAAAAGGGAAGATACCTACATTTTAAAATTTTCTGTTGCTTAAAAATGGTGAAATAAATTTCAGGTACCCAAAAGCTGTGACCAGCACGGGCGTTCAAGGAGTTTCAGAGGACGTGCTCTTCGGTGCCCAGATACAACCTGCTGTCCATAGCGAAGATGTAAACTGCTGGGTTAGTAGTCCTTTTCCAACCAGCCAGGAGCCAAAATATTCAAGGGTAATAAAACAACCATCATGCAAGGTACTCGTATGTTAAAAACAGATTTTATTTGCTGTAGACTTAATGGCATCTGTAAATTAGTGTCAATCTGTTTCTCAAGTATGCAGCAATAAACATAATTATGTAGCAAATTATGTCATTAATTATCAAAGGTAGCGGCACGGTTAGCGCAGTCACTGAGCGATTGAACTGATGCGCAGTGTGTCGCGGGTTCAATTCCCAAATTTTAAAGCCTGATGATAAGTTGTCTGAAGGCCTGTACAAATGGAGAACAGAGCCGACTTAATCCAGGTCAGAAGTTTTGCTAAATGGTCATTAATTGTTGTGCATATGTTTGCAGACCTAATACACCCACAACTAACGACAACAAAGACAACTTTGTACTTTTAGTTGATGAGTATTCGCATTACTGTCTTACGTATTTATAAACCTATAAATCAGACGTGTACGCTACTTTTAAAGATTTTGCGAGGAAAGGTTTAAATTAAAAATTAGTAAATTTATACTGAAATAATGGTGGCGAATATATATCGACTGAAATAAATGTCTGTGTAGAGAGAGGTATATCTTATCATTTAACAGTTCCTAGAACAACACAGTTGAATGGCGTTTTTGAAAATATGGTCAGGACCATTCATGGAAAAGCTGGTTCATGCTGACTGGTGCGAAATTAGACAAATTGTTTTTTGGTTCATGCAGTTTTTGACTGCTGTTCATTAGATTAATTTCTTCACAATTTTCACAGTCAGTGAAAACAGTAAGTGAAGTGGTCAGTGCGAATCTAAAACAAACAACTGCACGTACCTACCTAGATACTACATAATATTAAATTATGTTTTGGTGCCTAAAGACATTGCATAATTTCTAAATGTGAGATTTGATTATTTTGTTGCCAGTAAAATTTATTTCATTAATTTGACCCCAAATTAAAGCTTTAAAAGTATCAAAGACACCATTCTAAATGTGGCGTGATAAAAACCTTTAATCAAAGATTTGAAGGTATTTGGTTTAACTATTCATAATAAATCAATCTCGTAAAATCAGTAAGTCCAAAATTGATTAAAAATCATGAAAAGAGATACCTACTCGTGGGTTATGAACCAACCGTTATAATAAAGTTTGGTAACCATAATGCAAAATCCTACTCGTGGGTTATGAACCAACCGTTATAGTAAGGTTTGGTAACCATAATGCAAAATAAATAAATATGCGGTCCAAATGGGAGGGTCACCTTCTATTGACGTCACACCTGTCAAATCGAAACAGTTGTCTTATAGTCTCCGTACTTTAGGAGTGTCAGTTGACCATAGACACTGACCATCTTAGTTGGAACGCATTATACGTTGTAGTCAGGGACCAACAATAATGTTGGTGAGAAAAGCGCGCAAGGCAAAGCTGATAATGTAATAATCAGTGCCAAATGAACTCAAAACTCTGGCAGTTCTAAATCAGATAATGATGTCCAAGTCTAATACTAAAATCAGAAAGGTCTGATAGTAAAATTAGACAGGTCCAAATCTGAGATGACGTATACGTACGTATACCAGAAACGTATAAGTCTGATATTTAAATCAGAAATGTTTTATGGTATAATCAGAAACGTCTTAATCTGATAGTAAAACCAGAAACGTATAAGTCTGATACTAAAATCAGAAATGTTTTATGGTATAATCAGAAACATCTAAATCTCATAGTAAAATCAGGTATACTCGTAACTAAATGACAGGAGTGTACAAGTAATCCAGTCTTGATAATTAATTTAAAATCAGAGCAAACAAATGATAAAAAGAAATAAATAAATTGGCTATTGCAAAAATAGATATTTACTAGATGAATTTGGAAAACCTTCAGATAAAAAGCGAAACTTGTTTCAAGAGAGTTTCAATCTAAATGGTCCATCCATTATGAATAAAATTTCACACCAGTAACAGGAATAGCTTCTTTTAAATTTATACTTATTTTGGTGAACCAGTTTAATTTACTAGTTCATCATGGATGTCGCGCCTCCTTAAATGGCAAATTAAAAGAAGACATTTATATGAAAATTCATGTATTTCTAGTTCAGATAATAATGGGTATTATTTAAATAAAGCGGTTTATGGGCTGAAAAAGGCAACTACATTTTAATTTGAAGTTTTCAAACATTCTGAAGTTTTTTTTTCAAAGTTCATCAACCGATTGGTGTACCTATAATATTTGTTAGACAACAGTAATATTATGTGTCTAAAATATTTTTGTGTGATTGCAATAATTATGTAATATGCACTAATATTGAAATAGTGAATAATTTAAAAGGTATTTAAACAGTAAATAAAAAAAATACCTACTGATTTAAAAGGTAAATTAAGTTTTAAAAGATAATTTAATACGAACAAAAATAAAAGGAACTCTGATATTATGTTTGATGAAATATGTTTAGAGATTGCCTAGGTAAATGAAAGGTACTGTTTTAAAAAATATTTATAAAAGATGTGCCTACAATAATATTCTACGCGGTGACATAGATTCAGATTAGAGTGGCAGTAATTCAAAGACCTGACAAGTACAACTATGAGTTTATGTAAGCTCTTTGGGGCTGAAGTGCTAAAAGTCAGTTGTTGTCTCTTAAACTGAAGCAAAATAGCATTGCATAAAACTGTTAGGAAGCCATTATGGCATAAATCACTAGCAGTTAATTTTAAGATGGATATTGTTAAACTTATGATGATATTGATATTGGCAACAATGGTTGTATGTGTAGCATTACAAATAATCCAACCAATCACAGATATACAAAACACATTTATTTAAAACTATATTTTTCTAGGAAATATGTGATAAAATTAAATTACATTCCTGCAGGTCAGTGGTTCTGACCAAGCCTGCTATATTGCCTGCTACTTCTCAGGAGATGAGATGCAAAATAGGCTTAAAATAAGATACTATTTGGTTTGTGGTTTTGTATTTGGATTGTGATTAGTTCAATTATTATTTAGAATTTAATTAATAAGATAAGTGCATAATTTTTAAATGACATGGTCTGATTAAGGTTTTCTGGGTTTTCCTTAATCCTTAGCAACAAATGTTGGGCCATGAGATGTATTTCCCAGCAAACACTAGGAAGTGAATATGTTCCGGTCAATTAGGTATTTACATGAATTTATTTTGTTTGTATAAATCTGTAGATTAATTTTTGAGGGGGCGTGTTGGTTTATTTGATTTAATAATGTACAAAAATCAATCTTTAGTCGATTCTGTAATAATCGATACATCGTAGGTACTTACTCTAAAACACAGCTTTCCTCGCTACCCAACATTATTCATGTCTCACTTCTAGTCTGTACTTTGAACCGAACGGACGTATAACCTTCCTAGTGCCTTTTAATTTGGCTAATATAATTTATATTTTATAAAAGCCAATACCTCGTTTTATTAAAGTGTTAGAACCTGAATTCCCTATAGTTCTCACATCATTAGTGGAGCATAGATAGAATATTACACCATCAGTCCCACCTAGGCCCTTAATGTCTCCTTTATATATATAAGGTTCCTGAATTAAGGCTATATCGAATTTTTTCCCTTTCAGCTGTCGTGCCAGAATGGCCGTAGCTGCCTTACTGTGATGTAGGTTTATTTGTACACACCTGATTTCCTCCATTTTTGCGCTTATGATGGGGGCTTGACGCAACCATTACTGGTCGCTGTCCAATAAGACTTCCTCCTGGGTGGCACCCGGGGGGGATGCCAGGTCCAGCGCATCGAGTTCTCCCAGCAGTTCTTCCGTTCTGGTTGAGTGACTGGGAGACCTCGGCGCGGCCATGTGCTCCTCCGGTGCTTCTCCGTCGCCCGCCTTCGTCCAGGTGCTGGCGGCATGGACGTCGTACATGACCCGTCCTCGGCCGGTGCCACGGCTGCCCGAACCTCCTTCTCCGCCTGAGCCCTGGCTCGCTCCTCCAAGCGTTTCTCGATGTCTTCGAGAAGCTTGAAGGTGCTTTTGTCAAGGCCCGCGGACAAGCAGTAGCCCTGGCTGCTGATGGCATCAGCCGACGCCCGGTCCATGTAGACGATCCGTTTCACATGAGTGTCCTCGACGAGCGTCTGCACTACCTTCCACTCGCTCGTCCTGATACCCGGGTTTAGACGCTGCAGCATCCGGAGAACCCGCGTTGTGTCGGTGCAGCCTATGTTCCTAGTCCTCCAGGCCATTTTTATTGGTTTTGGGAGGCTCTTTGCGCACACGACCTTCAACTTGACGTCCCGAACAGTCTTACCTGTCAGTCCGCCAAGCCATTTTGCAGCCTCGTCCCCCACACATGTTACGTGCAGCGCTCCTGCTGCCAGGCTGCCTACGTGGACCACAGGCAAAGGATCTGGTGTCTCCTCCAGCAACTCCCACACCAGTGCTTGCAGTTCCCCAAGCAGGTTTGTGCTAAGTACCACCTCAGGGTGGTCCTCAGCCACTATTGCCATCTTGATCCCAGAGGCAGCGTCCCTGTATGACGGCCCGGGCGTTTCCTCGTGCTTTGTGCGTTTGGAGTCGCCCTTGGTGTCAGTGGTTTCGTCGCTTACCTCTCGGATCCATTTAGCTCGGCTTGCAGAACCAGAAGCAGATCCTTGCTGCGGCTGTCGCTGCAGACGTTTCCGTCTGGCCGCTCCGCTGAGCCTCTTTTTCGGAGATGGTCCTACTCCCCGTTGCGGTGCACTTTCGCGCCCCGCCTGCTGCTTGCCATGCGTACCACCTTCCCTGCTTGACAAGCCCACCCGATCCGAGTTCCCCTGGTCTTCTGTCAGGTCGCCAGTACGGCTCCCTTCCATCAGCCCACTACCCCCCACTCGTGATTCTCTTTGTCTCCTCCCATGGGGTTCAACTTTGTGTCGCCCCCCAAGGGAGTCGACCTTTTGTCTCCCCCCGAGGGGGTCGACCTTTGGCCCGCCCGAAACGGTCTGGCCCGAGTTTGATTTTTTCTTTAAATTATCCATTAAGATTTTTATAAAAATTTCGTCTCCGCAGCTCCCCACCCGTCACAGAGCCCTCATATGGGGATGCCTAGAGTAGGCACCAGGGCTACTGCGGAGATATAGCTCTCCCGGTTGAGTTGCCCGCGAGGCGGACGGCGCCGTTAGTCCCTCACCAAAGTGTGGTTCTGTTGCGCCGCCGACTGCGGTCCCCATCAACCAAGATTGCTAGCCTGGTGGCCGTACTAGCGGGCAGAAGCTAGTACCACATATTTTTTTTGTATAATTATTTCTTCTTTTACATTTATTAACCGACTTCAAAAAGTTTCTTTTCGACGGTATTATTATTATTTTTTTTTTTTGTATATTTGTTACGCGATTACTCCGCCAATTGTGGACCGATTTTTAAAATTCTTTTTTTGTTCGAAAGGAGGTACTTCTGAGGTGGTCCCATAGTCACCAAGTTGGGATATGATGTTTGCCGGTAATGTGAGTGTGTGAGTGATTGTTGACAGAAGGGGCGGCAAAATGATATGCGTGTTCTCGGTTTGAAGTTTATTGGACGACTGTGTCGAATGTCTGACTCCAGTGAATTTATACAGTAACTTAATCTAATGTGCCTAAGACTAACTAACTATATTGTGCCTACGCGCTACAGTCCTCCCCCCTTAGTTGAAGCTAAATTTTATTGTTGAACCCCAATACTAAATTATAACTAGAAGTACAATTTTTACAATTTTTAGAAGTACAAATTATAGATTATGCCGACGCCTGTTATTTGGATGCTACTGAGGAGCTATTAAACAAGCTTGAGCGCTTGCAAAACTTATGTATTCGCTTTGTTTATGGACTTCGTAAGTATGACCATGTTTCTCATCTTCGCAAAGAACTCAAGTGGCTCCCAATCCGTCTTCGCAGGAACACTCGGATATTATGTCTACTTTTCAACATCCTTCATAACCCCACTTATCCTACATATCTCCGTGTGCGATTTACTGACGCTCGCCCCAGCAACGCTCTATGCAGATCACACCTTAAATCCCTCCTTAAATAACATCCTCATAAAACGAGCTATTATTCTTACTCCTTTACTGTACATGCTGTAAGATTATGGAATTCGCTACCGCCTAGCATTAGAGAGTCAAAATCAATTTCTACTTTCAAAAATAGAGTCAAAGAGCATTATCTTTCCTCTCAAAATTGACTAATTTAATTTTTTATCTTCATTTACTTATATATATTTTAGGATTTTGTATTTATATAAGTACTTATATATTATTTATAATTTATATGTGTACTAATATTTAATAAGTTAAGACATTCTTTTTATCATATATTCTTGTTCTCACACACTACCTGTCTACATTTCTTTTTTTCACTCTTCCTGTCGCAGGTCTGCTGGTAGAAATTTCTTATGAAATAAGCAGTGCCTTTGTACTATTAAGATTACGTATGTCCTTATATTTTATATTGTGTGTACATAAATGATTAAATAAATAAATAAATAAATAAATAAATACAATATATTTATGTCTACGAAGATAAAAGTACTTAAAACGCTACGGTTGTCGGACACTATTAGCGCGCACTTTTCACTTTATGCCACACTATAATAATAATAATATTTATTTAATTAAATCGGACAACAACACACTTGGTCCATTTTGTTAGTAGGATACCTTATAACTAGTGTTAGTAGTACAAACACAAATACAAAAAGAAAGAAATATCAGAGGTACGATGTGCAGAGAAGGAAATATAGAAGCTATCTGATCATTCTCTCCACATAGTGCCTCAAAATAGGCGCATAAGGGCTCTCGGCTACTGTCTTCAGGATGCTATTGTCACTGACCCGCACTCTACGCATCAGTGATGAGACTTTCTTGCGAATGACTGCATGGAAGCCATCTGTTCGGTTCTGTGCAAACATCTCTGATGCGCTACAGAAGCGGGGCAGTTTCAACAGCATCCTAAAAACATTATTGTATTGAACGCGTAAGACATCTAGCGATCTTTTGGTGTAGCTGACCCATAGACCCCCCGCGTACAAACCTTGACAAAACGCCTTAAACAGGGTGATTTTGACTTGGTCGCCACACCGGTAGAATCTACGGGCCAACATGTTCCCTCGGACCGCCAGTGCCCTACGCTCCCTTTCAATGTCTACATTGTCTTTAAGGTCGTCGGTAAGTATATGCCCCAAGTACTTAAATTGGTGGACTTTATTAATACTCATGCCATTCAAGGTAAAACTAGGGTCATGATTAGGGCACCTACCGGCGGCCTTAAAAACCATGTATTCACATTTGCGTACATTGTACACAAGGCCATGCAAGGCAGCATACCTCTCACAGACCTTCAGCATTTCTCTGATAGATCCCTGAGTCGGACCCAGCAGCACCATGTCGTCCGCGTAGCTGATGTTGTTAATACTAACACCACCAACCCGACAACCGACACGCATACTACTGAGCTCGACTATGAGATCATTGACATAGAGGTTGAAGAGCCGTGGAGACGTCAAACCCCCCTGTCTCACACCGCATTCCAACCCATATGACTCAGAGAACGTTCCGGCCCACTTAACAGAGTTCGTTTGGTTGGCATACCAATACTGCATGAGCTTAAGCACTGGTGCCGGTACATTCCTGTCACCTAGCTTCTTCCAGAGCACATCATATGACACCAGGTCGAAGGCTCTGGAGAGATCCAGGAAGCAGGCATACACCGGCGTTTTTCGGTCTGTATAATATTGAACAGTATTCTTCAAACTAAGTACAGCACTTTCCGTTGAAAGTTCAGGTTGAAAACCAAACTGTGCATCATGCAAACTCAGATACTCCTTCAAGCAAGAATCAAGCATACTGTCCAATATTTTAGCAGCTGTGGTCGCAAGGGAGATTGGGCGGTAGTTCCCCTTGTCCGAGATATCCCCTGTCCTGTTTTTCACTATAGGTATTACAATAGTTTGCATCAGCTCAGCAGGCAAATGAGAGTGACTGATGCACATTGTGAAAAACCAGGACAGAACCCTCGGCAGGTGAACCCCCGCATATTTGAAATGCTCGATGCTGAGTCCATCGTGGCCGGGCGATTTACCTCTGCGCATGCCTTGGATGACGGATCTGACTAGCTTAGCTGAAAAAAGTGAGAGTGTATCCGCACCTCCACTGTCAGACTCAGCACCGACCATAGCAACTGAAGGACCCAGTGGAGATTGCACCTTAAAATGTTCCATAAACATATTTGCAATACCCTCTGGGTCACTAGTCCCACCCACGCTCACCGGTAGACCAGGCCTAACATCCAACCTGCGTGTCGACTTCCAAAATGTACTAAAATTTTTAGAGGCTCTTTGCTTTGCTATATTGTCCATTTTGATCTGTTCTACGTTTTTTTGGCACCATTTCAAGCGACTCTTGAATATTTTACGGGTCTCACACATCTCTTCGTAAACTAATCCACTATTTGGCCTTCTGTGTCTCACCCATTCCTGGAATTTAAGCCTGGCATCACGGTGAGCGTCACGAACATGACTGTTCCATCCACAAACCACTTTGCCTCTCAATCGCCTGCGACCTCCTACTACATTTGCTTGCTCAGCAGCGTCACACAAAATATTTATTATTTTCCCGTACAAGTCATTCAATATATATTTATGTTCCATTGAGCTGCATGACCCATAACTACACTCTGCGAATTCGGGTGGAAAATCAATGTCGCGCAACCTATCATTACATAAGTCCCTGTAACACTTGATCTGAGACTGATTTCTCTCGCCCCAAATAACTCTAGAGCGTATCATATTAGGTGTTTTTAATTTTGGTCTCACTATATTTAGGTCACACTCAATAAACAGTGGCAAGTGATCTGACATATAAACGTCTTCCTTTATTCCCACATTTATTATAGTTTGCCAAGCTGACAAGGACACAATACAGTGATCTAGCCACCTAGTGCACCCGTGGGATTCACTCACAAAAGTGTAGTTATCTGTCACGCACCCCAGTTTTTCTATGTCGGCACAGATCCAGGCTTGATCAGTGCAGAAATTGATTAATTCCCTGAAAAA
The DNA here is from genome assembly GCA_950005045.1 of Agrotis exclamationis. Taxonomy (NCBI): domain Eukaryota; kingdom Metazoa; phylum Arthropoda; class Insecta; order Lepidoptera; family Noctuidae; genus Agrotis; species Agrotis exclamationis. The sequence goes on along the minus strand of OX465415.1, from coordinate 3,784,054 downwards.
CAACTCATGTGGATGTGCATTAAAGTCGCCCAGTACGAAAACACTTTCAATTTCTGCACTCGCAACAATTGCACTAATCTCACCTAGCACCTCCGTAAACATGCTATAATATAATAAACATTTTTATTCGAGTTTCATTAGACTCATACAAACATTGAGAAACACACTGATAGTCACATTACATAAGAAATACAATAATTAATTATTACCTAAATCAATCCAAATTATTCATTCATCAAATTACATTAAAATTAAATTACACAGTCACAATTAAGAATAATAATAAATAAAAATATAATCATTTAATAATTTAATTTGTCACAATCATCCTTACACATGTCGCTGACAACAGTGGGAGATGATGGGGCAATCCAGTCTATCCGCGAGCGCGGCCAGCATGCTGTTAGCGCTCCCCCGCACTCGCCGCACCAAAGACGTGCCTCTTTTGCGCATAGTGGCGTGGAAGCAGTCCACGCGCGCTTCCGCAAACATCTTTGAAGCACTGCAAAAGCGGGGGAGCGCCAACATCATCCTGAACGCGTTGTTGAACTGGACTCGAAGGGCGCTATACGTCTTTTGCGTATAGTTAGTCCACAGACTGCACGTATACAGTGTAGTGCAGTAAGCTCTAAAAAGTGTTATTTTAACTTCTGCAGTGCACCGCGCAAATCTGCGTACAACCATGTTCGCTCTGACCGACAGCGCCCTCCGTTCCCGCTCAATGTCTGCATCGTCCTTCAGGGTAGGAGTGACGAAATGTCCCAGGTATTTAAAAATGTCCACCCTTTCCAAGGGTGAGCCATTCAGCTTGATGTGTGGCATTTCTAGCACTTTCCTGCCCCCCCCCTGAAAAACCATACACTGACTTTTCTTAATATTATAACGCAGACCATGAGTAGCTGCATAATCCTCACATATTGTCACCAGCTTCCTGAGTCCACAGACCGAGGCGCTCAACAGCACCATATCGTCCGCGTAGCTGATGTTATTAAAACAGACGCCATCAATGTGACAACCGATATGTTGCCCGCTGAGCGCCTCGATCAGTCCATTCACATACAGGTTAAAAATGGTGGGAGAGCTCAACCCTCCCTGCCTCACCCCACATTCCAACCTATATGGATCAGACAATGTGCCCGCCCACTTCACGTTATTTACCTGATTTCCGTACCAATACCTAAAGATATTTATGAGTTCACACGGTATCTGAGATGATCTCATCTTATTCCACAGGATATCGTACGAGACTAGGTCAAAGGCTTTGGAGAGATCGAGAAAGCAAGCGTACACAGACGTTTTTCTGTCAGTATAGTATCTGACAGCACTCTTAAGACACAATATCGCAGCTTCTGTGGACAATCCCGGGCGGAATCCGAACTGGTTGTCATGTAGCTTTATGTATTTGTTTAATTGTGTATTAAGAATGCTGTCAAACACCTTTGCGATAATTGTAGCCAGAGAAATAGGTCTATAGTTAGATATGTCTGACAAATCCCCTGCTTTGTTTTTTACCACAGGCACTACGATAGTCCTCATCATGCCAGCAGGCAGGTATGAGTGCGAAATACAGAAGTTGTAGAACATAGCCAGCACCCTGCACATATGATGCCCAGCATGCAGTACATGCTCCACCCCTAAACCATCGTGACCCGGAGATTTCCCATGGGCAATCGATTTTAAGGCCATTGAAACATCCCTGGCTGATATTCTGGTACCAACATATTTCCCACTCACACCCCCTCCCTCCTCCAGTGTTGAGGACGCTCCCAGCGGTGATCTTACAATAAAGTTGTTTTTAAATTTATCAGCTATATCTTTCAAATCGTTCGTCCCGTCGACACTCACAGGAAGACCAGGGCGCAACTTCAAACAGTTGGTACTTTTCCAGAACCCCTTAAAATCTTTTGTGCTATGTTTAGAAGCCAGGACATCCATTTTTAACTGGTTTTGATGGTTTTGACACCATTTTAAACGCGATTTAAATATTTTTCTGGTCTCACACATATTTGTAAACATAACACCAGTAGTAGGACTACCACACAAACGCCATTCCCTAAAACTTGCCCTGGCTGCCCTGTGACTGTCGCTCACAATTTTACTCCATCCTACAATGGTTCTAGGTGGACGTTTACTCTGCTTACGCCTGCTCCCTCGCCCCTCCACCGACGCTTGTGATAACGCAAGCACGATATCGGAATACATCGTGTCAATAACAATGCTGTGAGTTGGGTCACTACAATACAGATCACTACACCTTCGAAATTCAGACGGAAAATCAATAAGTCTAAGACGTTTATGACATTCGGTTCGATATTGTGTGATTTCCTCTGAGGTTCTTTCTCCCCACTTTACCCCACTGTTATCAGTTACACTCGACACAACTCTAAGAGGAGTCAAACGTTCTAATTTACATTCGCATATCACGGGAAAATGATCCGACCAAAGCACGTCATAGTTTACACATACACTGCACACAGAGACCGCAGCTGATTGTGACATAACACAATGATCAAGCCAGCGCTTAGACCCGCAGGCTTGATCTATATAAGTAAATGTCTCCGAGGTCAATCCTAACATATTTACATCCACTATTGTCCAATTAAACTCATTGCATAGCATATTCAATTCATTAAAAAATAATTCTCCGGGGTGTGCATTAAAATCCCCTAAAACACAAATAGGTTCGTTTACATAATCATTACTAATAGCACTTACAGTTCCCATGCAGTCCGTAAACAGCGGCAGGTTATCTGATTTGTTTGTCGGCATATAGACACACACTACTATCAATGGACCCGCGGCCTCATTAACACGAATAGCACACACACGTGGATTTTCACAGTCAATCACTGATACACTAGGAAAGACACTAGTATTCCACAGCAGCGCTGTCCCACCATGAGGCCTGCCTCGCAGTAGGCCCGCCGTCGTGTCAACCGCCGAGGTCCCGCAGGACCCAAATCTGCTGTCTATGCCATTCAGATATACCAACTCTTCTGGAAGTAGCCATGTTTCTTGTAGTGCTATAATCACACACTCGTCACATAAACGTCGAATATCGTCGATGGAGCTCTTTACGTTTTTACAATTATAACTGGCCATCTTGTAGGTCGTACTATGCATCGTTAGAAGACAAAGGGCCGATTTCAGCGGACACTCTGTCCGCCTTCCGATATTTATAATGAACAAAACGCCTAAAGATAATACCCTCAGGCCATGTCGTTTCGTTTAAAAACATGTCCACTTTAGACTCTGACACAAAGAATTTATATGCTTTATGATCCAACACCTTTTTCGTATTTATCTTTTCAAGAAATACCTTCTCCTGTGTTTGCATTTTTATATGGTCCACAATGTCGGATTCCAACGTATCCATATGCACATTTGTTATGAAAATAGGTATTTTCTTGTTCGCGGCTTTAAAGGAAGATATTGGTGTCATAATTTTCCCTCTTTCGCCTAAGTACCTGTACTTTTGTTTCTTTTTCTTATTTACAGTTTGCCAAGGAGTATCTTCTTTTTCGCAAATAGTTTCTGCCGTCCGCTCAGGTAGTAGACCCTTAATTATACTAACTCCATTGTCAGTGGGTTTTTGTTCTAAATGCGTCGTATGTTTGAATGTACTTGGGCTTATAATCTTAGATAACGGCCTCTCTCGCCCCTCCACACCGCCAACACAGCTGATCGCTTGCGCGTCCACCGCCGAACCCGGCGCATCAACCGGTACACTTGGTGACTCATCCTTACGCCTGACCCGCGGCAACGGAGTACACACAAAACCATCTTGAACATTATTATCCAAGGACGACGCGGGGAAGGTTTTCTGCATACTATTATGCGACTGTTGCACGTCGTGTTCGTCTGATGTATAATTGTGGCTCAAAGTCATCCCTATAGGTCCACTCTCCAGATTCCAGGCACCCCGTCTCATGTTCACATAACCCGCCTGTCGAGTTGGCGGAGGCAGCGATGCATGCTTTAAATCTTGTATATCTGCTCGTAGTTCCTCAAGTTGTTTGATAGTAGCATAAGTTTTGTTGATATTTGCAATTTCTGAGTTCAACTTAGTTATATCTTTTAGCAGTTTAGTGCAATCAAGATGATCGAACAATATTGGGGGTAATTTTTCAAGTACCTTCGCCACAAATACTGGAATTACATCGGGATCTGTGCTTTTGAATACACTAACGATGTCATCGAGGTCTCTTTCCTCCTTCCCTTTATTTTTTCTTGTGATTTTTCGTTGATCCGTTGGCAACGATTCGAATAATAACGATTTAGATTTGCTGATTTCAATGCTTGTGAACGCGGATACACAGATTCTCTTTAGCGTTTCTTCATCAATTACTGATATTTTATTTTGCACATACGCTAATAATTCGTCGATTACAATATTACACACGTTACATTTTAACACTTGTGACATTATTACAAATTGCGTCGGCGCGGGCGCACTTAGCGCGTCACACGTCTAACTTTACAACCGACCGACCTTGACCGCGGCGCACGGGTGACTTATAATATGCTATAATATGCTGGTTTAGGGTTGACGCACGGGTGGTTTGTCTGCATGATGGGCGGTGCTATATTGCTGGCGTGCTGTGTGATGGTGCGGCTGATTCTTGTCTCTATGGCGGTTTAGACGCGACGTTTGCAGTATCGCCACCCCACGTAGAGTACGCAGAGGTTTACGCCTGTGCCGATTAAGACGACTACGGCCAAGGGCATCTTGAAGCTGTTGCTGGAGTTCTCAACCTTGGCTTTGCTGCTCGCAGCTGCGCTGTTTTGTGCTACGATCATACGTCATTTTGCTGGCTGGTTGGCCCATTATAGAGTCGAGGTGTTTTTTCAGACTTGGGTGATGCGTGCTTGTTGTCGTGTGGCAGTGAAGTGCTGATGTGGGCTGTGATTGACGACGAAGTGACAGTTCACATGTTGAATCTCACGGTCTTCTTAACGATGCGACCTGATCTTGTAACTTGCTGTGAATCGGGCTTTGCGGTGTCGGATGAAGTCGTATCGCTTGGCGGCTGTGGAACGGTCTTGAGTGGCGTCTTATCGCTCGGCGGATGTGAAGTGTCGTTATGAGTGGTCGCTGTGCCCTCCGGGCGTGGGACCAACACGTCGTCATATCTTCATAAATAGGCTGGTTTCAAGCGATCAAGTGACACCGTGATTTGTTTACCTTTACATTCCAACTTAAAGAATTTATTATGCCGCGATAAGACTTTGAATGGGCCCTCATACGGTGGTACTAAAGCTCGCCTTGCCTCGTTTCTAATAAATACGTGAGAGCAAGCTGATAAATCTTCGTGAACGAATACATTATTGTTTGTGTTGCTATGTGAGCTTGAAATGCTAAGATTTGGGACTGATGATAAAGATTGCGTTAATTGTTTTATAAATTCGCGATCGTTAATATTGGATGAAGGTTTAGATTGGAATAGGTCGCCTGGAAGTCTTATACTACTACCATACAAAAATTGTGATGGGCTGTATCCTAAATCTATTTTAATCGCTGTACGTAAACCTAAGAGTATTATAGGCAATTCATGTACCCATAATTTACTATTTAAGCATTTTGCCATAATAGCGGCTTTTAAAGTACGATGTAGTCGTTCGACCATACCGTTCGCCTTTGGGTTGTACGCTGTGTACGGATGCGTTCGATACCGAGTATTTTCAATAATTGTCGAAACAAATCGGATTCGAATTGACGACCTTGGTCTGAAGTTATTCTTACTGGACAACCGAAACGAGCGATCCAATGTTCGACGAACACCCTAGCAACTGTTTCAGCTGTTATTTCTTTTACTGGTATAACTTCAGGCCATTTCGTAACTCTATCTATAATGGTGACGCAATATTTGAAATCCTCAACAGGAGGTAAGGGTCCTATAATGTCTATGTGTACGTGTTCAAAACGGTTTCCAGTGTTAAATTCGCCTAACGGAGTTATTGTGTGGCGTTGAATTTTACTTTTTTGACATGGAATACACGTTTTAACGAAGTTTTTGACATCGGTGTTCATATCACTCCAAAAGTATCTAGATTTAACTAAACGTTTCGTAGTAGCGACGCCGGGATGACTCACGTTGTGCAATGTTTTGATTGCGAGTTCCCGGAATTGTTTAGGTAGATAAGGACGTATATCGTTCGTAGATGTTTCGCATGCTATTTTTATCTCGGTGTTAGGCATGGTAATTAATTTAAATTGGAGATTGTTACGTTTGCGTAGACTTTCTAATTCAGAATCGGTTTTTTGTAATTCAGATAATTTTTGGTAATCGAATAAAGATGGCATGGTGATCTCTTCAATTTTAGATAAGGCGTCGGCTACTGTATTTTTATCGCCTTCTATATATTTAATATTATCGCAAAATTGAGAGATGAAATCTAATTGCCTCAAACGCCTTGGTGAATCTGATGGTGAAACTTTTTTTGTTAGTGCGAAAGTCAATGGTTTATGATCCGTTAACACGGTTAGTTCTCTACCTTCTATCATATGACGGAAATGTTTTATTGACAAGTATATAGCAAGAAGTTCCCTGTCGTAGGTACTATATCTTGTTTGGGTATCCGTAAGCTTTTTTGAATAAAATCCGAGGGATTGTAATTTTCCGTCGACCCTTTGATTTAAAGCTGCGCCTACACAACTACCAGAAGCGTCTGTCATTAATACTAAGGGTGCGGTTGCGTCTGGGTGGGCTAGCATGACTGCATTGTTTATGAGTTGTTTACATTGACCGAACGCTTTTAGTGCGCTTTCGTTCCATGTTATCTCAGTTTTGTCGCGTTTTTTTGAGTTATGCAAGTACGCGTTAAGTGGTGCTTGAATCTCTGCAGCTTTTGGAATGCTTTGCCTGTAGAAATTCATCATGCCGAGAAAACGTCGAAGTTCCTCAATTGTTTTCGGTTGTGGATAGTCATTAATAAGTTGTGTTTTTTTTGCACTCGGTTTTACGCCCTGTGAATCAATATGATAACCGAGAAAATCCAATTCGGATTTACCAAATTCGCACTTATTTGTGTTAATTGTTAAGCCATAGTTATTTAAACGATTTAATATTGTTTCTAGATGTTCTAAATGCTTAGATTTAGATTCCGATCCGATAATAATGTCATCTAGATATGGGAATGCGAAATCTAGACCTTCCAGTGCTTTATTGATTAATCTTTGGAAGTCTTGTGCTGCGTTACGTAATCCAAAGTTCATTCTTGTAAATTCGAATAAATCGAATGGAGTTATGACTGCAGTCTTGGGAATATCTTCGGGTGCCATGCGAATATTAAATTAGGCTTTTCGCACGTCAATTTTAGAAAATATGGTTTTGCCTCTGAGTAGATAAGTGAAATCAAGTAGTCGCGGTAATGGGTAACGGTCGGGTATAGTTTGTGCGTTGAGTCTACGATAATCTCCGCATGCTCTTATTTCACCGTCTTTTTTAGTAACACACACAAGTGGGTTAGCCCAAGGACTATTTGAAGGCCTACAAATACCTAATTGCATCATTCGTTCGAATTCAGCTTTCGCTATTTTGTATTTCTTCGGATTGAGTGGACGTACTTTTTCATGAACCGGGGGACCGGTGGTATAAATGTGGTGTTGTACGTCATGTTTGGGGTCTGTCATAAAATTTTCTAGTTTGGTGATGCTAGGAAACTTTTGTAAGATAAGATGGTATTCGTCATTGACATCTATTGTACGAATACCCGTATTGTGCCTACGCGCTACAGATGATTGGATTCTTTAGAAATCGAGGGCAACCCTCGAATTTTATAGGCCGACACACCGTTTTTCGCAAATTTTATGAAGTAATTTAAGTACTTGCGTATGGAAATCATAATTTCATGTAGCTGAGCTGATGATGGAAGGTAGAACTCCTTAATAGTAAGGAGTAGGCATCGACTGATTTAGTTTGAGTTCGCATATCTCTGGAACTACAAGTCCGATTTAAGTAATTCTTTTTTTGTTGTACTAGATATCATTTAACTTAGTGAATATTGCAAGTTTCATCAAAATCGGTTCAGTAGTTTTTGAGATAGGGAATTTTATTAGCTTATTGTGTACATGAGCGATGTTATTACCGGTGTTATGGATTACAAAATTCTAGTGCACATGTTGAATTTGACAAGAATTCGGCTTGAATATTTAAACTAAAAACAGTAAAATAAAAACTTTTTCAAAAAAAAATGTAACCGCCTTCAAAAACAACCATAAAAAACGGTAAAAAAACCTACAAAATAACTTTTCTTTCGGAAGTCGGTGGCAAAAAAAAGACAATGAAATAAAGAAAACAAAGACACCGACTTCCGAAAGAAAAGTTATTTTGTAGGTTTTTTTACCGTTTTTTATGGTTGTTTTTGAAGGCGGTTACATTTTTTTTTAAAAAGTTTTTGTTCTCAATAAGCCAGAAAATACACTGATTACTCAGAACTAAGCCAGCCTTTATCGGTCTAAGTGTTATTGATTGGCTTCCGCAGGGGGCGCTCGACGGTGGACGCCATCATGCGCGTGAGAGCCCTCACGACGGGGGATGCAGTAGCCCGGGGCAGGGTCGTCTTGGCGGTGTCTTTGGACATCACCAACGCCTTTAACACCCTGCCCTGGAGTTGCATCAGGGAGGCACTCCGGTATCACCGGGTGCCGACCTACCTCCGTCGCATAGTCGAGGACTACCTGACGGACAGAGCCGTCATCTACCCCGGTCACCGGGGAGAGTGGAACCGGCGAGAGATATCGTGTGGTGTTCCACAGGGATCGGTCTTGGGACCGCCCCTGTGGAACATCGGATACGATTGGGTGCTGCGCGGCGACCTCCCTGACGGCGTCAGCGTAATATGTTACGCTGACGACACGCTCGTCCTGGCGGAGGGAGAGTCGCACCAGGCGGCGGCCGACCTGGCGACGCAAGCGGTAGCGACAGTCGTCGAGAGGATCCGGCAGCTGGGACTCGAAGTGGCGCTGCACAAAACGGAGGCCATGTGTTTTCATGGCCGCGTTAACGCGCCACGGTCCGAGTCCCACATAACGGTGGAGGGGGTTCGCATCGGCGTCGGGAGGACGATGAAGTACCTGGGACTCGTCCTCGACAGCCGGTGGAACTTCAGGGAGCATTTCCTGAGTTTGGCCCCAAAGCCGAACCGGGCAGCAGCCGCCCTCAGGCGACTCCTGCCTAATCTCAGCGGGCCAAACGCTTCCTGCCGTAGGCTGTACGCCGGTGTCGTGCGGTCCATGGCCCTCTACGGGGCCTCCGTGTTGGCCCTGAGCATCCGGACGCGACCACTAAAGTTGGTCGCATGCCAGAGGGTCATGGCTATCCGGATGATCCGGGGATACCGCACGATCGCAGGCGAATCGGCCAACCTGCTTGCCGGATTACTGCCTTGGGATCTGGAGGCTACTGCCCTCCAGCGCGTCTATGAGTGGCGCGTGGAGGCGCAGCGCCGGGGTGTATCCTCGCTGCCTCGAGAAGTCGAGGCGCGGCGGGAAGAGCTCCGGCGCGATCTCAGGGCAGTATGGAGGGCACGACTGTCGCTACCGACGGCCGGGCACGCCGCAATCGCGGCGGTAAGACCCCTCTTTGAGGAGTGGCTGGATAGGAGTCACGGCGTCCTGACCTACCGCATGACGCAGGTCCTCACCGGACACGGAAGTTTCGGGAGGTACCTGTGTCTAAGGAGAAAGGAGGAAACGCCTGGGTGTCACCACTGCGAAGAACGCCCGGAGGACACAGTAGAGCATACGGTGCAAGACTGCCCCGCTTGGGCAGAGCACCGACGTGTCCTCACGGCGGCGATAGGCGGAGACCTCTCGCGCCCGGCATTGGTTGCGGCCATGCTGCGGGGCGAGACGGAGTGGGAAGCGGTCGCCTCCTTCTGCGAAGCAGTAATGCTCGCGAAGGAGGAGGTGGGCCGCGTGAGAGAGAGGACAATGTCCTCCCTCCACCCCACCCGCGGTGGTTGGCGCCCACGGCGTCGGACGTCGCAAGACGATCTCCGGCCACCGTAGGCGCGGGCATGCGGGCGGCGAGTAAAGGGCAACTCACAGCCCGACCATGGACCATGCCCGGGTCGACGGCGGCGGCGCGTTGTGTTCCACGCGCGCCTCAAAGAGCGTCAGCATGATGACGGGGCCCCCCTCTCTAGAGGGCCAAAGCCTGCCGGGGTCGCGGGACTTATACCATTACCGTGACCCCGGAACATAAAGGGCTATTGAAGGACACCGTGGATTTTAGTCAGTACAAGTCTGACAGTCCCTCCCGCCCTGCCCGGGGTGGGAGGACTCATTTGATGATTTTACCACGAAAAAAAAAAAAAAGTGTTATTGATTAGTATTTATTTGGGGATATGGATTTAAAAAAAAATGATGTTGTAAGATATTATACCTAGCATTAAATTCAAGATAAATGTGTAAACGCTGGTCCCACTGTACTAAATAAATATATTTTTTATGACAAAATAAAATTTTTCATTTATTTTTGTCGTATACAATATATTTATTCATTTATTTTTATTAAAAGTACTTTTTGTAGGTAATAAAACAAATATTTGGTTGCTTACATGTAATTTATTGTGAATTTAAAATAATTATATTAAACATAATATAATATGTAAACTTATAATAATTTTAATGCACTTTAAAAATGAATAAATATCATTTATTTTAATGGTTGTTTTTTTTTATTTCCCTGAGTTCTGTCACAAGTAAGTTTGTTATTTAAGATTATAACAACTTTGCGATACTATAGGTATAATAAGTACATTTCACAACAGATATTTATTGAAAATAAAAATATAATATACGCAGAATATAAATAACGTGAGCATACAAAACGTAAACATAAGCAACGTTATACAGTTCAAATAAATTAGAAAAATTATATAAAACATAATATACATTGTAGACTATTCGATTGCTTTAACTTATTTACTATTTTACCCACTAAATGCTCAATTTCAGTCATTATATCATCATAATCACTGGTCACCAAATATTGCACATCCACACTTGCATCCTCTGGATTCACTTTTATTTTATCCACAGGCCGACCGTTCACATCATGTATCATAATTTTGATTAAATGTCGAACATGTTCAGATTCTTTGCGCATGATATAAGATTTGTTAATAGTCATAACAGATTTTGATTTGTTTTTTTTTTCAATTTTTGTTCCTCTGCTTTTTGCTGTCGACTTTCTTCACAAGCCTGGACAGCTACTTCATCATACCACCTTTCTCTATCTTGAGCGTAATAAAAAGGATTCGTAATTGGATTATCGTCCTCTATTAAATTCTGTAAAAAAAAACCTTTATAAATAAAAAGTATAAATAATAACAACTTAAATTACTTATAACCTTTAAATTATTAAAATTCAAATTATTTATATCTTTGTCACTTACCTCCTGTAAATTAGGTATCTTGGGTTCTCCATTAAATGCTGAACCTTCGACATGGCTTATAATATCTAGAACTGGACTGTAGCACGGTGAGGTTGACATGATTCTGAAATAAGAACGATATTAATATTATAGAATTTATAAAAAAAATACGTATTTGAAAAATTTCCAAAAAATATTCTTACCTCGAAAGTAAATAAATCGCAGTACAAACGATCTGCTCACGTAAATGTCAGCAACGCAATGAAGTCACCGCATTTTATTTTTAACCGACTTCCAAAAGGAGGAGGTTCTCAATTCGGATGTTTATATATGTCGCAGAACCAACACAGAAGCACAATAATTTAGAATAACGCCATCTATTGTCATTGCCGAGGAATCAAAACAGAAGCACAATTTGGAATCTCTATGGATTACTGTTAATTTAGAATAACGCCATCTATTATCGTTGACGTGGAATCAAAACAGAAACGCAATTTAGAATCTTTATTGATTAGTGTTAATTTAGAATAACGCCATCTGTCTCTCATTGGAGGAACTATGAAGTTAGATTTGACAGATAACGTTTAGGAATGCCAAGTGTAATAACATTTGGGGATGCTTAGCGTGGAGTAATGGCAACACCGAGCGAATAGTCGAGTCGAATATCGATTCAGAAGTTTAATCAGGTATTCGACGTTGACAGGTACTGACGTTGACAGATATGTTGGCAAACCTGTGTGGGGTAGGCCACTTGGACGGACAGTTGAGTGAAGTGAACACTTTGAATCGGTCCGTCAAGCTGTGTAGACATCTTGGTCACGCCACGTCGTCCACGATAATCTTCCCGCGTTCCTAAGTTTTTAATCGAGCCATATCTCGGACATCCTTGATTATTTTGTAGTCAGTGTGTGTTAGCAAGTAATTAAAAGTGTTAACGAAGGTTTTGTGAGTGTTATTTCCGATATCGCCCCTTCTGATATCGATTCTTCGACATCAGAAGTGGGATATGGACCAAGACGACCCACGTGTTCGAAATAAAGACTATAGTGACGAATACATACCGGTCAAAATCATAACCCTCCTTTTTGCTTCGCCGTAGTCGGGTAAAAAATGGATGCGTTTGTTGGAACAACAAAACCGCAATTTTCTGACACTGATTCAAGCCGTGAAAACACCTAATAAAGCCATGTGACGACGCTTTCGTTTACCGGATTTCGATCCTGAGAAACAAGATATGGATGCACGTGCTTGGGTGACGACTGAAGAGATGTGCTTGATGGACTAATTAAATACCAACATGGCGCCCCGCTTATGGTCGCTATAAGCCGCGGCTTGAAGGGAGGAGCTTCTATCTGGCTATCTACCGTGTCGTTTCCTGGGATGACATGGACCGAATTTAAGAAGTAAGCTGATGGACACGAAGGGAACACCTACAACACCTACAGCATCATCGAGCGAAGTGACGCAGCAGCCGGCATCGAAGACCTTGGTGTGTTTCAAATGTGACAAGCCAGGTCGCATAGCCGTGCGCTGTACGAGCAGTGGTGGCGGCTGTGGCAGCGGATCAGTCGACGGCACGGTGCGACGCGACGCGTCGATGTCTGAGTTGTGCAACCACCATCAGGCAGGATACAACACAGGTGAATTGTTTCATTTTTACTTACGATTCTGGTGCTGAATGCTCGTTGGTTAAAGAAAGTTTTGCATCGAAATTTTATGGTAAACGTGTTTGTAATGTTGTTGCTATGACTGGTATAGGTCAGACACGAGTATTCAGTCCAGAACAGATTTTATGTTGTGCAGTGATTAACGGGTGATCATCCTCTTGAAATTTTGTTACATTTTTTGCCCGACAATCATTTGCAATTTGATGTCATGTTAGGTAGCGAGATTTTAAATCAGAGTTTTTCTGTAAACATGGCACATGTTTGCATGGCAACTGAGCTTTTAAGTTAACGAAAGTCCTTTGTGTAAATTCAGTGAGGCATAATAGTGACAACGCATTTCAATTGGATTTAACTGTTATCGTGACGGCTTAATTTTCTAAGTTTTTCATTACCGTTCTGTCTACTGCGCGAGAGACTACAGGCCAGCTCAGTGCAGCGGCAACTGTATAGGATGTCAGTAGACGAACGTAGAGTTGTGTGCGACCGTGTGAAGGTTGATTCAAACGACTGTGGTACATGGCCTAGGGTAGTTGTTAGTGGCCTAGGGTAGTTGTTAGTAGCCTAGGGTAACTGTTAGTGGCCTAGGGTAGTTGTTAGTGGCCTAGGGTAGTTGTTAGTAGCCTAGGGTAACTGTTAGTGGCCTAGGGTAGTTGTTAGTGGCCTAGCGTTGTCAGTGGCCTAGGATAGTTGTTAGTGGCCTAGGGTGGATGTTAGTGGCCTAGGGTAGTTGTTAGTGGCCTAGGGTAGTTGTTAGTGGCCTAGGGTTGTTAGTGGCCTAGGGTAGTTGTTAGTGGCCTAGAGTAGTTGTTAGTGCCTTGGATAGTTATTAGTGGCCTAGGGTTTTTAGTGGCCTAGGGTAATTGTTAGTGGCCTAGGTTAGTAGTTAGTGGCCTAGGGTTTTTAGTGGCCTAGGGTAATTGTTAGTGGCCTAGGGTTCTGATTGTTGTATTTTCAATTACCTTTTCCCGATGTTTCATTTAATTGAAGGTTTTAATGATACAGTAGAGTTCTGGAATTTCCTTATTTTCGCCGACGAACTGAATCTAGAGTTTGGTCAGGAATGACCGAGTGAAACAATATTCTGTCGTGGACTGTTTTGTGTTTCAGTGGGATATCCAGACACGTGGCCAGCTACAACAAGAGCTGCAAGCGGTTTCTTTTATGAAGAGAAAGCTACCTAGCGATGACTGCGATGCCCCTGAAAAGTGCTGTGAAGCCTCTGAAGTGTTTTACCTGCCGCGGCGCAGTGAGAGGAGCAACGCCGACTCCGGGTCATCAAAGCCTATTAATGAAAAGAGGGTTGACCTGTGCCTCCTGAGCGCGTCAACTGGGTAATACAACTGGGAAAAACCCTATCCGGTGAGCAATTTTCATTTTGTTTACGACTCTGGTGCCTTGTGTTCTTTATGTTGACTATCGCTGGTTAAGCGTTAGTAGTGTAATCGCTGGTTAAGCGGATTACTTGGGCTTTCGCTGGTTAAGCGTTAGCTGTTGACTCCCTGGTTAAGCGTGTTATGATGTGGGCTTTCGCTGGTTAAGCGTTGGCTGTTTTATCGCTGGTTAAGCGAGTTATGTTGACTATCGCTGGTTAAGCGTTAGTAGTGTAATCGCTGGTTAAGCGGATTACTTGGGCTTTCGCTGGTTAAGCGTTAGCTGTTGACTCGCTGGTTAAGCGTGTTATGATGTGGGCTTTCGCTGGTTAAGCGTTGGCTGTTTTATCGCTGGTTAAGCGAGTTATGTCGACTATCGCTGGTTAAGCGCTAGTAGTGTAATCGCTGGTTAAGTGTGTTAGTGTGGGCTTTCGCTAGTTCAGCGTTAGCTGTTGAATCGCTGGTAAAGCGAGTTATGTCGACTATCGCTGGTTAAGCGTTAGTAGTGTAATCGCTGGTTAAGCGGATTGCGTTGGCTGAGCTGGTTAAGCGAAAGCCAACGTAAATTCAACAGCTAACTGTTGAATCGCTGGTTAAGCGTGTCATAATGTGTGCTTTCGCTGGTTGGGCGTTGGCTGTTGAATCGCTGGTTAAGCGAGTTATGTCGACTATCGCTGGTTAAGCGTTAGTAGTGTAATCGCTGGTTAAGCGGATTGCGTTGGCTGAGCTGGTTAAGCGAAAACCAACGTAAATTCGGCAGCTAACTGTTAAATCGCTGGTGCGTGTTATGATGTGTGCTTTCGCTGGTTAAGCGTTAGTGGATTAATATTTTTGGTTAAGCGTTAGCTGTTAAATCGCTGGTTAAGCGTTAGCTGTTGAATCGCTGGGAAAGCGAGTTATGTCGACTATCGCTGGTTAAGCGTTAGTAGTGTAATCGCTGGTTAAGCGGATTGCGTTGGCTGAGCTGGTTAAGCGAAAACCAACGTAAATTCAGCAGCTAACTGTTGAATCGCTGGTGCGTGTTATGATGTGTGCTTTCGCTGGTTAAGCGTTAGTGGATTAATATTTTTGGTTAAGCGTTAGCTGTTAAATCGCTGGTTAAGCGTTAGCTGTTGAATCGCTGGGAAAACGAGTTATGTCGACTATCGCTGGTTAAGCGTTAGTAGTGTAATCGCTGGTTAAGCGGATTGCGTTGGCTGAGCTGGTTAAGCGAAAACCAACGTAAATTCAACAGCTAACTGTTGAATCGCTGGTTAAGCGTGTCATAATGTGTGCTTTTGCTGGTTGGGCGTTGGCTGTTGAATCGCTGGTTAAGCGAGTTATTTCGACTATCGCTGGTTAAGCGTTAGTAGTGTAATCGCTGGTTAAGCGGATTGCGTTGGCTGAGCTGGTTAAGCGAAAACCAACGTAAATTCAGCAGCTAACTGTTTAATCGCTGGTGCGTGTTATGATGTGTGCTTTCGCTGGTTAAGCGTTAGTGGGTTAACATCGCTTGTTAAGATTATTATCACTGGGTAAGTGATAAGATTTGTAACGCTGGTTAAGCGCTACAATGTTAAGTACTGGTTAAGTACTTCAGTGATTTACACTGCTGGGTAAGTAGTGATGCATGGTGCTGGCCAAGTGCTGTGGATTTGAGGGAGAATGCCTGAGGTTCAAGTACAATTTTTAAGTAGAGGTGTTGAGTTGAATGATAGTGTGGAATCTTAGATCGGCTGGTCAGACCGTACCAGTAGCCATTTCGTAGCCAGTCCGTATTTCCGAAAATTTTTGACATCCTGGTGTCCATGGATGCGCGGTGTGCGAATGGCACTGTCGGAGGTCGTGTATTGTGCGTTCATGGTGAACGGTGTGCAACAAACAGAGGTTTGTTGCTGGGGCTAGTGTTAGCCACAGGCCTCGAATTTGATTCGTAGGAATCAAATTCGAGGCCTGTGGTTTGATTATAAGATTGCTGCATTGTGATGATACAATTGCAAAGGTACTTGATTCCTCTGGGATTTTCGGTCAGTCTAAATTGTGATGTCTTTTGTGTTTGACTTTGAGTAGTTCATGTGATATTTTTCTTTATGGAATTTATAATCTGTAACGTTATAGGAAAAATAAGGTAACATGTTGAACAAGCCTACTTTAAGAATTATTTTGATAAAGGCTCTAAATGATTATCTTGATGGTCTTGTGTTGGTAACCGGATGGAGTTTACATGTTGAAGACCGGATGGAGGTCGATTAATTTCATGCTTATGACCCGATGGAGGTTATAATGTGTGATGATGAAGACCGGATGAAGATCAGAGTATGAGCACTGCAATATTTTGATGAGTTTCCTATTACTTGAATGAGTATAGGTATTGTTCGACATGTCAGCTTTGAGAGTAAGAGTTTGTTGGGATTTTCATTAGACCCTGTAATTATTTTGATGAGAATACCTTTTCCATTTGGGTCAGGAATGGCCGAACGGTTAGAATGGTTACTGTTCGAGAATTTTCTCTCATTCCAGATGTCACACACGAGGACGTGTGAATTGTCAGAATGGCCGTGTCGCAGAACCAACACAGAAGCACAATAATTTAGAATAACGCCATCTATTGTCATTGCCGAGGAATCAAAACAGAAGCACAATTTGGAATCTCTATGGATTACTGTTAATTTAGAATAACGCCATCTATTATCGTTGACGTGGAATCAAAACAGAAACGCAATTTAGAATCTTTATTGATTAGTGTTAATTTAGAATAACGCCATCTGTCTCTCATTGGAGGAACTATGAAGTTAGATTTGACAGATAACGTTTAGGAATGCCAAGTGTAATAACATTTGGGGATGCTTAGCGTGGAGTAATGGCAACACCGAGCGAATAGTCGAGTCGAATATCGATTCAGAAGTTTAATCAGGTATTCGACGTTGACAGGTACTGACGTTGACAGATATGTTGGCAAACCTGTGTGGGGTAGGCCACTTGGACGGACAGTTGAGTGAAGTGAACACTTTGAATCGGTCCGTCAAGCTGTGTAGACATCTTGGTCACGCCACGTCGTCCACGATAATCTTCCCGCGTTCCTAAGTTTTTAATCGAGCCATATCTCGGACATCCTTGATTATTTTGTAGTCAGTGTGTGTTAGCAAGTAATTAAAAGTGTTAACGAAGGTTTTGTGAGTGTTATTTCCGATATCGCCCCTTCTGATATCGATTCTTCGACATATATATATTTTTTTTTATGTTTGTTCGGGCATAACTCCGTCGTTTACCAACCGATTTCAAAAAATCTTTTTTTGTTGGAAAGGGTATACTTTCCGAATGGTCCCATTAAAATTTTATCGAAATCGGACTAGCACTTTTTGAAAAATCAACAAAAAACAACGAAAACCTAAACAGTTTTCAACATTGTCTACACCGATTACTCCGAGGTTTCTGGTCCGATTTCGATGATTCTTTTTTTGTTCGATACAGTATATCTGCCATTTGGTCCCATAAAATTTTCATTTAGTTTGGTGCAGCAGTTTTAATTTTTAGCTCATTGTGTAAGAGTACATACATGGACGATGTTATCACCGGTGCTACGTATTACAATATTTTAGTGTACATGCACGAAGGTTGAATATTGAAACTAAAAAGGATAAAATAAAAAACTTTTTCAAAAAAAAATGTAACCGACTTCCCACAAAAAAGTTCTAAATAACCTACAAAAAAACTTTTCTTTCGAAAGTCGGTGACAAAAAGTCAATGAAATAAAAAAGAAAGTCACCGACTTTTGAAAGAAAAGTTTTTTTGTAGGTTATTTAGAACTTTTTTGTGGGAAGTCGGTTACATTTTTTTTTGAAAAAGTTTTTTTTATAAACAAATGGAGCATGTGATGTCCAATATTGTAATTTAAGAATAGTATCTTAAAAGACATGGCCAAAAATTGTATTCCATCAAAATTTCATGTACACGTACGTAGTAAATACCATTATAAAATAAAAATATAAAAATAAATTACTGCGTAGGTTTTAGCCTCTCTGAACTTGTCAGTTTTTAACCAACTTCAAAAAAAAGTAGGTTCTCAGTTCAACTTGTATGTATGTTTGTCCGCGATTATCTCGCGTTTGGCTCAACCGATTTGGATGCGGTTATCAGGAAAATGTTCATTACATTCTGGAGAAAGTTTTAGTATATAACACTGATGGATATCCTGTGACATTGCCCGCGTGAATCCGTCCTTGCTTACTTGGATTGTAGATTTTCAGCGACCATTGCATGTTTGTCCGCGATTATCTCGCGTTTGGCTGAACCGATTTTGATGCGGTTTTCAGGGAAGTTTCATTCATTACATTCTTGAAAAGGTTTTTATTATATAACACTAATGGATATCCTGTGACGTTGCCCGCGTGAATCCGTTTTTGCTTACTTCAATTGTAGATTTTCAGTGACCATTGCATGGATTATCTCGCGTTTAGCTGAACAGATTTAGATGCGGTTTTCAGAAAAGTATTTGGTACATTCTGGGAAAGGTTTTAGTATATAACAATAATGGATATCTCGTGAAGTGGCCTGCATAGTTCCGTTTTTGTTGCTTACTAGGATTGTAGATTTTCAAAGACGCCGATTAGTGTAAAGATTTTTGTTAAATATCTGAACTAAAAAGGGTAAAATAAAAAACTTTTTGAAAAAAAGGAACTGACTTCAAAACGAAACAAAAAAGTGTAAAATGACTTTTCTTTCGGAAGTCGGTGGCCATGATCAATGAAATAAAAACCAAGCCACCGACTTCCGAAAGAAAAGTTATTTGTATTTAAGTTCAAAAATTATTGAGTAATGCAAGATGAATTCTAAATACCGTTTGTCAAGTTCCGCCCTAATGGATCTTAGAGAAAGATAAATATAATAAAGGATGTTCCAAACCACGTGAAGTACTTGTACAAAACCTGTGATATGGTCGACAAATGCGTTATATTAGGAACATTTCATTCATCATTTGTATTCATTGGCAGAAACTGTATTCATTGTTACGTTTTATAAAATACTCGTATCGTAATGATATATTTTAATGCATTTTATCCAATTTACCCAAAAAAGCTTTAAAACGTAACGAGTTTACTGGTTTGCTAGTGTGGTTTTGTTTACGTCAAATGTCAATTTAATTTAAATATCAGTGCAGACGCTCTGTGATTGCAGATTCAACGTCTATTGTGTTTGTGTTTTGCGGCTATTTTCTGATATTTTTGACCCCCTACGGACTAATACCTTCTACCGTACGATTACTTTGCTAATAATACTGGATTCTGATTTGCTTTGAGTTTTGTGGATTACTATGAGGGGCATCAACTGCGGAATAGCCATACAAAGGCTGCAGAGGCATCTCATATCCTCGCTTTCTGCACACCATCAAACAAAACTTTCGCATTGGTTAACCAATGCTCAAACCCAGCTATGAAGTTGGAATAGTAAAATAGCTAGCTATTTTTTTTATTTCGAAAATATCTCCGAAATGCCAAACCATTTTTGCCATCATTGGATTGATCTTTCAGTACCTGAGTTTTTAGTTCTGTATAATTTTTTACCTCTTTCAAATGATAGGCAACCTAAACGTGCTTTAGCTTTTTATTTAATGAAACTAAGAACAACCAATATCCAAGCTCCACCAGCAGGATTTTTATTGTTCAAGAATATTAGGATAATGTATAAAAAGGCAAATCTTTGTCCCGGAATCACAATTATGAAATAATGTATTCATTTATGCTTGTATTTGTTTTACTATGTTCAAAGCAGTTATTTATAACATAACTGAATCATTACAAATCCTTAAACTTAATGCTGATAAGAGTATGAAATAAAAATATAGTTTTATCTTAAGTTGACCTGTGACTCATTTAACACTAACTCATCATTTAACGTAATAGTTATCTAGGTAGGCATCTAGGACAGGTATATTATAATGTAACAAAATAATTTTATTTATTCTCTGTAATAAATAAAGAATTATTTATACCTACCCTTTTGTTTAACTTGTATTTTCCTTGTTAATTGGTCAATAACCTTTTTCGGTCAATAATTCTTAAAAGTATATTTTTAAGGCAACCCATAAAAATACACTTCAAAGAAAAATCATGAAATTCTATTATAGGTACTTGGTTATTATTGTCAGATTTTAATATGTAATTCATTAAATCGTCTTTCTATTATAGCAAATCCTATTCTATGCACTTATTGCCAGCAATCTGACTAAAGGTTTAGTGAAACTGTTTTCGTCTAGTCTGTTGTAATGACAAGTTCTTTATGTGTTTCATTTACTGTAATTTAATGTACCAATATTCACGAATATAAAACACCAAAAATCATTGGTGTACATTGAATTCAATAACTATGCAAACGTCCATACAAAAATTGGCCATGTCCTTTCAGTTTCGTCTTAAACGATGCAAGTCTAAACTTGTCGATAATGTGGTACAAATTTTTCATTCAGGTAAATATTCAATATTATATATTTAAAGGACGTTATGAAATAGATGTAATATGCAAAATGAAGTTGATCAAGCAACCCATATCGCTTAAAATTAATAATATAAATATCAATGAATCACCTCGCCAAATCAGGCATAGTATTTTACTACCTAACACGATTCGCTGTGTTATATGCGGTCCTTCAAACTGCGGTAAAACTAACACAATGATTAGTTTGCTGCTGCATGAAAACGGAATGAAATTCGATGCCCCCAACCAAGAACTCGGTAATGAACTATTATGGGCTTTATGCTGTTATGTCAAATTCGGCATCTATGGACTGGAATACACCTAAGCATTTTTTTCCAGATTTTTCTTAATGATATTTGCAAAGAAATCATGACACACATGTTTATTGTTGGGAATTTAGACACAATAATATTTCGGCAAAAAACCTGTAATAGGTTTGTACGAAAAAAACTGTTTAATTTTAATTTTTGTAAGTTGCGATTACCGGGTTATTGGCAACAAAATCATTTTCATGAAGTTTTTGGTAAACGTGTTCATGGGGTTTTTGTTGAAATAATTTTAAAATACTTGTGCCGTAATATGCACTAACAATGTTATTTATTAATACCTTTTTAAAATCATTTGATATTACCACAATAACTCCGTAAAAACAAGTTATGTATCAGCCCTAAAATGTAAAATAACGCCGTAGAAGCCCATAATGCAATGTTATGAAATGTTTTATTTGATAAGTTTACTGCAATAACCCCGTAAGTAGTACTACTGTAATATTTTATGCATAAAATTTTAGGTTTTATTTATTTTCATAAATTACTAGGTTTTGAATAAAAGGATTTTCATAATAATGGCGAAAATAGACTTCGTAAAAAAATTGCTTTCATTTAGTACATCAATGACTTCAATAGTCCCACTTGTTGAAAAGATATTTGACAAAATCAGTAAATCTTTTCTCCTGTAAAATTTTGATTTTTCGATTGCCGGGTTATTGCTTGGGAGCGTCGAATTTCAAAATGTGTACCTTTACTCAAAAACAAGTTTTCAGTCAAAATATCGTTTCTTAAGCAAGGTGCTAAGAAGAGTGCCTCAAATAAAATTCTTTGAGTTCAATGATGATAAAGACGTTATATCTCCGAGCGAAGCTTTACCGAACTCTGTATTTATTTTTGATGATGTGGCGTGTGAAAATCAAATAAATATCCGCAATTATTTCTGTATGGGTATAAGCAAATTGATTGCTTCTACTTATCACAAACCTATTCAAAATTACCGAAACAATTGTTGCGTGATAATGTCAATTTTCTAATAATATTTGAACAAGATGATGTGAACCTGAAACATATATGAAGAACATGTTAGCTCTGATTTATCATGGAATCAATTTAAAGATATTTGCAAAACAGTTTGGAAAACTCCTTTTAATTTTTTAATCATTAACAAAGAGTCCCTAATAAATAATGGAAGGTATAGACAGAATTTCGATACCTTCTTTAACTTTGAATGAAGTTGCATATTTATAACGAACTTCATAAGAATACAGTTTAGTCTAAATCTGTTATTACTTGAATTCACTTGTTTTAGAGGAACATGGAGAAAAATATTAAAATGGAATTAATGAAGTCTGTCGACTCTATAAAAAGAAAAATAAAACAAATGAAAAATCAGGAACATGAAATGAACTTATCGCTAGATAAAATGCTCAAACCTGTTTCGGAGCCCCTCAATAGCCTTGTGAATTCTAAAAAAATCTAGAAAACAAAAACCACATGGAAAATGTAATATCTGAAAATCCTATAGCATTCGAGTCGGACGAAAATAGTTCGAGCTCTTCGACTAAGTGTGATGACTTTCACGATGCTGTATTAAATTCTGCTAGCACTCCTAAAAATAAACAAAAAAATAGCTTAGAAACTTCATTGGAAAGTAAAGACATTTATGGTATTTATGGTGGAGTAAATGTACCTTTTGGAATAAGAACTGAAAACAAAACTTTAATGATGGGCAAAGAAGTAGTTTCATTTTCTAAAATTGATAGTTTAGACAATGAAAATACAGTTTTGGTTAAAATAGGCGGTAAAACTTATAATTTAACCCCAGGACTTAAAGAACTTTTACTTCGAAGTAAACCTAATTTAAAGTTAATAACAAACATAGATAAACTTGTTTATAAAGATATCTTACATCATACTAGCGCTCATAAAAGAGATTTTAACCCCAGCGGTCAAATAAGAGGTGATAAAGGAACTAAGTATCGGCAAATTATCAAGCCGTTATTTTGCGAGACTTCAACTTAAAAAAAATCAGATGAAACTTGGAGGTAGTTTGCCAAAGCTAAAAAAATATAAAACGTACACTGACTTGGTATATTGGGATGACCCCAATGAGTTAGTTGAGAGATTAAAATTATTAGTAGCTTCAAGAGATGCAGGCAACACAAATCACGATAGTGAAATTTTATCAATAATTGAAGAATTGAAAGAAGCCGACGTTATTAAAGAATAAATAGTAGGAATAATACGACCTTCCTTTAGTATCACAAAAGACTTGATATTGATTTAATTAAATTTAAAACAAAAAGAAAAGAAACATGAGCAAAGCGGATATTGTCAACGAAATTCATAAAAACGCGAGGGTGAACTTTCCTCGAAGACATGTTATCATGAAAGATATAGATGACCTATGGCAGGCGGATTTAATTGATATGCAATCAATTTGTAGAGAAAATAAAAACTTTCGATTTATTCTCACAGTTATTGATACACTTTCGAAATACGCTTGGGCGTTTCCTTTGAAAAGCAAGACTAAAGACATTGTCTGTAATACTTTCAAGATTTTGTTAGATAATGGGCGCGTTCCCAAAAATCTGCAAACGGATAACGGAACAGAATTTTACAATAACTTATTTCAGAAGCTTATGAAATCCTATCACATTAATTATTACTCAACATTCTCAACAAAAAAAGCGTCAATAGTAGAGAGATTCATTAGAACATTAAAATCTAAACTTTTTAAAGGAATTTAGTTTGAAAGGAAACTATAAATGGGTAGACAAAACTCTTGATAATGTGATGTATAAATATAATCATACTTATCATCGGACAATTGATGAAGTCCCCGCAAATGTAAATAATAAAAATAAAATACGCACACTGGAAAAATATGCAAGCTTTTTTTTTTTTTTTTTAGCGTGGTAAAATCATCAAATGAGTCCTCCCACCCCGGGCAGGGCGGGAGGGACTGTCAGACTTGTACTGACTAAAATCCACGGTGTCCTTCAATAGCCTTTTATGTTCCGGGGTCACGGTAATGAGATAAGTCCCGCGACCCCGGCAGGCTTTGGCCCTCTTGGGCGGGGCCCCGTCATCGTGCTGACGCTCTTTGAGGCGCGCGTGGAACACAACGCGCCGTCGACCCGGGCATGGTCCATGTCCGGGCGGCGAGTTGCCCTTTACTCGCCGCCCGCATGCCCGCGCCTACGGTGGCCGGAGATCGTCTTGCGACGTCCGACGCCGTGGGCGTCTACCATTGCGGGTGGGGCGGAGGGAGGACGCTGTCCTCTCTCTCTCACGGCCCGCCTCCTCCTTAACGAGCATTACTGCCTCGCAGAAGGAGGCGACCGCTTCCCACTCCGTCTCGCCCCGCAGCATGGCCTCGACCAATGCCGGGCGCGAGAGGTCTCCGCCTAAAATATGCAAGCTTGCCAAAAAAAAATGAAAATAATAAAAGCAAGTTTAGTGTGGGTGATTATGTGCGGATCAGTAAGTATAAGGAAACCTTTGCAAAAGGATACACCCCTAACTGGTCGACAGAAATATTTAAAATTAAAAAAATACAAAATACAACTCCTATTACATATTTAATTGAAGATACAATTAGAGGTCGTCCTATTTTAGGGGCATTTTACATGCAAGAGCTTCAAAAAACGAAACATCCAAACGTGTATCTAGTGGAAAAAGTTCTTAGAAAAAAGAAAGGAAACAGGGTTTTGGTGAAATGGCTAGGTTTGCCTTCAACTGAAAATAGTTGGATTGACAAGTCCAATAAATTATAACAAATAAATCAGAGCAACATAGATTTACAAAACTATTTATTTATTAAATATTTAATCCATGATTCTTCAGTCTTAAGATGTGTATTGGAGAGAGCAGTCTTCTTAATTGGCTAATTAATCATTTGCCATTTTAATTACACTTACCAGGTTACAATTATTGCGGTCCTGGCACGAAATTAATCAAAAGGCTTAAACGTGGAGATAAGGGTGTTAACAAATTAGACGAATATTGTAAAGAGCACGATATTGCCTATCATAAGTTCTCAAGCTTAGAATATCGTCATAAGGCAGATTTAGTTTTATTAAATATGGCAAAAGAGCGTACAGTTGCCTCGGATGCTAGTCCAAGCGAAAAGTTCGCAGCGCGTTTAGTAAGCAATATTATGTCAACAAAAATTAAAACTGGTTCTGGCTTAAAAAAACGTAGTAAAAAGTGTTATCGCGAAGTTACAGATAGAAAAGGCTTAAGTCATAATTTTAAGAAGGTTATAACCAAAACAAGAAGACATATAAAAATATTAAAACCAAAATGTAAAAAAGTTGCAATAGAATTAGCTATGGCTGCTGCACGAGAATTAGCTGGTAATTCATCTATTAAACTTCCTCGAGTTATTCCTATACCAAAAACCGGCGGTGTTTTACCTTTGATTCCAATTTTCGCGGGATTATCGGCAGCTGACGCTTTAGCAGGCGGTGCAGCTGGTATTGCTAAAACCATTAATGAATTTAAAATGGCAAAAAAATTGCTAGCTGAGAAAAAGAGACACAACGAAAAAATGGAGGCTCTTTGTGTAGGAAAAGGCCTACACCTTAAACCTCATAAAGATGGACTCGGAATTTTTAACCGACTTCAAAAAAGGAGGAGGTTATCAATTCGACTGTATTTTTTTTTTTTTTTATGTTTGTTACCTCATAACTTGCGACTGGGTGAACCGATTTTCATGATTCTTTTTTTGTTTGAAAGCTGGTGCTTTCCGTGTGGTCCCATTGTCACCATTTCAATATCTGATGATTGGATCCTGGAGAAATCGAGGGAAACCCTCAAATTTTATAGGCCGACGCACCGTTTTTCGCAAATATTATGAAGTAATTTAAGGACTTGCGTATGGTAACCATCATCTCATGTAGCTGAGCTGATGATGGAAGGTACAACTCCTTAACAGTAAGGAGTAGGCATCGACTGACTTAGTAAATTATTTTTATCATTAAGTATTTCAAAGCACTACAATTTAATAAAGGTCTGGAGTATATCTGATGATGGAGCCGAGAGACAGTCGAGGGAACTCCTCAACGATTCACAGCAGCTACCTTGTGTTTGAGCTTGATTAATTTGTATTGATAAGAACTTTACACCTAGATGAGTTGTAACTGTTATTAGGGGTCTGATGACGAAGACGAAGGACAGTTCAGGGAATTCCTCAACGGTTTACAGTAGCTACCTTGTGTTTGGACTTAATTCATTTATATTGATGAGAACTTTACACCTAGATGGTTTATAACTGTCATTAGGGTTCTGATGATGAAAAAGAAGAACAGTTCAGGGAACTCCTCAACGGTTTATAGCAGGTATCTTGTATTTGGACTTAATTCATTTATACTGATGGGAACTTTGCACCCATATGGGTTATTGTTCGATGCAGTATACCTGCCATTTGGTCCCATAAAAAAAAATTATATATTTAGGTGTTCTTGCTTATTGGGGACCTGAGTGATGTTATAACCGGTGCTACGGATAGTAAAATTCTAGTGCATATGTAAGAAAATTATGTGTTTGACAAGAATTTGGGTTAAATGTTTAAACTGAAAAGGGTAAAATAAAAAAAGGTTTTTAAAAAAATCTAACCGACTTCTAAAAAAACAACCACGAAAAAGGGTAAAATAACCTACCAAAAAACTTTTCTTTCGGAAGTCGGTGGCAAAAAAGTCAATGAAATATAAAAGCAAAGCCACCGACTTCCGAAAGAAAAGTTTTTTGGTAGGTTATTTTACCCTTTTTCGTGGTTGTTTTTTTAGAAGTCGGTTAGATTTTCATATCAAAAGAAAAAAACTAAGATATGGGCTGCCCAAACGAGCTTTAACTAATATTGATATTTTAAAGTATGCAACTAATATTCCACATTTTAGAGGTGTTTTTATGAGAGATGAGCTACCTAAATACCCATTTAAAAAAGAATGTGGAGTTATTAATTTAGATAGCTCAAAAAAAAAGTGGTTCTCATTGGGTAGCCTATGCAAAATACAATGATTATATCGAGTATTTCGATAGTTATGGAAATCTTAAACCACCAAAGGAATTTATAAAATACGTTGGTACAGTCAGCATCAAAAGTCGATGACCACATTCAGATTTTCAAAATTACTGTACATTTATATCACCCATAAATCGCTCAACAAGATAGGCGCCAGTATTGAATGAACATCATTAAAGTTCAAAATTAACTGAACACTACTCGTCAAAGGTCACTGAACACCGTTTTGTCAAAAATTGCTGATCGTTATAATATCCGAAAACGCCATAACATTCAGTTTTACAAAAGTCGCTGAACAATATAAAATACTTGTTTTAGTTAGGTATCTAGTGTAATCACGACAATGTCTAAAAATAACTTCACTTAATAAATAACAAAAGTCACTGAACAATATAAAATACTTGTTTTAGTTATCTAGTTGAATTCACGGCAACGGTCAAAATTAAATTAACATCATAAATGACAAAAGTCACTGAACATTACTTTGTTTCGGATACGTAGCGTGTAAACTTATAACTTCTATCTAAAAGTAGCTGAACTGCATACTAAAAAATCTTTAGAGTTATAAATCCAATCGTGTCCTATCCAAACTAAATCATGTAAAAAAATTAAATGGATGTGAATTTCGAATTTAACTTTCCAAAATAATTTTGTTTTTTTTTTCATAGGATCATTGAGAAATATTAGAAGTGGGTGTTCAAGCGGCAAGCACATTTTCCCATTTTTTTTTTTTATACATTCACTTTTCTTGATTGTCGTTCCGGTTGGATTTTTGCAACTCAATTTTAAGGCACTACCCGATAAGCTAGCTGACTGAAATTTTGCACACGCTCTGAATTTTAATATTGTGGAATATTATATTATTATTATTAATTTTGATGACAATACATGACTAGCTAAGAAACGTCATAAGAAATCCAATATGGCTGCCTCCCCAAGATGGCGGACTGGCTGTTTGAAATCCACCCCATGATATGGGTATCAAATGAAAAGGTTTGCTGTCAAAAATACGAAAAAAATAGTCACGTGACTTTAATCCAATGTGGCGGACGTCCGAATTAGCAGACAGGCTATTTGAAATGCAACCCTATGAAATGGATATCAAATGAAAGGGTTTGCTCTCAGGAATACGAAAAAATAGTCACGTGACTTAAAAACAATATGGCGGACGTCCAAGATGGTGGACTGGCTGTTTGAAATCCACCACCATGACATGGGTATCAAATGAAAGGGTTTGCTGTCAGGAATATGAAAAAATAGTCACGTGTCTTAAATCCAACATGGCGGACATCGAAGATGGTGGATTGGCTATTTGAAATGCACCCCCACGATGTGGGTATTAAATGAAAGGGTTTGCTGAATGGGATACGAAAAAAAATATCACGTGACCTAATCATCCAATCCAACATGGCGGCCGTCCCAAGTTGGCGGATAAGAAGTCAATTAAGTTTGAATAATAAAAAGACTAAAAAGTATAATTTTTAGTGCTTGCTAAAAGCGTGTTTTTCCCACGTTTTTGTTTGTTTGTTTGTCGTTCCGGTTGGATTTTTGCAACTCAATTTTGAGGCATTTCCCGATAAGCTAGCAGGCTGAAATTTTCAGGGTAGCTTCAAACCTTTGCAAGTTACACCCACGATCTATACACGACTCATGTAAGTATATCCCATAAATAATCCCTTAAATAATATACGCCCCCACGTTTTGAGTGGCCCCTCTCTCAACCCCGTAGGGTTATTTTCTATTTTTAGGACATTTAAAAACGTGGGTTTTTAGATTTTTAAATCTATTTATTTTTAAGCATATTTTCCAAAATAAACTCGCAAGCATGATTATAAAAATAAGCATATTCCGCTTAAAAAATATTCCGTCGACGTCATCTAAACTTTCTGTATCACGATCGAATAGTGACCGTATTTGTATAGAGCTGTTAGACTCACTATCAAAAATCACGCAGATTCTGATTGAATTTATACCATCGACGTAGTTAATCATTTTTATAGTTCGATTGAATTGTAACCTTATTCGTAAAGCAATAAGACTCATTTTCAAAAATAACGCAGATTCTGTTCAGATTCATACCGTCGACTTAGTTTATGATTGTTATAGTTAAGACTACAAATTATACTTTTTAGTCTTTTAATATTCAAATACTTCTTATTCGCCAACTTGGGACGGCCGCCATGTTGGATTGGATGATTAGGTCACGTGATATTTTCTTTCGTATACCATTCAGCAAACCCTTTCATTTAATACCCATATCGTGGGGGTGCATTTCAAATAGCCAATCCGCCATCTTCGATGTCCGCCATATTGGTTTTAAGTCACGTGACTATTTTTTCGTATTCCTGAGAGCAAACCCTTTCATTTGATATCCATATCATAGGGTTGCATTTCAAATAGCCTGTCTGCTAATTTGGACGTCCGCCACATTGGATTAAAGTCACGTGACTATTTTTTTCGTATTTTTGACAGCAAACCCTTTTATTTGATACCCATATCATGGGGGTGGATTTCAAACAGCCAGTCCGCCATCTTGGGGAGGCCGCCATATTGGATTTGTTATGACGTTTCTTAGCTAGTCATATATTGTCATCAAAATTCAGAGCGTGTGCAAAATTTCGTCAGCTAGCTTATCGGGAAGTGCTTGCCGGAACGACAATCAAGAAAAGTGAGTGTATAAAAAAAATGGGAAAATGTGCTTGCCGCTTGAACGCCCACTTCTAATATTTCTCAATGATCTTATGAAAAAAAAAAACTAAATTATTTTGGAAAGTTAAATTCGAAATTCACATCCATTTAATTTTTTTACATGATTTAGTTTGGATAGGACACGATTGGATTTATAACTCTAAAGATTTTTTAGTATGCAGTTCAGCTACTTTTAGATAGAAGTTATAAGTTTACACGCTACGTATCCGAAACAAAGTAATGTTCAGTGACTTTTGTCATTTATAATGTTAAGTTAATTTTGACCGTTGCCGTGAATTCAACTAGAAAACTAAAACGAGTATTTTATATTGTTCAGTCACTTTTGTTATTTATTAATTTAAGTTATTTTTAGACATTGTCGTGATTACACTAGATACTTAACTAAAACAAGTATTTTATATTGTTCAGTGACTTTTGTAAAACTGAATGTTATGGCGTTTTCGGATATTATAACGATCAGCAATTTTTGACAAAACGGTGTTCAGTGACCTTTGACGAGTAGTGTTCAGTTAATTTTGAACTTTAATGATGTTCATTCAATACTGGCGCCTATCTTGTTGAGCGATTTATGGGTGATATAAATGTACAGTAATTTTGAAAATCTGAATGTGGTCATCGACTTTTGATGCTGACTGTACTAAAGTACACTATAATTATGATAATATACAGCGCGATCGTCCTTTTAACTGCGGACATCTTTGTTTAAAGTTCTTAAAGAATTTTTGGTGTAGTGAAGTAATAAAATGAACGGAATTACTCAGAAGAGTTTAGTATACAAGTATGTCTATTACGGTTACCATCTCCGGAAATAAATCAGAATTAGTTTCATACTTTCAACCACCACTTTATTTATCTGATCAATATGAGTGCGGTTTGCTTTACTTTTCATTATTAAATTCAAAACCTATTGCTCCTAATATTGGAAACAGTCTGTCTGTGATAAGAATCGAATGTGATCTTGTATACGGCTCATATTTCAACGGTTTACCAAAACATTAGGTACATTCATGAATTTTTATATGACAGTGCTTTGGATCGTCATTACATAGAAACACCACAAAATGTAGTATACTTTCCAGTAAACAAAAATAATATTTCATCTATATCTGTTAAAATTGTTGATCAATTTGGTTATCGTATTAATTTTGGGGGAGAACACACACAATTACGTCTTCATTTAAGGAAAACAAAATGATAGTTTATAATAAAAACACATCAGTGAATATAAAACGTCTTATTTCTTCTAGGGCTACTAAGGTGCTCAGACGTAAGAATAAATTGAAGAAATTAACGAAAGCGAATAAAAACTTTCTTAAAGTCCTTGGTTTTGGACCAAGCCCGGGTCGGTGGCGCGTCGTGTTTCACGCGTCACCGACGGGGCCCCTTATGGGGCCAAATGCCTGCCGGGGTCGCGGATTTTTCTTAATCCAGGATACCGTGGCCCCGGAACGTAAAGGGCATCCGACGGAACACGGGTGGATTTTAGTCAGTAAGAGTCTGACAGTCCTTCCCGCCCCACCCAGGGCGGGAGGACTCATTTGATGATTTTGCCACCCTAAAAAAAAAAAAAAAAAAGTCCTTGGTTTTAAAACATGAATATCCTACAGATTACAGAATTGCCACACTTTGACAGTTCAATTGAAAGTTATGAAGTCCATTCATACAATCCCTACAATAACAGCTTTAGAGAAACCGATGAAATCAGAATTCCCATACACCAGCAAGACATATACGTGCTGCCATCAGCCAGTTCAATTTACATCGAAGGGCAAGCAAAGTTCTTCGGTAAAGATGGGAATCCAATTAAGAAAACTGTTGCGTTCACTAATAACCCTGTTATGTATCTGTTTCAAGATATCAAATATGAAGTGAATGGTATAGAAATAGACCGTATAAAAAATTCCGGAATAACTCAACAATAAAATCATACATATCACTAAATCAAGCAGAAAATAAAGTTGCGGCTATAAGGGGTTGGAACTTAAATGGATTTCACAGTGATGGGCATTTTAGTGCTGTGATACCATTAAACAAAGTTTTAGGATTTGCAGAAGATTACGATAAAATTGTGATAAACTGTAAACATGAACTTATATTAACTAGAAGTAACTCCAATTTGAACAGTGTTTTACTTACTGACGATGTTGCTCATTTTCAAATAGATATAGAAAGAGTTCAATTGATGGTACCACATATAAAAGTATCAGATCGAGAACGATTAATTCTTTTATCTACTCTCATATCGTTAAATTCAAAATACAAAACTCAAAACGAGTTTATAATGACGTGCTTTACACACAGTATATCGAAATGAAATTAAAAAATTAAATTATAACACTATTTCTCTAACAAAATAATGTTATAATAAAATTTTTTTTCATTACGATACGGATTACAGACTGATCATAGATACATGAATTTATTTTATTATCTGTGGCTGCGCGCGCTTTGGGAGTACGTCTAACGCCAACGATACACAATTCCATATTCAATTTCATACTCAATTATAAATACAAAATGAACACTTATTAACAATATTTATCTTTTATTTGATAATTATATTCGTGTTCAATGAGAGTAGATAAAGTAGTGTATGAAACTGCACATAACTAGGTATTATACACTCGTGTGATACTTTTAAAAAACTCGCTTCGCTCGTTTTTTAAACTCACACTCGTGTATAATACCCCTCATTACGTGACAGTTTCATAAACTACTATTATCTACTCTCATATCGTTAAATTCAAAATACAAAACTCAAAACGAGTTTATAATGACGTACTTTACACACAGTATATCGAAATGAAATTAAAAACCGGCCAAGAGCGAGTCGGACTCGCCCATAAAGGGTTCCGTAGCAGCAAGTAATAACATACTACAAAAGTTCTTGTAGTTGGTTCCAACTTTGAAAGGTTTACGATTTATGACGTATTAAAAAAAAAACTTGAGAGGTGTCAAGGCACGTCGAAAATCGCTATGAACCTGTTAAAAAGGTTCAAGCGATTTTCGACCCTCCACCCCACACTACCCCACTCCACTCCGCTCCACTTCGCTCCACTCCGCTCCACTCCGCTCCACTCCGCTCCACTCCGCTCTACTCCACTCCGCTCCACTCCCTTCCACTCCACTCCGCTCCGCTCCACTCCACTCCACTCCGCTCCACTCCAGTAGGATATTATTGGGCATTCTACCCCACCTTCCGTTCCAGCGGCTCACTCCGTTCGCCTCGTCACTCTCGGTGGAGTAGAATGCCCAATAATATTTCTGATATCGATGGTTGAGGAATAGAATAGAATGTACAAAAATACTGGTTCGGCGCCTATTCCACCTTTCAGTTCTAAAATTCAATGCCCAATCGTTCCTATTCCAAATTCGCGTTTTAAAACTAGTCTTACCTGTCGTTCCTTCGTTCACCTCTGTCAATTTCAGCTGAAAATAGGAGGATACGTTTTGACGTTTCGTTTTAAGAAACACGAATTGGCGGTCCTGAGAAGAACCTTTTGTGATCACAACTCTGTTTCACTACACTACTTTACTGTCATTCTTTCATAGTTTCACTACACATTTCACCACTACTGAATTTATTCCTAATTTAAATCTACATGAAACGTGGTAAGCTAAACTTCAGGACAGATTGTCTCATGTCTCTCCACAAAGTTTGAGATAGCGCATTACCGCAAAGGTTTAAGCGCACACTCAGTTTTTGCAGCCAGAGTGGCACCAAGGACATCTGAACTTTAGGATACCGTAAACCATTAAACTAAAATTTGGGACAGATTGTCTCATGTCTCTTCACAGAGCAAGAAATATCATGTACCTAAAGGCACACACATTCTATTTCTATGGTCCCAGATTGGAACACCAAGGACATCCAAATTTTAATTTAATTAACTCATACAGTCGACACTAGTTTACATGTTAACAAATAAGGACGCTCGTTGATGAACCAATAGCCTAAAATTCAGGACAGATTGTCTCATGTCTCTTCACAGAACAAGAAATAGCATCAACAGACACAAATATTCTTTTTCTATGACCCCAGATTGGGCACCAAGGACATCTGAACTCTAGGCTATCGTAAACATTAAACTAAAATTTGGGACAGATTGTCTCATGTCTCTTCACAGAGCAAGAAATACCATGTACCAAAAGGCACACACATTCTATTTCTATGGTCCCAGATTGGAACACCAAGGACATCCAAATTTTAATTTAATTAACTCATACAGTCGACACTAGTTTACATGTTAACAAATAAGGACGCTCGTTGATGAACCAATAGCCTAAAATTCAGGACAGATTGTCTCATGTCTCTTCACAGAACAAGAAATAGCATCAACAGACACAAATATTCTTTTTCTATGACCCCAGATTGGGCACCAAGGACATCTGAACTCTAGGCTATCGTAAACATTAAACTAAAATTTGGGACAGATTGTCTCATGTCTCTTCACAGAGCAAGAAATACCATGTACCAAAAGGCACACACACATTCTATTTCTATGGTCCCAGATTGGACACCAAGGACATCCAAATATTAATTTAATTAATTCACACAGCTAGCACTACCTTACACGTTAACAAACAACTTTACTACTGGTTGGTCGATCTGCTGTTACTCTGCGTTGCGCTTAAATAAGATGCTTTCGGACTTGTACAATTGCCTTCGAAACGGTTCGTACACCGTCCCGCGGTCATCTATTGTGCTATACTCTTTGTAAACTGCCTGATGACGGCGTCGGATCGACGATCGTGTTAAGCTTTCACAGTATAAGGTGTAAGTGACTCTAGAAAGAAAAAGATTGCAATATTGCATTATGTAAATAAATTTTGCAGTGTTCGAACTTTGTTACACAAGGTATTTGTATGAGTATCTAATTTCCATGTATTCAACAATTACACTGTAAGATGATTGCTGTGCATGTTGCAGTCTCTAATTAAAATTGGTTTAAGAACATCCTCTACCTGGTAACAGTTTTGATAAGTTTGCGTATTATTTAATAATGTTTCATAATAAATTCTTAGTTCTATCAATCTAGGAATTGTTTGAAAGATGAATCTTAATATCAGTATCTACTGAACCTTTGCATGAAATGATTATAAAAACTTCAAAATCAAATCATTTTATTTGCTTAACATAGGTAGTAAATACAGGTCTTCGTTTTAGTCGTTAGATGATATTATTAAATACTAATGTCAAGTTTTACTGCAGCATATTAGTGAACTAACTTTTTGACGCGCGTTACATGGATTATTTCTGCATAAAAAATGTTTTCAGGATATTAAAACTTCGTTTTAGTCATTAGATTATTATTATTATACTAATGTCAAGTTTTACTGCAGCATATTAATAACTAACTTTTTGATGCGAGTTCATTTACTCACATGGATTATTCTACACAAAAAATGTTTTCAGGATATAAAACACTTCGTTTTATAGTTAGATGATATTATTATACTAATGTCAAGTTTTACTGCAGCATATTAGTGAACTTACTTTTTGGCGTGAGTTCATTTGCATGGATTATTCTGCACAAAAAATAAATGTTTTCAGGATATTTTTCTTTCAGCTCGTCTTAACTTGCGTCTTTGAAAAAATGTTTTTTATTTTTTGAGTTAACATGTGTGATGTCATGCGGAGTTTCACATCAAGGTTTATTAAACAAACAAACATACTTTATTATTATAATACATAATGTATTAATCATAAGTGTCATGTATCGTCTTCACCTTTGTCGGCGAGCGTAAAAAGCTGGTTTTATATTTCATTTCTCACGATAAAATTGCAATTTGACAGAAACGATTTTCAATCACTACGATTTAATTAGACGTAAGTAACATAAATAGTCATACAACCTGTGAGGACATGTAGTTAAGGTTTAATTTGTAATGGGATAAATATTGCTGAAATAGTATTTTTTATGAATAAAATCAATCAATTTTGAACATAATATTACATTCGCTCCAGTATCTTCCAGTGATAAACACCGGTTATCATCGTTTTATAAGTAATTACTTGAACAGTGAACAACCTTCATCTTTATAAAATGTAAGTAAGTACTACTAACTTTACTGATTTATCTAATATATTTATTTAATCGCTACCCAGCTACGGACCTGGTTTCTGCCTGCCGGCTGGTGTATCAGAAGTCTTAATTAACTCACAGTTATAACTTATAAGTTACAAAATTAATCTTTATTTGTTCTATTTCAGGTCTGACTCCGATTCAGAATTCCAGACACGGTCTGCAGCTGTAGCCGAGGTTGTGAAAGTGCAACCAAAGAAGAAGGTGTCGAAGCGCAAAGCTTCCGAGAGCACCACCACGCCATCAGAATCGAAATCAAGGTAATTTTGTGTTACTGCTTTTAGGTGTTTTTTGTGTATGTTGTTATGTACAGATATACATTGGTTAGTGGATTTAGAACTGTAACGCAGAGAGCGCTGAAATCAATTTCCAATAATTATATTCCTTGCAGGTATGTTTACAGTTAATTCATGAGGTATTGTTATTGAAATTATTATAACATAACGTCATGCTTTCTATCCGCATAGGGTTCGACAGAGGAGTATGCACACTCAATTCATCAATTTAAAAAATAAATGTAATGTAATGTGTTGTGTAAATTATTATAAATAAAATGTTATATTGTTTACAGTAAAAGACGCAGTTCGGGCTCGGACCTCTTTGGCTTGGTGGACTACGTTCCGGCGTCAACCTCAATTGGTGACTTCGGTTCGACCCTCTCCAGCCGTGTCGCCAACGGTAAAGTGTGGCGAAAGGCGAACTTAACCGGGGACTTCTATGTGGAGGTAAAGGTCTACAACAAGGCTGAAGTTGCCTCCACACCTAAACAGGATAGGTGGAAGAAAGCCTCGGTGGACCTAAAAGTGCAGTTAAACCGCAACACGCCGCAGTGGGATGGGCTCCAAGTTTTTATGAGACGGACTCATGAATTATTTGATGATTCTGAGCCCGTCTTTTATAGTGATAATATAAAATAAATATTTAAGCTGTTGGGACTGGAGCCTCCGAGCAATAATAAATAATCATAATACCTAATAAGAATATTGCAGCATCTAATAGTAAGTTTAAACTATTTTATAGCACTAATATAAATATAAAATAAATATTTAAGCTGTTGGGGCTGGTGCCTCCAAGAAATATTCTATTATCGTAATAATAAGAATATATTGCAACAACTAATAGTAAGTTTAAACTATTTTAATCTAAAATGCCTTTCTGTACTGTTTGTAACACATCTGTTGAGCGCAGTCACTGGACAGGTCACCTACGTAGTACTAATCATAAAAACAAAACTATTTCACATTTTTGCGAAGGTGTTGAAATAATACATTCTGCATTTCGTAATCGTATAGCTTCTTATAGAATTGTCGATCCGTCTGAGAATTGTTCTCTAGATCCATTTCTTAACAATATTTGGAGCAAAATTAAAACGTTAATTGATATGTCTCTAAAAGAACATACTTCTCTAAAAGTTAATTTCGAATATTTTGCTTTGTTTTTAATGTTAAAAAATGATTCTCAAGAGATGAAATCATTTGCTACAAAAAACGTGACTATACATCAGAATTATGAATTTGATTCATTATTGTCTCAAGTAAAAAACACTTTAACAAAAAAGATAGAAGAATTTCAGGACCGAGACAGTGGATGGACGTTCTTGAGCAGTTCTCATTTGGAAATAAATGTTAACAAATATCAGCCTTTGCGCGGTTCAGGCTTTATCGAATTGCCGGCTGCAATAAAATCGAAAAAAGCATGTGTTAATATCCACAATAATGATGAATATTGTTTTTTATGGTCTGTTGTTGCTGCTCTATATCCAGCTAAGAGTCATCCTGAAAGAGTATCTTCTTACCCTGATTTTCGTAACGTGTTAAATGTAAAGGATATATCATTTCCAGTGAATTTCTCAGATATTGCGCGGTTCGAAGAGAATAACCCCGAAATTTGCATTTACATTTATGGTTGCTTTACAAACCAAAAGCCTTGAATGGAAAGGTGATTCATTTACTTTATTTAGAAAGAGATGATGTATCACATTACTGTCTCATTAAAGACTTGTCGCGACTTGTTAAAAATCAAATAACAAAACACCACAGTAAACTGTACTTTTGTGACATTTGTTTAATGTTTTTTAATTCATGCGATGATCTTAGTTCGCATAGTTGTGGAGGTATCGCCACTGAACTTCCTCCAAAAGGTTCTTTTATACAGTTTAAAAATTATATATAATAGAAAGCAAATTGTACCATTTGTTATATACGCAGATTTTGAAACAATGCTAGAGCGGTATGAATCTTGTGACCCTGATCCTACTAAGGCGAGTACTGTCACGCGACAGCGACATGTGCCTGTAGCTTTCGCTTATCATATTACGTGTACGCTAGACGAAAGCCACAATCGTTACGTTTCTTATCGCGGTTCGGATTGTGTATCAAATTTTGTGAAGTCTATATATACAGATGCACAAAAAATTTACGATATTTTAAAAAATAATGCTCCTATGATTTACTCAAATGATAATGCTCACGACTTTGAAAACGCGATAACATGTTATATTTGTGAGCAGTTCTTGTTCGGCGATAGGGTTCGCGATCATTGTCACTTGACTGGTAAATATCGTGGCGCAGCTCATAGTTATTGTAACTTACAATACAAATTACCAACATTTTTGCCAGTATTTTTTCATAATTTGTCCGGATACGATTGCCACCTTTTCATAAAAGAATTAGGTGAAGCTCCTGGATCTATTAAAGTGATACCTAAAACAAAAGAAAACTATATTTCATTCACTAAATTTATTCCGATTTCTACCGGGGAAAGCATCCAGGTCCGGTTTGTAGATTCTTTCAAGTTTTTAGGAACTAGCTTAGAAAAGTTGGTTAGTACCATGAAAAAACAAGACTTTAAACAATTAAAATCTTATTTTCCTAATAAAAAACAATTTAACCTACTGACTCGTAAGGGAGTGTATCCATATGACTATATGTCTCAATGGGAACGTTATGAAGATATGTGTTTACCATCTAAAAAATGTTTTTTTTAACTCCATAACCAATGAGACAGTGACCGACGAAGACTATGAACACGCTCGGTCTGTTTGGTCAGTATTTAATATTCAAAACATGGGTATGTACACAGATTTGTATCTCAAAACAGATGTTTTATTGCTAACAGATGTATTTGAAAATTTTCGAAAAACTTGTAAATTACATTACAATCTCGATCCCGCGTTCTATCTTACAGCACCAAGTCTATCTTTTGATGCAATGCTTTTAAAAACAGGAGTTAAATTAGAATTGATTAGTGATGTTGAAATTTTTAGAATGATACAAAAAGGTATTCGAGGAGGTGTTTGTATGTGTTCTAAAAGACATGTCAAAGCCAATCATAAATATTTAGATACTTACGATCCAACACGTCCAAATTCATTTATCATATATTTAGATTGTAACAACTTATATGGTTATAGCATGTGTCAATCCCTACCCTATTCCGATTTTAGATTTATGAATAGACAAGAAATTGATTTTTTACAATTGAACTTAGCAAATATCAGTGATACTGCGGAAAACGGTTACATTCTTGAAGTTGATTTAATATATCCGGAGAATTTGCACATGCAACACAATGACTTTCCCTTTTGTCCAGAAAAATGCTTGCCACCTGGTGGTAAGAATAAAAAGCTAATACCAAATTTGTACGATAAATATCACTATGTTATTCATTACGTACATTTAAAAAAAATGTTTACAGCACGGTTTAGTATTAAGAAGGATCCATCGCGCTATTATATTTAAACAAAGTTGTTTTTTAAAGCAGTATATTGATATTAACACCCAGTTACGTCAAAAAGCAGAGTCAACGTTTGAACAAGACTTTTTCAAATTATTAAACAATAGTATTTTCGGAAAGACCTTGGAAAATAATGAACATCGAATAAACGTAAAGTTAGTAAACAAGTGGTGTGACTCAAACAATAAAACAAAAAAGACTACTTGTGCTGAAAAATTGATAGCCAGCCCATATTTTCACAGCGCCTCTGTGTTTTCTGATGATCTAGTGGCAATCCAAATGAAGCCTGTGCGTATTATACTTAATAAACCAATTTACATAGGGTTTGCAGTATTAGAATTGTCTAAGACTCACATGTACGACTTTCACTACTCTATCATAAAACCTTTTTATGGTAACCGAATTGAATTGTGCTATACTGACACAGATAGTCTAGTATATGATGTACAGAGTAATGATGTTTATAATGACTTCAAGCTCCATTTTCTAAAATATTTAGATACCAGCAATTATGACTGTAGCAATGTGACTGTTGTGTTAGGTAATGGAATGAATATGGTGGTTTTACCAAGAACGTCTGTGTATGATCCTGACTCGCAATGGTCAATTCTTTGACAATAAAATTATTTATAGAATCTTTAAATCCTTGGAGTTCCACTATAATAGTATCCGCCTTCATGATATCTTCTTAACAGTGTTACTTAATGGTTTGTATTCAACAATGCAATCGTTCAGAATGAGACAGTATGCTGAAGTTTGATCTGGTATCTCTGAATCACTCTCAATTTCAACTCTCACATCTACAACCGGACCTGTCTTTAGATTATCCGCTTGTCTAGAGCAATCAATGACAAACAGCGGTGCTAAATCTCTAAACTGTTTTTCGCTTAATATGGGCTCCGGACGACGTCCGTAATACGACTGTTGAAATCTGGTGTATTGCTCGTATACTAAAGCGATTCTGTTATTAGCAAAACTCACATTTAAGTTTTCATACGGAAAATAAGTTGAATTGAGATATACTCTAACGTTTCGAACATGACAGTGATCGAATTGAGACATGTCCGAACTTGCATTGCTTTTCCTATTTGTCTGTAGTCCGATAATAATGTATCTTGGTTTTTCTATTTGAGATGAAGTTTTGATAGACCAGGTATGTTTTGTAGTTTTAGGTAAAGCTGGATATTCGTACAGATCCCAATTTCTGTATATCATTTGAAGTGGACGATCTTTTTCTAATACTTTTAACAAACCAATTTTTTCTTTGTCTGATACTTTAACATGCGGTACGCGCCAAATGATTTTGTTGATCTGAACATCATCTACTACTTCGCCAGTATTAAGTTTTACAGCGTTCAAATTAGTATTACTTCGTAACAATATCAGTTCATGTCTACTCTTTATTACAACTTTTTTAAAATCTTCAGCAAAACCAAGGAGGTTACGAAGTGGTATAGAAGCTGAAAATCTTCCTCCATCAATATTTTTTATGCCATCAATATTCCACCCCCAAGCATTAGACGTTTTTGATTCACTTTCGTTCATTGAAATTAGTGATTTCATGGTTGTTGTTATACCAGCATTTTTATTTTATCAATCTCCACTCCATTTAGCTCATACCTAATGTCTTGGAACAAGTAGAGTAGAGCATTGTTCGTGAAATTAACACTAGTGGCTTTGTCCTTCGAATCTTTTTTGCTTACGATTACAGTTCCTTCCAAATATAGGGTGCTAGCTGATGGTAATATGTATAAGTCCTGTTGATTGATGGGTATGCGGATTTCATCGTTCCTGTTGAAACTCGTTACATAGGGTTTGTAGGAATGAAATTCGATTCCTTCTATAGTATTATCAAAGGTCGGAGCTGATAAAACGTCTAAGATATTCATTTTAACAATCCGATCGCTCTAAGAAATGCTTTATTGTCTTTTGTTAATTTTATTTTCTTCTTATTTCCTATCTTCTTAGATAGAGGTCTTATTTGATAGGTAGCTTGAGCAGAACTGATATTCTTTACTTGTTGAGACACATTTTTATTGTAATCAATCATTTTTTTCTTCTAAGATGTAGATACACCTGCACTTCTTCACCACGTAAATTGATTAATCGTTTGTTTATATCTAACAACCTGATATGTATGCAGCTTATGTTGTTTTGATTGATTGGAAAGTATATTGCGTTCTTCGGGATTTCGATGATCCTGTATCCAGGTGGCACATTAAGTGCAAATTCGTGAATAATATGACTTGGTTCACCGTTCACATATGAACCGCTTACAATATCACATTCAATCCTGACTACGGTCGTAGGTAGAATGTTGACTGGAGACTGTGACACATGCAATTTATTTGCTTTCAAGATTTGTTTGTTGAATCCTAAAAGTCTTCCAAAAGAGTCTTCTTTGATAAAATTAATGTCTTTTGTACAGAATATTGTAGTTTTTAAAATATTATTATTGCACCGTAGTTCGATTGTTGCATTTTTTATTTCGGATTTTAAATAGTCGCTGATATCTTGTAATTCATAAGTGCCCTCTGGTATTTCAATAACTTCATTAAAACCATAATAGAATTTATTATTACTTTTATCAATGTTTGGAATAGAATTAAATGTTGAAAAGTGCAATAAAGCACACTCATACTCTCCATCTAGTTGCAACGTATTAGGATAGTATGTAGTTAACACTGACGAGTCGCCAGTTACTGACAAAGTGAACGACATCTTGTAAATGATTGAAATGAAAGAAAAACATATATTTTATAATACATTTTTATTCCAAAAAGTCCTCAAATAATTTAAACATAAATGACCACAATTGACAGCGTTAAATTTTTGATATCTTGTGTAGTTATAAAACACATTACATTTTTTGAAATATTGCATCAATTCCATGGGAGGTT
This sequence comes from Agrotis exclamationis, assembly GCA_950005045.1. Taxonomy (NCBI): domain Eukaryota; kingdom Metazoa; phylum Arthropoda; class Insecta; order Lepidoptera; family Noctuidae; genus Agrotis; species Agrotis exclamationis. Next base: position 3,741,458 of record OX465415.1, on the reverse strand, counting down.
TTAAATTTCCATAGCTATCAAAGTATTCACAGTGATTGTATACTTTAGCATAAGCTACCCAATGGGTTCCTTTGTTCTTAGAATCATCCAAGTTAACGATACCACATTCAATGCGTTTCGGCTTCCGAGGTAGTCGATAATATCCTTCATGTAGACCCCACGAAAATATGGGATGTCTCTTGAAAACTTTCGAATGTCTACATTAGTTAGAGGGCGATTGGGTAGCATATTTTTCAGTTTTTTGAAGATGTTATAAACAATCCTTTGCCGCTTTTATATGGTTTAATGTATAAACCCTTGCCTAACTTTAAAGCCTCCATAGCTTTATTGTGTCGTTCTGTTTCTTGCAAATATTGTTGACTGGCCTGTTGGTCTAGTGGTTAGTGACCCTGACTGCTATGCCGGAGGTCGTGGGTTCGATTCCCACCCAGGACAAATGTTTGTGTGATGAGCACGATCATTTGTTCTGTGTCTGGGTGTAATTTATCTATAATATGTATGTATTTAGACATATATAAGTATGTTTATCAGTTGTCTAGTACCCATAACACAAGCTCTGCTTAGCTTGGGACTAGATGGCGTTGTGTGATAGTTGTGGAATATTATTATTATTATTATTACTCCACTCCACTCACTCCACTCCACTCCACTCTACTCCACTCCACTCCACTCCACTGCACTGCACTCCACTCCACTGCACTCCACTCCACTCCACTACCTATTATAGCTGTAAAAATGAAGTTGACAAACTTACATTTGCAGTTGTTCTCCGATACATTTTGTTTAGGAAAATGTTATCCCAGTACGTTTTATAAGTTGGTCAACTATTACTCGTAAACTTGTAAAGCCCACTTAGTCATGATAATTTTCTTTTAAACTTCGTTATATATACTACTATTGTAAATTTTTTCACACCCCCAAACATAACCGTTTAGCTGGTAGAGGGGGGGGGACACTCGAGTAGGGCAAAAATTAGCACTTTAAAGCTTAATATTTCACAAACGAATCTTTTTATCAAAAAATTGTTGATGGAAACTACCAATATTTTTTAAAAGCCTATTTAATGATACCCCACACTAAGGGGTACGCAAGAAAAAAAAAAAAACATCCCCGCTTTACGTGTACAGGAGGTACCCTAAAAAAAAATATTTTACGAGATTTTATTTTACCACTTTTTTGACGCAACAAATCCGTATATTTACACCAAATTACAGCTTTCTAGTGCTGGGCGTCTCTGAGCTAAGCTGCGGACAGACGGACGGACGGACGGACGGACGGACGGACGGACATGGCGAAACTATAAGGGTTCCTTGTTGACTACGGAACCCTAAAAATTAAATTATGACACTATTTCTCTAACAAAATAATGTTATAATAAAATTTTTTTTCATTACGATACGGATTACAGATCATAGATACATGAATTTATTTTATTATCTGTGGCTGCGCGCGCTTTGGGAGTACGTCTAACGCCAACGATACACAATTCCATATTCAATTTCATACTCAATTATAAATACAAAATGAACACTTATTAACAATATTTATCTTTTATTTGATAATTATATTCGTGTTCAATGAGAGTAGATAAAGTAGTGTATGAAACTGCACATAACTAGGTATTATACACTCGTGTGATACTTTTAAAAAACTCGCTTCGCTCGTTTTTTAAACTCACACTCGTGTATAATACCCCTCATTATGTTACAGTTTCATAAACTACTATTAAAACACTTCGAAAAAGATAAGTCTATTCAGATGGCTTTTAGAAATTGGGATTTATATGAGTATCCTTTACTTCCTAAAACTACGAAACATTCTTGGTCAGTAAAGACCGCTTTACAATTAGAAAAACCTAGATATGTTATATTTTGCTTGCAAACTAATAGGAAAAATAATAAAACTAAAGATAGTTCGCTATTCGATCATTGCGAAGTGAGCAACGTAACGCTCTTTTTGAATTCTCAATATTATCCATTTATGAACCTCTGAGTTTAAAGTTTTCTGAGAACAAGTATAGTATATTATATGAAATGTATGTGAAATTTCGTCAGTCGTATTACAACAGTCCATTAGATCCGTTACTAGATATACAGGACTTCAAAGAAAAGGCTCCCCTTTTTATTATAGACTGCACAAGACAAAACGATAGTCTAAAAACAGGTCCTGTGGACGTGCGGTTGGAAATTGAATGTTCTACATCAATACCAGATAAGACGACTGCATATTGTTTGATTATAAACGATCGACTTGTGGAATACAAACCTCTGAGCAACATAGTGCGCTGATTATCATGACTGCTATTGTAGACGTCCAAAGCTTTAAAAATATAAAAAAATATCCCTTCCCTATAACTCATCTTTTAAAAATATTTATAAATTGGTTGTAACAGCTATGAGACTTCATTACAGTCTCTTAATTGTAATAATTAACAAGAACATTAAGACAGTATAAATCTATTATGTGTATTAAAAAGAACAAAAATAAAGAGGAAGAGTTGAGAAAATTGGCTGATGATTCAATAAGAGGTCAGGACGAGTGTGGTTTGGGATCATTATCGTCCGTGACAACCAATAGGACCTCATCGATGAGTGATGAGTTCCTTGACGACACGATTGGCGCATAGGTTAGGTCTTCACATCACATCACAAGTATACACCACGTGTCGCGGGTTCGATTCCCGCTCGGATCAAATAAGTAGTATTTGATTCGGTCTGGATTTTTGTTTTGACTTTTTTTCAATTCGTCTTTTATTTATAAAGAAACCTGAATGAAATTATCAAAATGTAATAATAACACACAGCGCCATCTAGTCTCAAGCTAAGCAGAGCTCGTGTTAAGGGTTCTAGGCAACCGATACACATACTTATATATTTCAAAATACATACATATTATAGATAAATTACACCCAGACACATAACAAATGATCGTGCTCATCACACAAACATTTGTCCTGGGTGGGAATCGAACCCCACGACCTCCAGCATAGCTGCCAGGGTCACTAACCACTAGAACAACAGACCAGTTTTTATTGAAAGAGTAATGTCCCATAACTGCTGTGAACTGGAGGCAATTACAACGAACCGGTAGCAACATTCGCTCATCAGTTTAAAACCGTAGTGGTTAAAAAATACATCAGTTAGTCAATCTGTAATTATGAAGAAAATGTCGAGAGCGAGTGATACAAAAGCCCCAATTACACAATTATTTCTCGATTATAAAATTGGGGCTTCTGTATCACGCAGCTCGAGCGACTGCGCGAGAGCGAGTGATACAGAAGCCCCAATTTTAACCTACTAATAGAATATATTTATTTGATAATATACGACACACACACACAGAAATAATAATAATAAAAAATACAATTGAAAATACAATAAGAATTTTGCTGACCATGTCTACACCAAAAGGGTTACCAACTCAGCATTTGCTGGGCGAAAGACACCCAGCGCTGGTTTTCAGTTGGCACCACGCAGTGACACACGGACGAGGGTAGGCAAAGAAAAATAATAAAATAAAATAAACAATAAGACGCGTGTGTAGGGATACGTGTAGTGTATTAAATATTTAAATAATATTATATAAATAAAGTTCTATAGCATTATAAAACGTGTGCGCTATATCCAAGTTTCGACAACGCATGTGTGCCTGATTTCGTAAGCATATCATGAGCCTGATATTATCTGTTATCCACGGATATGACCTATTTTTAATAACCTAAGTTCTAACGGGAGCATACTTATCGAATAGTGCGATGATATTGGTGTTGAGATGAGACACCATAATATTTACGTCGCCCGACATAGCTCCGGCTTGCCAATCTATTGAGGTTAAGTCTTCCTTAAACTTCTCCAACGGCATATTTTTAAAATACCTACTGGTTATAATAATAATAATAATAATAATAATAATATAACTTTATTTCAGACACAGAGATCCATATTTTTTTTTACTTAAAGACTACACATAAAATACAGAAAAAAACACATTACACATAAAATACACATAGTGAAAACACATTTCACATAAAAACTAAAAAAAAGTACAAGGAACACAAAAAATTAAATACAGGCAAGGACCGATCATATATGAGTTATTTGTACCCATCTGCCATACGCAGCAGTTGTCACAAGCCTGTCAGCCAATCCACTAATAACAGTATTTTTACACTTATCAACTCTGGACATGAATGACGCTATCCTTTTCCTTTGGATGGCATTAAACGAGTCGACTCGGGCTGAGGTATACATTTCTGAAGCGCTGCAATAGCGCTCCAGGCCCATCAATTGCCTGAAGATGTTATTGTAGGCGACTCGAATGCCATCGTGAGCCCTTTTTGTGTAATCAGTCCAGAGTTGACAAGTATAGAAACTCTGACAGAAGGATTTGAAGAGTGTAATCTTCACGTCATGAGTCGACTTGGAGAACTTTCTAATAATCATATTCCCCACAATGCATAAGGCCCTTCGTTGTCTTTCAACATCAACATCATCTTTAAGATTTGAATTTACTATATGACCAAGGTACTTGAAGCTCTCGACAATTTTAACAAGCTGACCATTGATATGTATGTCAGGAATATTCTGCGGTCCTTTTCCCGCTCTGAATACTACCATTTCAGTTTTCTTGACATTATATATTAAATTATGCTCTGCGGCATACCTTTCACAAATGTTAATTAGTCTTCTCAAACCCTTGATCGAAGGGCTGAGCAACACCATGTCGTCTGCGTAACTCAGGCTGTTGACATATCTGTCATCCATCCTCAGTCCCACCGGAGTGTTGCTCAGCTTTACGATCAAGTCATTCATATAAAGGTTGAATAGATCGGGAGAAGTGAGGCCACCTTGTCTAACGCCACAGGGGAGACAATAGCTATCAGATAATTCAGCGCCCCATCTGACGTTATTGGTCTGGTTTTGGTACCAGTACTCGAGAACACCAATAACCTCAGCGGGGACAGTCGTGTCACGTAATTTTCTCCACAATAAGTCGTGCTTTAGTGTATCGAACGCACGACTTAAATCTAAAAAACAGGCATAAACAGTGGTTTTGTGCTGTTTGTAATATCCGACAACTTGTTTTAATCCGAATATTGCCATGTCGGTTGAGATTTTTGGGCGAAAGCCAAACTGTCCGTCATCAATATTTACTTTTGCAAAATGAGAGTGAATAACTCGTTCAAATACCTTGGCCACTATAGTAGCCAGGGAAATAGGCCGATAATTTGCCATGCTCGAGATATCTCCCGTTTTGTTCTTCGCAATAGGAACAACTATAGTTTTAATAAGTTCTGATGGCAAATAGCAATGTCTCACGCAGAGTGTGAAAAGCCACGCCAGGACTACACATACATGTTTCCCCGCAAACAAAAGATGTTCAATGCTAAGGCAGTCGTGCCCCGGGGACTTACCTCTTTTCATATTCATCAAGATGGATGCTAGCTGCTTAGGCGAGATTGTTACGTGCTTCTTCGTTATTTTATTGCTCTGATTAACACTAATCTGTGATTTATTGTTTTTGCTTATAACCGACACATTATCTCCATTAAAATGTTTCCGAAAAAGATTAGCGATTTTTTTCTTATTTGGTTCTCCTTCTATGTTAACTGGTAAGCAACTTTTACCGTCAAGTTTTTTGGTTTCTCTCCAGAAATCAATAAAATTTCCAGTACCTCGAAGTCGCCCTAAAACATCCATCTTGATCTTGCTTTGATTAGATTGTACGTACTTAAGCGCGGATTTGAACTCTCTACGTGAGGCAACCATATTCTCATAGTAATACCCCGAGCATGGCCTTCCAACTTCAACCCATTGTATAAAGTTCTCTCGAGCTTTTACATGTGCGCTCTTGACATGAAAATTCCATCCTATCACTTTCCTTCCCTTTTTGCACTTCATATCATACGTATATTCTGCAGCTTCACGCAGTGTATTTACAATATCATTATATAAATTATCAATATATCTTCTATCTATCCGGTCATCATATATTATCTCTTTAGAATTATCTGTAGTTACAATATTATATTTACTTATTATGTCATTTAATTTACTATCGCAGAAACTGGAATACTCATCTATTTGTTCTGGCTGTCTGTTACCCCACAGGTATTTTATATTATTGTTCAAGGGGTCTTTAGAGATTTCTTTACGTTTAATTAAATTTAAATTACAATGTATCACAAGAGGAAAGTGATCCGACCAGAATGAGTCATATTTCACATAAACACTGGTAACGAGGCTGGCCGCAGCGGTTGTCAACACGCAGTGGTCGAGCCATCTGCACGTCCCGTGTGCCTCACTAATAAATGTATAAGAGTTGGAATCTAACCTATCTAAGTCTAAACAAATAAGCGATTGGTCGGAGCAATAATCTACTAGCTCTTTTCCAAATAGAGTCCCAGGGTGTGCGTTAAAGTCTCCCAGCACCATTACACACTCAACATCAACACTTTCAATGACCGCACTAATAGCACCAAGGCATTGTGTAAATTCAGGTAAATTATCTTCGCAATCTACAGGCATATATACACTGAACACTAGAAGGTTACGATCATCGTGAAATAACCGCACAGCAGCCAATCTGTCACTATCGCATTGCACTATCTCAGCTTTAGTGAACAAACTCGATCGCCACATCAGCGCGATTCCACCGTAGGGCCTCCCACGTAGCACTCCGGCTGAAGTGTCAACCGAAGATTTAGCATAACAACTAAATTTCTCGTCTATCTCGTTCATGAAACCAAGGTCGTGTGGCAACAGCCAAGTTTCCTGAAGTGCAATGACATCAGCATTCTTGCACAGGTCTCTTATATGCTGCACTGATCGTTTAATTGATTTACAGTTGTAAGAAACAACTTTAATTGTATCATTGTTTTGTGTATCCATTATTTAGTTGTTAGATGTGCGTTCACAAGTCTTCTCAGAACGTGGCTGTCTGAATATTCTGAATACCAGTCCTATTGGCCAGAAATCTTTTTGCAAGAAAGTATTTAGTTTTGCTCTAGGCACCGTTATCTTAAAAGAGTTGAAGTTAGTTTCTCGTGATTGGGTTAGTAATTCTATTGCTGAACATTCCTCCTGCATATCCTTAATATACTCTCTAATGTCTTCCTCTGTTATGTGTTTTTTAGTTCGAGATAAATAAATACTCGCAAATGAATCAGCTGCTTGTAATTTGCTTGTTGCCTGCAGAGTACCACGGGCATTTCGGTATTTGTATAAACTAGATTTTTTATTCTTCACCTCAGTAAAACCAGCGTTATCTATTTCATTACGCGAATTATTTTGAGACCTACAAGCTACATCTCTGTATGTGGGTACGTAGGGAATTTCGCTGGAAGCGCCCAAAGGTTGCCGTGATAGTTGGGTCGCTGCACATGCTTGGGCACATGGAACCGGCAGCGCTGACTGTCTTGTGGGCAGAGTTGGAACCGGTGGCACCAATCGCCGTTTATTTCCATGCGGAGGGGTGACGTGGCTGCTTTCCTCTTCCGTTCCCCCTCTCTGATCCGTCTCTTGTAAACTGTTCAATGTCATGCAAGTTGAAAAACTTTCGTACTCACCAGTATCCACGTTATTAATTAGTGACATAGATGAATCCTTATTTGCATTATTTTTCTCGCGGGAGATTGGAAAAGATCCGTATTGTTTATTAGTATGAGGACTTGGAGTTTCTTGACACTTTGCAAACATCTTTTTGATATCTTCTATCTCCTTCCTAATCGAAATAAATTCTAAAGACAACGATGCGGATTCCACGGTTCCCACAGGCCTTTCTTTCAAGCAAGCCACTTCACGTTTAAGTAGGGCCATTTCTTTTAGAAAAGATGTCACATCTATATGATCGAACGACACCGCTGGTAATTTATTAAGATCTTTGGCCACGAAGTATGGCAGACTGTCAGGTTCAAATTCCTTAATGAGCTTGATAATTTCTTGAATACTTTTCTGTTCTGATCCTTCTTTTCGCCTTAGGAACTTTTTAGTTGGGGCCAACATTTTAAAAGCAATTGATCGGGCGGATTCAATCTCCTCAAATGAGTAGGCACTCAGACATATCTGAATTATTCCTGTTTCAGGCAAAGTGTCTACTTTATTACTTACGAAAGTCAATAATTCATTGACAATAATCTTGCAATTGTCACATTGCGATCCTTGTTGCGTCATTACGTTATTACTACGAGCTGTATGTACGTTGCCTACAGGAGAGCGAGTTGAAGAAGCAGTGCGTATATTCCCAGTGGAGGTCGTTGTTCCTACAGCTGGTGGCGTAGGTGAGGACGGGAGTGTACGTGTAGTAGGCATGATTGAACCTTCAATTTTATCTTCTAACAAGTTTAAAAACTTTTAGTTTTTACATTAATGTCCATCAACGTAACAAATGGAGAGACAAAAGAAACATTAACAAAAAATAAAACACTTAGTGGGATGCGAACCCGAGCATTGATGAACAGATGTCGTGGCGTATTCAAACGACGCCAGCTATGCGAGTTGTCTATAAGACAACTACTTGAAATTAAGGTTCACTTTAGATGAATTTTAAGCAAAGTTCGTTAAGCTCGGTTCTTAGCGTCACTTTTTAGATTTGAAAATAACCGACATTGAGGTTGACTGTTTACTTTTAAATTCCTTTTTTTTTATGGTATTATGCTGTAGTAAAATCACTGTTCATAGGGTTATATGGTTAATATTAAGGATTTATATTGTTAATAATAATAGTCACTTTTTCATCACAAACACATTGGTAGTGACACCATTGACCGTACACAACACTTTAAAAACATCATTATGAGATGCACCGAGAGAGTACGGTTTAAATAACGTTTTCACACACTTATTATACTGTCTAGTTTAATTTGACATTACACTTATTACAAAATTACGAGATTAAACATTTTTCCGAATAAAATTACGCGGAGCGCATTGTTTACACGAGCGTCCGCCATGACGGACGATGAAGTAACTGGCGGTATCTTCTCCTTTTTAGGGTTCCGTACGTTCGAATACAAAAACGGAACCCTTATAGGATCACTCGTGTGTCCGTCTGTCTGTCGCTTACAGTCAATTATCTCCGAATCTACTGGACCAATTGGGTTGAAATTTGGTAAACATATCAATTCCTGTGACCCAAGCACAGAGGTGTGACGTGAATAGATGAAATCTGTATGTGGGAGGTAATTTTTGGGGGGGAAGGGGAAAATGAAAAAAAAAGTTTTGAAAACTGCATCGTGTGACATATCAAATGAAATGTCTTGTTGAGACAATCTTAAATGTATTTTTTTGTAATTTTAAAATAAATAGTTTCCAAGTTATTCAAGAAAATAGACGAAATTTGACCATTCCCCCTCCCCTCTTTTCTCCGAAACTACTGAACCTAAAATTTTGAAAAAAATACAGTAATTAGTTTTCTACTTATAGATTATAGAAAAACCTATAAGAAGTCGATATCTGTATATGGGAGGTAATTTTTGGGGGGGTAGGGGAAAATTAAAAAAAAAGTATTTGAAATTTGCATCGTGTGACATACCAAATGAAAGGTCTTGTTGAGACAATCTTAAATATATTTATATTGTAATTTTAAAATAAATAGTTTCCAAGTTATTCAAGAAAATAGACGAAATTTGACCATTCCCCCCCCTTATCTCCGAAACTACTGAACCTAAAATTTTGAAAAAAATACAGAAATTAGTTTTCTACTTATAGATTATAGGATAACCTATAAGAAGTCCATATCTGTATATGGGAGGTAATTTTTGGGGGGGGAAGGGGAAAATTAAAAAAAATATATTTGAAAAGTGCATCGTGTGACATATCAAATGAAAGGTATTGTTGGGACAAACTTAAAAGTATTTTTTTTTTGTAATTTTGATGATTTTCATGATATTAAAAGAACATGGTAAATCACTCAATATTGTGTGTACCAAATTAGGGTCAGATTTAAAAAAAAACGTGATAGGTAACATCGTACGGAACCCTTTTCACGCGAGTCCAACTCGCACTTGGCCGGTTTTTTTTTAAATTAAAAACTGCAGTAACAAAAGCATGTGCGCTTAGCGCACTTATCCAATCCACTTCAACGTATCGAGCCTTCATATCAGTACATATAATGTCTATAAGAGTCTCGCTAGTGGAAGTAAAATGAGTAGCCGATGTCACTACTTGACTTAGATTGAGAGTATGTAGAAACATATTTAATTTAACCATTTTTGAGTCTGTTTGATTAAAACAATTAATATTAAAGTCACCCAAAAGAATAGTGTGTTTGCAAGACGTTAAGGAATTAACTGACGAAGTAAGCGCATCCAAAAATAAATCAACATCCATCCATGGCGGTCTGTAAGCGGTGCCTATAGCGATTTTAATACCATTTGTGCTGAGAGTAAGCCACATTTGTTCGACCGCATCGTCGTGAAGGGAGTCAACCGTGTGAGCGTGGGTACGCACCTTTATTCCGCGCTTGATGTAGAACCCAACACCACCGCCGCGACCGCCGCGTACGCTCACGGGTCACTTCTCTCTGTGCAACTGCGCTGTGTAGATGTGATTTGAATCGTGCCGTTAATAATTACGTTTCTCGTGTCTCGTTATCAATTACCGGCTCGTGAATTGTCCTAACTGTGTGCCTTTGTGCTTATAGTGGTGGTATTGTAAGTTTTTAAGTGTTATTACGCGTATTTCATCTATCTATACATACAATAAATCTGTAGAAAATTCATTTTTGTACATTGAAGAAATTGAAACAAAAAATAGCCAGCGTGTGAAAAGATAAGTAACAGAACCCATTTCCATCATTTTTGAAATTTTTGTCTGTTTGTCGGTTTGTCTGTTTGTTCGTGCGCACATCACGTAAAATCTACGAATTCAATGCTGACAATGTTTATATACAAAAATTATACGCAACTTGAGGTTTAACTTAGTTTTTGTTTCATCGAAATCGGTTCAGTCTATCAAAAGTTATTTGAATTTAAAGTGTTTCAGAAGTAAAATTACGGTCAGTTCACACCAAGACGTGCATTTCAGTAGCGCGATCTAGCTTAGAATAGCAAAACTACATATTCAAATAATTCATCTAAACATAATATGTACTTCAACGATAAAACGGTAGATAGCGTTAAAATAAAACCTGAAATAGAGGTGTTTAAATTGAAGTAACATTGTTTTTTTTTCATCGTAATCAGTTTACATCTTATAAAAAACGTAATTTAATTATAGCGATTTTATGGAATCATAGGATAGTCAGGACGGGACAAGACGGGACAGGACGGGACAGTACGGGACAGGACGGAACAGAACGGGACATGACGGGACAGGACGGGACGGGACGGGACGGGACGGGACGGGACGGGACGGGACGGGACGGGACGGGACGGGACGGGACGGGACGGGACGGGACGGGACGGGACGGGACGGGACGGGACAGGACGGGACAAGACGGTTCAGGACGGGACAGGCAGGACGGAATATGACGGGATAGGACGGAACAGGACGGGACAGGATGGGACAGGATATTTATGTACGCTCCAGAATGATGGTTCACAGCTGTTTTAATTTGTTCACAATATTGTTATTGTTAATATTAAATAAGCACTATAGTTCCGCCAGATAAGTATGGAATAAAATAAAATAATTACGTTGACCCCCGTATTTTGCAATTTATTATTTTACCCGTTATTTCAAAACCATTCGAAAAAATGTAGAACGACCAAAAGCAACGCATCGTGGTAAGACGCGATCTTGACCTTATATCGATGCCTTCCGGCCCAAAGGGGGTAAGCGACATTTTTTGCGATATAGACTTATATATATGGTTAGAATCGGCTTTTTTTTCTGCGTCTAATGGTCTAAGTTTCATGGCTCTTTTTTTTTTTTTTTTTTTTAGGGTGGCAAAATCATCAAATGAGTCCTCCCGCCCTGGGTGGGGCGTGAGGGACTGTCAGACTCTTACTGACTAAAATCCACCCGTGTTCCGTCGGATGCCCTTTACGTTCCGGGGCCACGGTATCCTGGATTAAGAAAAATCCGCGACCCCGGCAGGCATTTGGCCCCATAAGGGGCCCCGTCGGTGACGCGTGAAACACGACGCGCCACCGACCCGGGCTTGGTCCTTGGTCGGACGGCGAGCATACCCATTACTCACCGTCCGCAAGCCCGCTCCGCCGCTGTGCCCTCTGCTATTCAGAGGGACACGCGTTGGAGCGTCCACCCGACAGGCTATTTGCATACGGGCAAAGAAACCCCTTAGGCACACAGTGCCTAAGGAGAGTTTTTGCCCGCATCCCAGGGCGCACCAGCCCGAAAAACTGGTATTCCCCCCGGACGTATCCGAGAGGGAACTCCAGTCCACGGGCGCACGTGGAGGTTTCCTGTCTTAGCACCCCAAGTTTCATGGCTCTAGGACAAACTTTTTGTCGCTTAGGCGTTAAAGGAATTGAGGTTCTAACACTAAGTTTTTCGTCATAAACGACAGTTATTTTTGGTATATTTTGTATTATGGTGGTTGGATAAAAATAATATTTCAAAACTGTGAGATAAGCAATTTTGGCTTTGAATATTTTTTCTTTACTTGAACCTTAAGTAGTTTGGGCTGGAATATTGGTTTACTAAACTTTCGGTTAGGATATTAGGGCAGTTTCTTTGGATAAAATATATGTCATTTATTACATTTAGGCCTCATTTCCGTGACTTTATTTGGCGCTTATTTTTATTTTCCCTAGTCACCAAATCAATCATCGAAGGCGCTTAGGATAAATCATCCAAACGAATGTCGCCTTAGATTGTCGCTTACCCTTTTTTTCCTTCCCGAAAAAAAAATATCTGGTATGGTGGTTAGACAAGAAGATAAATCAAAGGTTTGGTGGTTAGCTTACACAAGAATGACAAACAGCACCAGTTATCATTCTCTTTCGTTCGAACAAAATGTCGTTAGCGTTGCACACCCGGGCACGCCGCAATCGCGGCGGTAAGACCCCTCTTTGAGGAGTGGCTGGAAAGGCGTCACGGCGTCCTGACCTATCGGATGACGCAGGTCCTCACCGGACACGGAAGTTTCGGGAGGTACCTGTGTCTAAGGAGAAAGGAGGAAACGCCTGGGTGTCACCACTGCGAAGATCGCCCGGAGGACACAGTAGAGCATACGGTGCAAGACTGCCCCGCTTGGGCAGAGCACCGACGTGTCCTCACGGCGGCGATAGGCGGAGACCTCTCGCGCCCGGCATTGGTTGCGGCCATGCTGCGGGGCGAGACGGAGTGGGAAGCGGTCGCCTCCTTCTGCGAAGCAGTAATGCTCGCGAAGGAGGAGGTGGGCCGCGTGAGAGAGAGGACAATGTCCTCCCTCCACCCCACCCGCGGTGGTTGGCGCCCACGGCGTCGGACGTCGCAAGACGATCTCCGGCCACCGTAGGCGCGGGCATGCGGGCGGCGAGTAAAGGGCAACTCACAGCCCGACCATGGACCATGCCCGGGTCGACGGCGGCGGCGCGTTGTGTTCCACGCGCGCCTCAAAGAGCGTCAGCATGATGACGGGGCCCCCCTCTCTAGAGGGCCAAAGCCTGCCGGGGTCGCGGGACTTATACCATTACCGTGACCCCGGAACACAAAGGGCTATTGAAGGACACCGTGGATTTTAGTCAGTACAAGTCTGACAGTCCCTCCCGCCCTGCCCGGGGTGGGAGGACTCATTTGATGATTTTACCACGCTAAAAAAAAAAAAAAAAGCGTTGCACACCGATCATACAGTCTGTTCTGTATACGACCACGGCGTAAGCACCACCGTGCTCGTGGATCATTTTGGCCCAAAGTTTTATAAGGAAAATAAAACGGGAAGTTTATTTAATAGACTTTATGTTCATCTATGACTGTGTATTATTCTACTTAGTTATTTTAGACGGTACTGAATAGTTAAATAAGTAGGACCTACAGTTTTGTTTTTCAGTACTTTTTTTTGTTTGTTGGCTAGTATATACGGCTGAGAAACATGATCAAGGGTTCAACGGTAATCCAAGGTTGGGCCAGCAAGGAGTTATTGGGTTTTTGTGATGAATTCTCTGCAACAGCCAAGAGTTAATCCTGTGCCTGATCTGACCCTTCTTTATCATGGTTAAATCATCCAAGGAGTCCTCCCAGGGCGGTACCTACGGGAAGGACTGTCAGACTTGTACTGACTAAAATCAAAAGTGATCCTTCAATAGCCCTTTACGCTCCAGGGTCACGACTTCTTGATTAGACAGTCCCACGACCCCGGCAGGCTTTGGCCCTCTAAGGGGGGCCTTGGTCGCGGGACTAACGAATACCGAGACTCCGAAACGTAAACAGCTGTTGAAGGACACCGTGGATTTTAGTCAGTACAAGTCTGCACTCGCACTGGGCCCGCATGGTGGATTATGGCCCACTCCCTCTCTCAGAGAGGAGGCCTGTGTCCCAGCAGTGGGAACATTCATAGGCTGATGATGATGATGATGAAGTCTGACAGTCCCTCCTGCCCTGCCCTGGGTGGGAGAACTCATTTTATGAATTTACCTTCAAATTGCCGGCAGGTCTTTGAGGTGACCGATCGGAAATCACCTCGCGACTTCCGATGCCATAGGCATCCCGCAGCGGTTAGGTTGTGAGGTGGAAGCTGTTCTCTCCCTCACGGTACCCGATACCTTCTTTGTTAACATGACAGCTTCGTAGAAGGAGGTGACCGCTTCCCATTCTGTTTCGCCCCGCAGCATGGCCTCGACCATTGCCTGGCGCCAGAGATATGTCGCCTCCGTGAGGATATAGCGGTGCTATGCCCAAGCGGATCAGTCCTGCACCGAATGCTCCTCCGTGTCCTCTGTGCGGTCCCCGCAGTGGTGACACCCAGGTGTTTCTTCTTCCCAATCAGACACAAGAACCTCCCGAAACTTCCATGTCCGTTGAGGACCTGTGTCAGGCAGAAGGTGAGGACGCCGTGACGCCTCTCCAGCAACTCCTCGCATGCCAGAGGGTCATAGCTATCAGAATGATCCGAGGATACCGCACGATCGCCTTCGAATCGTCCAACCTTCTTGCCGGATCGCTGCACTGGGATCTTGAGGCGACAGCCCTCCTGCGCGTCTATCAGAGGCTCGCGGAGGCGCATCGCCGGGTAAACCCCCGCTGCCTCGAAAAGTCCAGAGTGAGAGTCCAGAGAATCAGAACTCCGGCGCGATCTCAGGGCAGTATGTAGGGAACGACTGTCGCAACCGAGGTTCAGGCACGCCGCAACCGCGGCGGTAAGACCCCTCTTTGAGGAGTGGCTGGATAGGCCCCACGGCGTCCTCACCTACCGCTTGACGCAGGTCCTCACCGGACTCGGATGTTTCGGGAGGTACTTGTGTCTGATGAGGAAGAAGGAAACGCCTGGGTGTCACCACTGCGAGGATCGCCGGGAGGACACGGTGGAGCATACGACCTCTCGCACCCGGCATATGTCGCGGCCATGCTGCGGGGCGAGACGGAGTGGGAAGCGGTCGCCTCCTTCTGCGAAGCAGTCATTCTCGCGAAGAAGGAGGCGGGACGTGGGAGGTAGACGACAGCGTCCACTCCTCACCCACGCCACAGTGGTAGACGCCCACGGCAACGGACGTCGCGGGGCGATCTCCGGCCACCGTAGGCGCGGGCATGCGGGAGTCGAGTAATGGGCGACTCACTGCCCGACCATGGACCATTTCCAGGTCGACGGCACTTTGTGTTCTACGCGCGCCTGAAAGAGTGTCAGCATAATGACGGGTCCTCCCCTTTAGAGGGCCAAAGCCTGCCGGGGTCGCGGGACACACGTATACTGAGACCGGTACATAAAAGCTACTAAAGGACACCGTGGATTTTAGTCAGTACGAGTCTGACAGTCCCTCCCGCTCTGCCCTGGGTGGGAGGACTCATTAGATGATTTTACCACGTAAAAAAAGCCACTACTCAAAGAGGGGTCTTACGTTTTGTCATACCTAAGAGGTAGTCCATGAGTATGAATTGCAGCATGGATGTATAACTATCAAGACTAACTTACTGTTAATAACTATTGTTTTGTGTTATTCTTTAAAATGAAGACAAAGAAAAAGAGAGATTGAGCATAATATCTTTTTTTTTATATCCGCATCTTAGTAAATGTCAGTTTAAAAACTTAAAAAGGTCTAATCTACGTATTTAAGTGTGGATGTATAATTTTATAAGAATTAAACACAATGTGCTTTCGCGTTGTTTATAAAAGTGCTAATTATATTTCTTATTGATAAGGAACTTATTACAATTTCCTTGATCATCTCTCATTAACTAATAGCCGGTTATATCATATTGGCTGGACTTGATGAACAGAAAAGTCACAGGTATGCTCTTTTTCTTTAATATAAATAAAACGAATGGTGCACTTAAATCATTTAGGTTGGAACTCACCCATTGAGTTGTTTTCATTTAATACGTTTTTACCCGACTGCGCGACGCAAAGGAGGGTAATGTGTTTACCAGTCTATGTATGTATGTATGTATGTAAGTATGTATGTATGTATGTTTGTTTCTATGTGGCGTTCTAGAGACCAAACGCGTAGGCCGATTTTGATAATTCTTACGTCAATCGATTCGTCTTAACCTTGCGAGTGTCACTAAAGATATGACAGTAATCAAAATTCACCACAGCGACAACCAGACGCCATACTGTCAAAATGAAAAAAATAAAAGTCGATGAACTATGTCAAATGGGGTGTCGTTGAATAGGTATTTTAAAATCATCTTTAGGTTTCTTTTATCATTTTTCATTTTAAGTAATAGTTTAGGATATATAACGATTTAAATTTGTTTAACAAAACAATTATTATTCTCGCTAATTTTCTTACTTATTGATTTAAGTGTTTATTTCAAGTATAAACGATATACAAAAAAAAAGTGTTCAATGAATCGTAACTAAAAAGTGTAAAATAAAAAAAAATATTTAAAGAAAAACAAAAAACCCGACTGCGTAAAAACTAATTTTGAAAAATAGGTGACAAAGTTAACTTATCTAAAAACTAAAAAGAAAGAAACAAGCCCAACAACAGAACAGCAGGAAGAAGCAGAACAGAACGACTCACAGTCGGGGCCCATTCAAATTTTACCAATCAAATCTTCCCAAGGGGCCCCGACTGTGAGTCGTTCTGTTCTGCTTCTTCCTGCTGTTCTGTTGTTGGGCTTGTTTCTTTCTTTTTAGTTTTTAGATAAGTTAACTTTGTCACCTATTTTTCAAAATTAGTTTTTACGCAGTCGGGTTTTTTGTTTTTCTTTAAATTATTTTTTTTTTCCTGTTAGTGAATTCGGGACTATTTGAGGGTAAGCGACACTAAATTGTGTTAGGAGTGTGATTTATTTTAATTAACAATGCCATTTCGTAGAGACCTAATCAGAAGCTAAACGGGTAAATTTTGAAACTTTAGGAACGTACAGAAAATTTTATATGATTTTTTTTCACTTTGTTTGAACTTTAAACTACTCTCCTGTAAAGTTTGTAAAGTGGCGGTTACCCCCTTTGGGCCGGAAGGCATCGATATTTTATTTTGTTTGAACGATGGTGGTATGAAATTCGAACGATGCATTATCAGGATCAATGACCTTTATTCCAGACTTATTTGGCGGGGACTATAGCTTATATAAAAGATTGTATCGGTATCCTCCAACACCGCTTCGCACTAAAAATATAGATTGTTAAGTTCCGACATCCACGCGAACGAAGTCGCGGGCACAGCTAGTTGGTAAATATAGTTTTAAATTAGTTAACAGCGCTCGGTAAGTAATTTTTATTTTTTGGTTGTGGGGGTACCTCGGAAGGAATAATAAATATTTTGTTGTTTCGTCTTGTTTTTACGATCTGATTTAAATCTTTTTGTAGTTTTGATTTAAAAATGTTGTCCAGTAATGATGATCCACCGGACGGGGGCGGAAAAAACACTTCGCGATGCGTAACTAAACCTCCCAGGTCACCAACATCCGCTTACGCTAAACGCTTTGTTGGGGTAACTTGCTTATAGAGTGAATAAAAATCAGAGATTGGAAAAAGACGTGTACTTCTTTGCTCGGTTGATTGGTACAGTGACATTGACATATTACAATGACAGTAAAATGACATACAGTATTTTGTTATGGCCTCTGGGCCTTTGTGCATTAAAGTTAAACTAAATGTTGTGTTGCCAACATATTGGCGGGGCAGCAGAAAGATTGAACAAGTACTTATTATTCAAGAATACAAAATAATTGTGACACTTAGATACTAAATAAACTAATAATAACACCCTTTATAGACAAATCAAATTAACAATTGACTAATACAACACCATATTGATGCCTATTAATAGTACTTACATAATATTATCCTTTTAATGAAAAGTCAAATTAACAAATAAAAAACATAAAAGGCAGCTCACATTGTTATCTTATTAAACTAACAATATAACAGATAGGTAGGTACTCAGTTGGTCTTCCAAATAAAAATTACAATTTTGATTATATCAACCGGTAAATAACCATCATATTCCAGAGGCAGAACACAAACTTTCATTACAGCTCTTTTAGCTCTTTTATGAGTATAGCCGTTTGCAGTTTTGACTTCTACTACTCTTACTTTACCATCTTTGCCTGGGTAAGTGTTTATGACGCTGGCTAGGGGCCAATATAGTGGTGACAGATTGTCATCCCTTAGGATCACCAATGCTCCTACCTTTACATTAGGTTGATTGTCTTGCCACTTAGGGCGAGATTGTAACAAATTTAAATAATGTTTACTCCAAACCTTCCAAAATGACATTTTTATATCATTACAAATTTTCCAAAATTGAGATTGTTTTATTGTGTTAACATTAGGTTCAGGATAGGTATTTAAAGCAGTTCCTATTAAGAAATGACCTGGGGTAATACAAGTATAATCATTTGGATCGTTAGATAATGGCATGAGAGGTCTGCTGTTTAAACTAGACTCAATTTGGCATAATACAGTATACAATTCTTCATAAGTAAGAATGGACTTCAGTAATACCCTTTTTAAATGGTATTTGACGCTTTTAACGCCAGCTTCTGCCAATCCAGCGAAGACAGGTGAGTAGCAAGGCAGAAAATGAAAATTAATCCTCTTTTGAGTTGAAAATTGGCACACCTGTCTTTGATGAACTGGCGAGTTATGTAAGTTATGCAATTCGTTTAATTGGTTCTTTGCGCACTTAAATGTTGAAGCATTGTCGCTATATATGTCTGTAGGCAATCCACGTCGCGATATAAATCTATTTAGACACGCTATAAAGGTCTCTGTTTTTAAATCAGAGGCCAGCTCTAAGTGGATAGCTTTAGTTACAAAGCACACAAACAGGCAAATGTAACCTTTTGAGATTATCGGTTTTCTGATTCTGGCTATTTTCAGTGGGATCGGGCCAGCGTAATCTAAACCAACCTTTTGGAAAGGGCGACATACATTAACTCTATCTGGCGGCAAAGAACCCATTAACTGTTTTGCTGCTTCAGCTTTTAATCTAAAACAAACAATACACTTATGTAACACTTTTTTAACTTGTCTGAGACCATTTACAATCCAGAACCTTTGGTTTATAGATGACAGAACAAGCTTAGAACCCGCATGGAGGTTTTTTAGATGTTCACTTATGATAATTAATTTAGTGATACGCGAATCCTTGGGTAAAACAATGGGATGCTTTTGTGCATAAGGAATGGAGGCGTTTTGTAAGCGACCACCCACGCGAACCAAACCCGCGTCATCGATAAATGGACATAACGGTTTTAAATTACCTTTAACAATAGTTTTATTACATTTAAGAACATGAATATCCTCTGACAAATACTTTTGTTGTTCATATTTTACAATCATTGACAACGACAGATCAAGTTCCTGAGTTGTGATATAATTAAGTTTAGTCTTAGAGATTTTTGACTTTGCATTTCGACCAAAACGTAGGATATAAGCTAAAACTCTTATCATTTTATTTACATCAGAAATTTTTTCAAGAAAATCGAGACACAACAATTGTTCACTAGAAGTAATACAAAGCATTACACTTGAGCATGCAGAGTCGACGTTAACCTCTGGTAAATCCTTTGGAAAAATTAAATTAAATTGTGGCTTGTACTCACGTGAATGTAGAAACGCTGGGCCTTTCCACCACAGCTCATGATCGGCTAGCTCATTTGGCATGACTCCTCGGCTGAGACAATCGGCGGGGTTGTCGTTCGAGCTAACATGTGACCATGTGTAACTTTGTGTAAGTTGTGAGATGACCTTAACACGATTTGCTATATAAGCCTTAAGTGTGTTGATGTTAGTTTTAAGCCAGGCTAATACTATTTGTGAGTCAGAATAAAGTATAACCTCCTGTATCTGCATTTTCACAGTCAATACATTATGCACTCTGTTAACAAGCTTTGCAAGCAGCAGAGCTGCATTAAGCTCAAGTCGAGGAACTGATAATTTCTGATTGATTGGATTTATCCGTGATTTCGAACAAAGTAAGGATATTTTAACATTACCCACTGAATCCACGACTCTCAGATATACACAACAGCCATAACCAGTATTGCTAGACGCATCAGCAAACCCTATAATTTGTGTAAAGCTTAAGTCATGCAGACCTATGTGTCGCGGTACATGCATTGGTTTCATTGCAAGCAAATTATTATAAAATTTGAGCCAAGTTTGTAGCAGTTCAGAATTTGGCACTGAATCCCAGTCTAATTTTTCTTGCCATAAGCATTGCATTATAGCCTTAGCGCTTACCACAATAGGTCCAGCAAGACCTAACGGGTCATAGAATCCACTTATGAAGCTGAGAATTTCACGCTTAGATTGAGGCATGCTATTAACAGTTTTTTGACTTGTAATTGTGATGTATGTAGTAGTCATAAGTAATAGTGGGTATGTTGATATTGTTTTAATATAAATTATAGTAGGTACTTGTTTTCACATCTCAATGATTTTGGCCAGTCATTATACGTTGCATCTAACCGTGACTACGTCTATTATTTATTCCCGTATTTCAAGTGCTCCAACCCAAGAATTCTTCAGTGGCGACGAGGATAAACTATTAATTGTGAAAGGTGTTAGTGGTGATTAACCAAGAAAAAAAAAAATGTCGATCGGTAGGATTACTGAGTTCGACATCCACAAGGACGATTGGAGGTTATATGTAGATCGTCTGGAACAGTACTTTTTAGTTAATAAAATATCAAGTGAGTTACAAGTGCCGACGTTAATTACTGTAATGGGTGCAGCCAGCTACGAGCTGTTAGTGAATTTATGTACACCGGCGAAACCAAACACAAAAACTTTTGAACAAATAACGGTTATTATGGAAAAACATCTTCAACCAAAACCGAGTGAATTAGCAGAACGTTATAAATTCCGTAATCGGAAACAACTGAACAGTGAACAGATATCAGACTATGTGGCGGTTTTAAAGAAAATGTCTAAAACTTGTGAGTTCGGAGCATGGTTGGAAGAAAGTTTAAGAGACCAGCTGGTTTGCGGGATAAAAAGTGAAACGATTAGACAAAGACTGTTTGCAGAGGCTAAATTAGACTTCGCGAAAGCATATAATCTGGCCGTAAGCATGGAGGCGGCAGAGAAAGATGCAGCAGTGGTCGTGGAGCAGACGGTCAGTGAGCACAAGGCGGCGGTGGATTGTCAGCTGATGATCAATAAGCGGCAGGGCGGTGGCGGCAGCGGCGGAGCATTAAAAGGCCGCGCTGTTGGCCACTCGCGGGAAGGCGAGTACACACAACGTAAGCGGCCGCAGGCAGGCCGGGTCGCACCAGCGGCGCCGGCGCGCGCGCTTGCGGGCGGCTCGGTGGAGCGGGAGCGGCGACATCGGGAGTGTCGAGCTTGTGGCGGCCCGCATGAGGAGGCCGTTTGCAAGTTCGGGCGCTATGTATGTCGGGTGTGCAACCAACAGGGCCATTTGCGGCGTATGTGTCCGCGGTTGACACGTCATTATACCGTCGAGGCCGAGGAGTGCAAAAAGGATGTAGTGAACAGCGACGATAGTGACGAGGTAATAATAATTGAACTTAATGAATTGACAGTTTCGCAGTGCAGGCCTATTGTTGTGTCATTAGAGGTTCAAGGAAAAATAATGAAGTTTGAGTGCGATACAGGCAGTGCTGTCTCATGTATAAATGAACACACCTATAATAAGTTCTTTAGTGACTTAAAAATTGTGGAAAGTAATATTGTTTTGAGGTATTATACAGGAGAAACGACTAAACCATTGGGAGTTATTAAACCTCTAGTCAAATATAAAGATAAATGTAAACAGTTGGACTTGTATGTGATTAAAAATGGCAAAACAATGTTACTAGGTAGGCAATGGTTGGCATCATTAGCAATACAGCTGCCGGTATTGGATTATCGTACTTATGTAAATAACAATAGCATCTGTAATGGATCAAAGTTTGATATAAATATGTTTAGTTCCAGATATTGTAAAGTGTTCGCGGACGGTTTGGGGCGGTTCACTGGTGGTAAGGTTGGCATTCACTTGCGGCCGGGCGCGCGGCCGGTGTTCATGCGCGCGCGCCCGCTGGCGTATGCGCTGCGCGAGCCTGTGGAGCGCGCGCTGGGCCAGCTTGTGCGGGACGGCATTCTCACTCCGGTCGAGCGTTCCGACTGGGCGACGCCTATCGTGCCCGTCGTTAAAAAGGACGGCAGCATAAGGATCTGCGCCGATTATAAGCTCACATTGAATAAGGTAATCGAAGTCGATCGTTATCCACTACCTAGGGTTGAAGACTTACTAGTTCGGTTGAATGGTGGGGAACATTACAGCAAGCTGGATCTTTCTCAAGCTTATGCCCAATTTGAGCTAGATGAGTCACGCAAATACACCGTTATTAACACACACAAGGGATTGTTTCGCTATAACAGATTAGTGTATGGTCTCGCGTCGAGCCCGGCCATATTTCAGAGACGTTTGGAACAGATGTTTGCGGATTTACCGCAGGTAGGAGTATTTTTAGATGACGTCATCATAACGGGGCGCACGGTGTCTGAGCACATGACTAATTTATGCAAAGTTTTTGATCGATTAGAACAGTATGGGTTGCGAGTGCGGAAAGACAAGTGTTCCTTCTTTGCTAAATCGGTAGTTTATTTGGGGCACGTTATCAGTGCAGACGGTGTACATACTTGTACAGATAAGGTCAAAGCGATCATAAACACGCCGGCACCGACGAATATATCGGAGTTGAGGGCCTTTATAGGTATGGTTATGTATTATGCTAAGTTCATAAAAAACGTAAGTACAATTTTAGCCCCAATGTACAACTTATTGAGATCAGGAGTAAAATATGTGTGGAGTGAAGAATGTAAAAATGCTTTTGATAGGGTTAAAACGATGCTAGCTAGTAGTGGGGTGCTAACACACTACTCGGTCGATCTGCCACTCGTGCTGACTACTGACGCGAGTAGCGTGGGGGTCGGGGCCGTGCTGTCCCATATCACACCAAGCGGCGAGCGACCGATAGCCTATGCCTCGCGATCTCTTAGTGTAGCGGAGCGATCATATTCACAGATTGATCGGGAAGCACTGTCAATAGTTTTTGGTATCAGGAAGTATCACCAATATTTGTACGGTCGGAAGTTTGTGCTGCGAACCGATCATAAACGTATATTTTAGGAAATAAAGTAGGAATACCAATTATGGCTGCATCTCGTTTACAGAGATGGGCAGTACTATTGTCCGCATATAATTATACGATAGAATATGTCGCATCTAAAAACAATTGTGCGGATGCATTGTCACGTCTGCCTAATAAAACAATTTGTCGTTCGGATAGGACAGACAGTACGTATGTACATTTTGTAGAAGATTTTTTACCCATCACTCATAATGATGTTAAAGAGGCGACGCAAAAAGATGTTGAGTTATGCAGAATAATGTCATACGTACAGTCAGGCTGGCCGAATGAATGTTCAGCTAAGGCGGAAATACAACCTTATTACAATAGACGTCGCGAATTATATTCAGAATTCGGGTGCCTTATGTGGGGGTATAGAATGGTAATACCTACTAAATTAAGAAGTCTGATTTTAAGACAGCTACACACTGGTCACATGGGTATAGTGAAGATGAAAGGGCTGGCACGAAGTTATGTCTGGTGGCCTAATGTAGACGCGGACATAGAAGCTATGTGTAAACAATGTGAGACGTGCGCCGCGGAGGCTGACGCACCACCACGGGCGCCGCCGCAACCGTGGCCCTATACCGCGCAGCCGTGGACAAGATTGCATATAGATTTCTTGGGTCCATATCAGGGTTCAAAATTTTTTGTGTTGGTTGATTCTAGTTCAAAGTGGATAGAAATATTTGAAATGAAAAACACAAATGCTTTAAGCGTCATTAAAATTTTAAGAGCTACATTTGCTAGATTCGGTCTACCCGAAGAGTTAGTTTCAGATCAAGGGCCTCCGTTCACAAGTGAAGAGTTTAGTTCATTTCTAAAAAAAAATGGCATTCGTCAAAGCTTCTCACCTGCCTACCACCCGGCATCGAACGGGGCGGCTGAAAACGCGGTCAAACTCTGTAAGCGAGCTATAAAAAAAGCGTATAGGGACAATGTTGATGTGGATACGGCTTTACAAACATTCCTGTTAGCTTACCGTAATTCAGTACACAGCACTACAGGTGAGACACCTGCTTCAATGCTACAGAGGCGCTCACTCCGTTCTCGGCTCGACTTGCTGCGGGGGCAACGGGCATTAGAAGATAGGGTACGGCAGGTACAGGGACGCAAGGTACAGGGTGAGGGGCTTCAGCCACGCACTCTGTGCGAAGGTGATACAGTGTGGGCTAGACAGTACGGTGCGTCAGACAAATGGGTTAAAGGAACTGTAAGAGATATAGAAGGTAGTCGTAGGTATGTAGTGGATAGCGGTGACGGTCGACTTCTCAAAAGACACATTGATCAAATCAGGCGCCGTTCTCGTTTGTCAGATGTTCCTTGTCAAGGAGATGAGGGGAACATAGAACATGACGGCCGAAGTGAGACTGCTGTGCCGTTACAGGCTGATGGCCAGGTAGACGCATCGGATTCTAGGAATTTTATTAAAGATCGACTACGTATTGCAGAAGGGGAAGGTGTGATGGACAGAGGTATTGATGATTCCCAAAGCAATATTGTGCCTACGATACCTCCGCCCATTGAACCACCTAGGTGTGATGCTGAGCCGACGGTAACGCCACCAGTGGAGGGT
Organism: Agrotis exclamationis; assembly: GCA_950005045.1. Taxonomy (NCBI): domain Eukaryota; kingdom Metazoa; phylum Arthropoda; class Insecta; order Lepidoptera; family Noctuidae; genus Agrotis; species Agrotis exclamationis. The sequence goes on along the minus strand of OX465415.1, from coordinate 3,716,246 downwards.
CCCAAACGTATACGCAGACCGGTCGTCCGGTTTGAAATAGATTAATATAGAAAATAAGTATAGTTATAGTTAAATGTGATATTCTAGCTTAGTTACTATTTAAAGAATAAGAAGGGAGGTGTGATGTATGTAGTAGTCATAAGTAATAGTGGGTATGTTGATATTGTTTTAATATAAATTATAGTAGGTACTTGTTTTCACATCTCAATGATTTTGGCCAGTCATTATACGTTGCATCTAACCGTGACTACGTCTATTATTTATTCCCGTATTTCAAGTGCTCCAACCCAAGAATTCTTCAGTAATAATGAATGAATCTAACTTAATATTGAAATTCATGCCTAGTGTCTTCAAAGAAGAATTATTTTTCTCTACATCAACCTCATCAAAATGTTGTTGATCTTTTTGTATTTCTTTTAATAAGTCTGGTGAATTTGAAACCCATTTATGTAACTGAAAACTTCCCAAGCTTAATAAACTGCGTAGTTGTTCTTTCGCTACTGATAATTCAGACAATGATTTTTCAGAATAAAGAACGTCATCAACATATATAGAATTATTTATGATAAAGGCAGCTACCGGGTATTCATTGTGGTGCTGTTCTGCTAACATTTTTAAACATCTAGTTGCCAAATAGGATGAACTCTTTAAGCCATAAGTAACTGTGTTTAATTGAATACATTTAACACTTTCGTTTGGAGAGTCTCTCCATAGAATATTCTGTAATGACCTATGTTTCGGATTTATTTGTATATTTCTAAACATATTTTTGATGTCTGTTATAAAATAATATTCATCAACTCTAAATAGCATTAAGACATCTACTAATTCCTTTTGTACTACAGGACCATTAAGTAATAAATCATTCAAAGATGTTTTTGTATTGGTTTTCATGGAACCATCAAATACAACCCGGCATTTTGTAGTCTTTTTATCTAACCTGAGTACTGGGTGATGTGGTAAAAAGTACACTGGATCAGTAGATAAGTTGTATTGACTGATATCAATTAATGTACCATGACCTTGTTTTAAATACTCATGAATGAACTCCTTGTATAACATATAAAGATTAGAATCCTTTTTAAATCTAAGTTCTAAGTTATGAAATCTTTTTAAAGCTAAGTATAATGAATCTCCTAAAGCTTGATTAATTGAATCCAATGGTAACTTTAGGGGCAAGATAACTTGAATTTTATTATTCTTTGTATCTTGCTCAACATTTTCACAAAATATTTTTTCACACAAGTCATGTTCAGAATGTGTCTCTGGAAAGGTCTCTGGAACGCTTTCACACTTCCAAAACTCAACAATAGACTTATTCAAATCAGAATCACAATTTTTGCAAAATAAAGTTACAACAGGTTGTGTGTGTTGTATGGGTGTGTTACCTGCAATTACATAACCAAGTCTTGTATTCAAAAATGGAGCTTTAGATGTAACACTGCCATCAGCTGCCTCCGAGCAGGACAGAACTTGAGGCTCAGGCGGCAGCAGGATCTGGAAAAATATGTCAGCACCTAATAGAATATGTATATTACCTGGCTCATTGAACTTCTTGTCAGCTAGCATAGGTTTAGGAGGTAAAACTAAGTTATGCAAATCAAACTTTTTTTGTGGCAACTTTGAAGTTATTTTGTCCAATAAATAACATGTGACTGAAATTTTAAAATTCTGAGTGAGGGAATGTACTTCTAAATGCACCTTCTCCTTTAGCTTATTTAAAGTATTGCCTATACCAATAACTGGAGTGTTGGCTGTATCAATTTGTAATGCTAATAGATTTGCGAGTTCTCTGGTCACAAAGGACGCTTGAGAACCTGTATCTAAAAGAGCCTTGGCATGAACCTCAGTACCATTGCTCGCTAATAATTTAACCTGTGCTGTAGGCAACAGTACTTGCTCGGAGGCAGCCTCGGACATCAATGTTACTGGAGACAGGGCTTTATCTTCATGAATCAATGTGTTGTGCCCTTCTTTGCAGACATTGCATTTAAAATGATATCTGCATTTTTTACTATGGGTATTCAAACAGATTTCACATAGTTTGTTAGATGTAACAAATTTGATTCGGTCACTTGCAGACATAAGTTTAAACTGTGGACAAGTAAAAAGCTTGTGGTTGGACTTACAGAGCAGGCAGCATCTTGTTCCTACCGATTTTGCAGCAGCCCCTGCACCTGGATCAGCTTCTTTGACAGCTGCAACATGAGCCACCTTCACAGATGGCTGGGATCTCTCTAGTGTCCGTTCTGCATTCTCAAGTGCAAGTGCACGCTTATCTAGAAAATCAATAAGATCTGCAACTGTGGGGTCTCGTCCTCGAGTCAACTGAAATTCCCTACTACATAATAAATCCAACTTTCTGGTCAGAATGCAAAGCACTATTGAATCCCATTGATCAACTGAATGCCCTAGGTTTTTTAAGGCAGCCAATTGTTGCTTTACAACAGATACAAAACTTCTTAAATTACTCGCTGTCGACTTACTTATAGGTACAATATCTAACAAAATATGTATATGTTCGTTTGTAATTTTATATTTATTGTCGTATCTATCGAATAGGATTTTCCTGGCCTCATGGTAGCTCTCAGCAGACAAGGTGAGATTTTTAACCAGATCGTGAGGTTCCTCTTGCAGGAAACTACGTAAATAGAAGAACTTTTGCACGTCGTCTAAATCTTGATTGTTGTTTATGAGCGAGTCAAAAAGTTGTATGAACGGCCTAAATTCTGAGTACTTACCAGAGTACGTTGGAATACTTATGGTAGGTAACTTTGTATTGTTGAAATTTTTTGTTGAACTACTTTTATTACAATCGTTTTCACATTGAATTTTGTCTAATAATTCTCTGATGACGGTGAGGGTCTCGATGTATTTGTCTTCAACATTGTCGTCTGCCTCCAGGTCGGGTTGCATGGCGCATAACTCCAACGATTATTCTTCGTAAGTTTGGAATGCCTTCCGAAGACGCTCCTCTTTGAGGATCAATGCTTGTTTTGAGAAATCCTTGTATGTTTCTTGGTTTTTGAATGCATTTTCAATCTTCGTAATGGTGCCTTTGATCGACGCACGTTTTCTGACAAGTAGTTTAATTTGTTCACCTTCCATTGTTCAAATTAGACTTGGTACAATTTATTTCGACTATATTGACTGCACACGAACTTTAGATGCACTTTTTCCTGTGAATTTGGATCTTTATTCTGTCTGCAAGTTTGCACTTAGTAGAAATCTAGACGGCTGCGGCGCGTGGCGATTTTAATGGCTTCCGGGCGGCGTGCTGCGGCTTGGCCGGCAGAGCGTGCTTATTGGGCACGAAAATGGACTCGCCCGTCGCTGGTTGACTCGTAGGTGTTGCGCAATGACGCGATGTTCGCAAGCCAATCAGATTGAACCTGCCTCGGCGTCCCCGGAAGTTGTCTTCTGCCTGCTGCACGAACCGAAGTTGATGTGTAGAAGAAAATTCACTGTTTTCACGCTGGATTTACTATATTATTTGTAGCTGAAGGACCATGTTGGGGTAACTTGCTTATAGAGTGAATAAAAATCAGAGATTGGAAAAAGACGTGTACTTCTTTGCTCGGTTGATTGGTACAGTGACATTGACATATTACAATGACAGTAAAATGACATACAGTATTTTGTTATGGCCTCTGGGCCTTTGTGCATTAAAGTTAAACTAAATGTTGTGTTGCCAACATGCTTGTTTACCGAAATGTCTCCGTCTTATTTAACGCCGGAGGATAATGGGAAGCGGCAGCATTTGACCGATTCTGTTGAGAAATCGCCGTTATCAATAAATAATGTCAGTAATTCAAACGAAGACTATTGCGATTTAGTTACTCAGGCGTCTGCATACCTGTCTAAAATAAACGACCTTGTGCATGATCAGGGTTCTCGTATTAATGTAGCCAATAAATCCGCGATCATGGACATGACACAGCGGATTACGTCCATTGTTTCTTTGTTAGCCATACGGTCATCTTCTAATGAAACGAAGTTAGCCAATATCGAGCGCGAATAGGACAAAGTTAATTTAAATAATAATGTCAGCCTTGTAAAAACAAATTCCAATAAACTTTCTTATTCAGATTCTCTGAAACTTCGTCTGCCGAAGGTCGCTCCAGTGATGGAGTCGAGACCACCGCTGCCGTGTGTAATAGCATACCCCTCCAACAAAAGGTCAGCTGAATTCGCAACTTCCTCAGCCACTAAAGAAGCGCTTAAAAAAGCGATTAAGCCAAGTGACGACGGATTTCAAATTGTAGGCATGAAAAAAATCGCGAAATCTGGCGTTGTATTACGTGTCGCTAATGACAGTCAAATAAGTAAACTTGAATCGGTTGATGCTATTAAGACCGCCGGGTTAAGACTTGAAAAACCGAAAGGCCGCAGGCCACGTTTATTAATTAAAGACGTCCCATCCTCAATGGACGACAAACCTTTTTTGCACGCGTTGTACCGTCAAAATATCAAAGACGAATTGGTAATTAGTGAAGAAGAATTTATTAAGTCGACAAAAATTATACGTAGACGTGTATTAGACAATGGTCGGAAGTGGGTAGGCATCGAAATCGACAACGCCATTCGAAAGCATTTAATTAGTACCAAAGAGAAGCTTTTTATTGACTTCGCGACTTGCCGATTTTTTGATGATATCGATGTAGTTCGTTGTTTACATTGCCAACAGTTCGGTCACGTAAAAAAATACTGCGTAAATAAATCGCCTACCTGTGCTAACTGTTCTGAAGCACATGAAACAAAAGAATGCCCGAGTTAAGATTAGGGAAAAGTAAACTCAAAAATAAGGTTTAAATAAAAGTATTTTATTAAATAATTCTCTTAATTTAATTTAATAGCTATATATCATTTTATGTGGAATACACATGTACTTTTACTTAATAATACGTAGCGTATAGAATAGAATACTCTCTCTTTATTATGTACACCATACAAATCACAGATACATCCAATTAACAATATCTTATAAATAGGGTGACACAATGGGTGGTCTTATCGCTAAAAGCGATCTTTTCAAGACAACCTTTGGATGGATTTGAAAAGTAAAGGAGAAACAATACTGTAGGTAGTTATACATCCACCTATATCCTCCGTGTTATATTAAACGCTGAGTTAGCATTGTCGCCCTGCTGTACGTGGGTGGGATTGCACCCAAGTACTTTTTGTCTTATTAATTATAAAGAATTGTAGACAATAAATTGTACCTTTGCATCGGTCACATAGGTCGTATAGCAAGTTTGACTGGCGCAGCCGGTAGGATTATCTTGATAAAGCTGTGTCGTATTCCGTAAATATGGGTGTCCAAATTCGCCTGAAAATCGCGAGTGCGGCGCGAATAGCTGTGAGATTATCCACGAACCACAAAGAAAAATTTGTCATTCTTCTAAGTGCCGAATATGGGAGTACCGGTTGGTTGGTGAGTAAAACTCTTTGCCTTCCTATCCATTATTATTCCCGTATTTTTCATAAAAGGGGTTTTATTAGATTAAATTTCTTATTGTCAAAGATTTAGTTATTTTTGGGATTAAACTTCTCTCATTATAACGTACCTGGTTGTTCAGTATATAACTCTACTGCATGCCATTCTAAAAATAGATTCATTCTTAGAACGTCTGGAACTGATAAGAGCGTGAAGCTTCATTATCGTAGCGCAGTTTTGTAACGGAGTATTCATTCGGATAAGTTTTAATTTTAATCGTGTACTTTATAATTATATTAAGTTAGTTGCCACTTACTTTTATTATAGTTTTATAAAAATGGAATCATGCCAACCATGCAATGTTCCATTACCAGAGTCAGCTTCGAATAATTCAGCTATGCAAATTGTGCCTATTCTTAATGAGATGTTGCGACTTATACCACTTTTTGGTGGAGATAAGCGACAATTAAGTTTATTTTTGAGAAAGTGCGAGTATGTTATTAGCAGATATAGAGGTCATGAAGAACAAAATGTATACGTACTCCACGCGATCACAAGTCGACTGATAGATAATGCAGCCGCCTTGCTATCAGAAAGAGAAGACGTGTCCAACTGGTCCTCTTTAAGAGAATTATTACAGCAGCATTTTGGTGATCCGCGTAGTGAGGAATGCATTAACATAGAGTTAGAAACGTGTAAAATAAAATCAGGCGAAAGTTACCTAGAATTTTGTAATAGACTACAGAACATACGCTCGTTACTGATCTCAAAAGTAAACCTATTAAATGACCGTGACATGAAACTAGCGAAAGTTGCCACATATAACAACACTGCATTAAATGTTTTTCTATATAACTTACCAGAAAATTTGGTGCGAGTTGTTCGTCTTAAATCACCTGTCACCCTAGAAGACGCCTTAAGCGTAGTGCTCGAAGAGGTCAACTTTCATGAGCAGTACTCTATGCGAAACCGTATGCATAACAATGTTAAGTCTGGCAATGCCCCTCAAATGATGTCACAACAACAAAATGGTTTCAAGCCTTTGGTGCCTCAGAATAACGTTGGTATGCCACCAAAATTTAATTTCGGCATCCCACAAAATGTTAGGCCGCAAGTTGCGCAGCAACAAGGTTTTGGGTTTAGGCCTCAGTTAGGATACCGCCCTCAATTTGGCCCTCAACAACAATTTGGACATAGGCCGCCACAATTCGGATACAGGCCGCCACAATTTGGATATAGGCCGCAGCAGTTAGTTTATAGGCCACAATCAAATGTTGGTATGACACCTCAGCAATTCGGCTATAAACCACCACAGGTTCAAGATCCTCGCTTACAATCCACTGATGTTTCAATGAGGACAATACCTCCAAAGCCGCAGCCACAAGTGCCTCAACAGGGTTTTAAGTTAAACGAACTTACCTTGAATAATGATGACGTACAATATTGCAATGTTTACGATTACGGATATGACGTCTATGGGTATGACGTGTACCCCATGTATGACGTGTACCCCATGTACGACGTAGAGTGGAATCCTACTCAGAACCACGATGACATAGTAAATACTTCGGATAAGTGTGATACTTCTCAAACAAAGACGGAAAATTTTCCCAAACCAGCCTCTCTCAAAAACGAGAAGTCATAGAATTAAACTGTAATACCAACCTTAAGCTGCCGTACATTTTTCTACCCGAATTAGATGCAAAATTTATGATCAAATAAATTTATGAACAATTTCCTAAATATGTTAGGTATGAACCATTAAAAATAAAAAAAAAATAAAAAAAAATAATAAATTTTATTCAGCATTCAAAAAATGGTACAATACAACAAAAGGTATATAAAATAATTTTAGTCTAAAATGTTTGATGCCTGTACTAGGTTAAATTAATACCTGTATCACAGGCGCACTAGAGCTAATATTTATAATAACTAGTTGGACTATGGAATTGTATTATTGTTAACAATATTTAAAATAGTGAAACAATTATGAAATTTATATTATACTAGGTACTAACCTACTTAAACTACCTAAATCCTATCATAACCGAGACAAAAACAAAATAAGGGCCATACACGTCAAATATAATATTCTATATAATTATTATGTAACTTCACTATTATACAAAAATAAGTTGTCAGCAGAATTGTTTAAAGAGACAAAAATTATCGTCATGTCACATTTTAGTGGTCGAGTAAATAAATAAATTACCCATGCAGCGACAAAAAATAATGGTAAGTAGGACAAACGCAGTACACAGTGGTCTCGTATAAGTATTGATGAGTTAGCAACAATATCATACGGATGACTGGCCTTAGTATGACATGACATACTAGGTACTTTCGTAATCGATTGAATTTATGTATCTGTGCTCTGCTATTTTCCTAGCTGGGCATTCAGCGTCTCCCGTTTTGTGGTCACTGGGTTTTTTAAAACGTGAACAAGTCGCGCATTTGGGTGCGTCAGATTTCTTCGTGCATTCGGACATCATATGACCTGCTTCCCCGCAGTGACCGCACGTAGAATTCACCTCTCTGCATGATTTGTCTACATGGCCATACTGTTGGCATTTGTAGCACCTCGTTACTAATGTAAAGTCCCTGACAGGACAGGACGACCAATTAATGAAGACTCGTGATTGAAGCATGAGCGCTTTTCGTATTTTGGCTGAAACTTCAATTATATAATTGCAAGTCGCAGTGTCTCTTTTACCAGATTTGTGGCTTAATTTTGTCGCGGCCAAGAAGGATTCTAGTGTCAGTTCTGGTAACGAGTCTACTAAATTTTGTTCGAAAATGCAGCTGAAAACCTCATTTTCAGCCATTGAACTCGGCACACCTACAACCACGATCCGGGGTTTGCGCTTGTTGGGTTCGTCAGCGGTAAGTTCAGATGTAGACAGCTGAACTGCGTTCTTCAGTTTATCGGCGTCTTGTTTTGTCTCGGTACTGATGATTACGCCTCCATTTTTTATTTTTCTCACACCACGTACCTGCAGCTTCATTTGCTCGGGTCGAATGATTTTTTGCACAAGTTCTTTCGTTTCGTCGCTTGTTTTGAGTCCATCATTGGGATAAATGGCAATGGTACTCAAATGATTAGGTCGAACAAAGTCATTATTTCCTCTTTTTACCATATCGGCAAAAGAAGTCGTTCCTGTAGATTTAGTGCTCTGCGACATTGTCTGCTTGAGGTCCGAAATATGATCTGCCAGGCTCCGCTGTTCGTGAAGAATATTTATTTCCTGTTCTGCGTAAATGGTTTTTTGTTTCAGAGACTGATACAGGACTGCCATCTGCGATGTACCAGAACCTATTTTACGGCATAGATTTGAAATCTTCATTTTCTGCTCCGAGTTTAATTTTCCATCCGTGGCAATAGAGCAAACTTCATTAAGGTGCTGCTCGATTGTAGCCATCCATCTTTGAATTTCAGGTGTAGATACGATAAACTCGGCTGTGTCTGACCTGGGGGCTCGGTTTTGCGACGACGACTGCGAAGGCGAGGCGGTGGAGTGCACTGGTCCCTTGGGACTGGAGGGGCTGTTATCCATTTTGTTTATTTAAAAGTTCACTATTTCGTGTCCATCATTCACTAAACTACACAGTAAACAACATTGCTGACATGTATTACGCAAGTAGGTCACAATTATAAAAGTATTAATTAAATATTGCTAACGAGCACGTCTGTACGCTGCAACGACTAAATGATCATATCAAATTCCAGGTAGTAAGCACTTGTTAGATATGGTATATAACCCCAATGCAATAAATAACAATTGAATATTTTTATCGATTTAAGTTAAGGTTAAAAATAAATACTTACTGAATTTCTAATTTATTTAATCAAGTTATAAAATGATAGTACTGTACAAGATTTGTTTACTATTGTGATAGATGTGGTATATAGCCCCTATGTAATAAATAATAGCAATATATTATTTAAAACAACTATCAAATAATTTCTGAACGGAATTAGTTGATGTTCAAATATTTATCGAATTATGTCCAGGTTGCAAATAAATCTAATCAAGCTTTAAAATGAATCTACTGTACAAGATTTGTTTATTATTGTGATAGATATGGTATATATAGTCCCTTTGTAATAAATAATAACAATATATTTAAAACAACGATAAAATGATTTCCGAACGAAATCAGTTGATGTTCAAATATTTATCGAATTATGTCTAGGTTACAAATAAATACTTACTGAATTTCTTAATTATCTATTCAAGTTTTAAAATGGTTCTACTGTACAAGATTCGTTTATTATTGCTTATTTTATTACTCATTTAACTGCAATGTATGAGGATCTGTGATTGGTTAATAATGGCGGTAATATTTCTTGGGGGTGGTACAATTCTAGGTTTATAAAAACAGATGTACCCTCACATTCGTGGTCATTATTCTTCAATCGCTGTATGAGATAAGCCGTGCTCTGATTGTTGTTCTGTTTGATAAAAATGTGAAATAATAATAGAGAATCCAAGTGTGTGAAGCTGAAAGTTATAATTTGTGTTCTAACGTTCTACAGTGAAAATGTAAGTTAATAGATATTTATTATGATCTGAATATTACTGATAATGTATGTTTTATAAATGTGTACTGATATTGTATGTTTTATAACTGTGTAAAATATGTTGCCGTGGAGTTTCTTTCTCCGTTCTTCTCCACGAAGACCTAGGGTTTGCGAACGGAAGTAGCTTGGTAATAAATACCTAGTCTTGATTTTGTGCTTTTCTTTATAAACCCATTCCTGTACAAAAGTCCTTAGAGATACCTTACATACAGTAAATAAATAACATTAACCATCCTGATATCTAAAACTTGATAATAAAGTCGATATTAATGTCAATACATATCCTATTTATCACACACACACATCCATTTTCTAACACACTCATGCAAGTAGTCGTCATGACGAAGTCATAGACATCCCTCTGCCGCCGACTTTTAATAGTAACGAGAATCATAAGTTTTACATATACGACGTAGACGAACGATACGAAGGCCTTATCGGAAATGACTTACTCAAACAACTAGACGCAATTATCGACCTTAAACATTTAACCTTAGGAACTAAAACAACATGTATCCCTATCGTAAATAACTTAAACTACGTGATCAAATTACCACCGCGATGCGAACAGCGGGTTAATATCCCAACCGACATACACACAGGCGAAGCTATACTTGACTTTGAAGAATTCGCTTCCGACGTGCGAATGCCCAGTGCTTTAGTAAACTGTGTCAACGGCTATGCATTAACGGTAATTCAAAACGCTTCAGACAGTCACAAGACTTTGAATATAACACGACCTTTCACAGCAACGGAATTTGATGACACTGACTTCAATATAAATTTTACCGGGCATAATATGTACACACAGAGTCAGACAGATGAATTATTACTACAAAACTTACAGAAATTAAGACTAGACCATACCAATGACGAAGAACGTCAGAAAATTCTGAAACTTTGTAACGAATTTAAGGACATTTTCTATTGCGACCAAATTCCGTTGAGTTTCACAAATCAAGTGAAACATAAAATTCGTACTAAAAATGAGGATCCAATATTTGTTAGGCCTTATAGACAAGCACCTGCACAAGCAGAAGAAATTAACCGCCAAGTAGCCCAGCTACTCAAGGACAACGTGGTTCAGGAGTCCCATTCTCCATGGAATGCACCAGTACACCTAGTTCCAAAAAAGATGGATGCATCTGGGGAACTCAAATGGCGGATGGTTGTAGACTATAGACGACTGAATGACATCACGACTGACGACCGTTACCCTCTCCCTAACATTACAGACTTATTTGTCAAATTAGGTAAGAGTACTTACTTTAGCACGCTCGATTTAGCAAGTGGGTACCATCAAATCGAGGTACAGGAACAGGACAGAGACAAAACTGCCTTCAGCACCCAAAATGGACATTACGAATTTTTAAGGATGCCATTTGGTCTTAAAACCGCTCCAGCGACATTCCAAAGAGCAATGGACAATGTCCTGCGAGGACTACAGGGCATACATTGCATGGTGTACTTAGATGACGTCATTGTGTTCTCCGCTAGCTTGGATGAACATATACAGAAACTACGGACTATTTTTGAAAGACTGAGAATGACTAACTTAAAAGTACAACTGGACAAATCGGAGTTCTTGCGAAAAGAGGTCCTTTATTTAGGTCTTACGATTACTAAGGACGGATTGAAACCAAATGATGACAAAATTGTAGTTATACTAAATTACCCCTTGCCCAAATCGACGACCGAAATCAAAAGCTTCCTTGGATTAATTGGATATTACCGACGATTTATAAAGGACTTGCCTTAAAAAACGTAACAAGATAATTGTAGACCAAAATTACATTGACGCGTTCGAAAAATGCAAAGAACTTCTGACATGCGCACCACTACTTCAATACCCTGACTTTGACAAGACATTTATTTTGACGACAGACGCGTCTAGCGTTGCATTAGGTGCAGTGTTATCACAAGGCCAGATTGGTAGCGACAAACCGATAGCATACGCTAGTCGGACTTTAAGTGATACCGAAGCACGGTACAGTACAGTAGAACGGGAATTTCTTGCTATCATATGGGCAGTAAAACATTTTCGCCCGTATCTATATGGTCGTAAATTTATCATCTATACCGACCATAGACCTTTATCGTGGCTTGAAGCTCAACAAAACTCTAGTAACAAACTGACTCGTTGGAGATTACGACTCTTAGACTACGACTATGAAATTGTGTACAAAAAGGGTAAACAGAACACGAATGCCGACGCATTGTCGATGATCCGGGTGAACGCTCTCACCGACAATGATGATGAAAGACAATCAATGCAAGTTAACATCGATAGTGAAGAACAGAAACTTAGGGACGACTCTGTGACCCTGACAGTTTCTGACACTAGTGCCACTATTACAGCAAGCCGTAGTTGTGTATCTGATTCTGACTCTGAAACGCTGTCTATTGTAAGCATGGACCGAGAACATCCTATTGTAGAACCATCTGAAAATACTAAACTCGACACAATACATTCTGCAGTTAATGTAGACTCAACTGATATACCGATCCTGAACGAAGCAATAGACACAAAACCCAACCAAATTCTTGTATTTACGTGGTATAAAAATGATGTACAGGTTCGTGACCTTTCTCGTGCTAAGCAAAAAATTTTAGAAGTATTCTTACCAACAGACAACCCTGAACTAATAATTAAATTTCTAAAAAAATATATTAAGCCCAAGACTAAACATTTTATATATTTCGAACACGAAGAGCACCGTAGGCAGTTCGGTCATACAGTTAGACAGTTGTTTAGAAAGGGAACGGTACAAATGATAGAATGTACGGAACGGGCGGTGTATGTGGACGAAGAAAGAGAACAAAAAGCGATAGTGTTAAAGCACCACGAGGGAAAAACGTGTCACCGAGGTATCAAAGAAACATTAGCAAGCATACGTAGAATTTATTTTTGGAATAACATGCAGGAAACCATTGCAGCAATTATTAACGCTTGTGAAGTTTGTCGTAAAAATAAATATGATCGGAAACCAATTAAACCCGCCTTGCAACTAACTCAAACACAAGACGCCCCGTTCCAGGAACTATTCATAGATCTTTTCCAAATTGAAGGACAGTATTTTTTGACTCTCATTGATGCCTTCAGCAAATTAGGCCAAGCCATATCAATATGCAACAGATCTACACCCGAAGTAGTCCGAGGTCTAATAAAGTATTTTTCTTTTTATGGCATCCCCAAAAAGATCAGTTCAGATCCGGGCACCGAGTTCAATAATGATTTAATGAAAGAGTTTTTAAGCTTGCATAAAATAGAACAGCATATAGGTACTCCCAATAACCCCAACTCCATGGGACTAATAGAACGTTTCCATTCCACCATTTGCGAAATTTATAGGTGTGCTAAGTATGAACAGAAATGTACAGATGCGGCTTCAATTATGATGTATTCGATAATAGCTTACAATCATTCTATTCATTCAGTAACAGGACTAACTCCATTTGAGACAGTTTTTGGTCACACGGACTCCGGAAGTCTTTTTGCAATAGAGTTTGAAAAACAATACATGCAACAGCTGGTCAAGGATCATGCAAAACGGACCAAATTTTTATATAAGCAATTAACAGCTAAGATGGTGGAAAATAAGGAAAAGATTAGGAAAAAGAAAAAAGGTGAATCAGAAATAGAATTTCCCGAAGGCAAAATTATTTTCACCAAAGATGTAAACAAAAGAATAAGCAAAGATAAGGCGCGTTATAAGAAAGCAATGGTGACAGGCAAGGCGGAAAGAAATGTGGTGCCAATACAGATAGGTGAAAGATTAACAAAGGTGCCAATTAAAAACATTAAACGCCCTCCGCAGGTGGCGCCTCCTGATGATAGCAATGCCGGCGCTGGCCCTTCATCTGCAATCACTAGAGGGAAACCCTGGCATACTTCCGGTTAAAGAAGCTCAAGCTTATAATTATGCAAACCGATCATTGGACTATAATTAAAAATTTAAAAGACATGGCCAAAAATTGCATTCCATCACAATTCCATGTACACGTACATAGTAAATACCATTATAAAGTAAAAATATAAAAATAAATTACTGCGTAGGTTTTAGCCTCTCTGAACTTGTCAGTTTTTAACCATCTTCAAAAAAAAGTAGGTTCTCAGTTCAACCTGTATGTATGTTTGTCCGCGATTATCTCGCGTTTGGCTAAATCGATTTTGATGCGGTTTTCAGGAAAGTGTTCATTACATTCTGGAGAAAGTTTTAGTATATAACAGTGATGGATATCCCGTGACATTGCCCGCGTGGATCCGTCTTTGCTTACTTGGATTGTAGATTTTCAGCGACCATTGCACGTTTGTCCGCGATTATCTCGCGTTTGGCTGAACCGATTTTGATGCAGTTTCCAGGAAAGTGTTCAACACATTCTTGAAAAGGTTTCTATATATAACACTAATGGATATCCTGTGACGTTGCTCGCGTGGATCCGTTTTTGCTTACTTCAATTGTAGATTTTCAGTGACCATTGCATGTTTGCCCGCGATTCATCTCGCGTTTGGCTGAACAGATTTTGATGCGGTTTTCAGAAAAGTATTTGTTACATTCTGAGGAAGGTTTTAGTATATAACAATAATGGATATCTCGTGAAGTGGCCGGCATAGTTCCGTTTTTGTTGCTTACTAGGATTGTAGATTATCAAAGACGCCGATTAGTGTGAAGATTTTTGTTGAATATCTAAACTAAAAAGGGTAAAATAAAAAACTTAAAAAAAAGGAACTGACTTCAAAACGAAACAAAAAAGTGTAAAATAATTTTTCTTTCGGAAGTCGGTGGCCATGATCAATGAAATAAAAAACCAAGCCACCGACTTCCGAAAGACAAGTTATTTGTATTTAAGTTCAAAAATTATTGAGTAACTAGCTGCTGCCCGCGACTTCGTACGCGGATTCTGTTGCTTATGCCAGCGGCGCGGGGTCGTCAAAATCGAACATCTGATAAGTCTGATGTCCAATTTCAAGAGCCCGGGTAAAAAAATAAATGGGACTTTTGGCCTGTAGAGTCAAATTTTTATTCATCATCTAAAATTAGTTCTAAACTGTTACTGCCTTTACTGCGTGGAGGTACTCCCAGCTTATGTTAATTTTAAAATTATACAGTTAAATTAGTGATAGCTTTGATTTCCACATCAGGTGTTCCAGATCTTCAATTTTATACGTCAACAGAGAGTGCTCATCACGCAGAACAACTCTTGCTAAGACGTCATTCCTATACTTATATGTAGCTGGGCTCTTGGTGTCACAGAGAGTGCTCATCAGGCTGAACAACTTTGCTAAGACGTCATTCCTATATATGTTATGGTGTAGCTGGGCTCTTGGTGTTCTACATCAGGTGTTCCAGATCTTCAATTTTTATACGGCAACAGAGAGTGCTTATCAGGCTGAACAACTCTTGCTAAGACGTCATTCCTGTTTATGTTATAGTTTCGCTGGACTCTTGGTGTCCCACATCAGGTGTTCTATATCTTCAATTTTTATACGTCAACAGAGAGTGCTCATCAGGCTGAACAACTTTGCTAAGACGTCATTCCTATATATGTTATAGTGTAGCTGGGCTCTTGGTGTTCCACATTAGATGTTCCAGATCTTCAGATTTATTCTCTCAGCAGAAAATACTCATCACGTGGAACAATTTTTGCAATGGCACCATTTTTGTATCTCTTACAGTTTAGCTGGTCTGTTGCAGTTCTGCACCAGGTGTTCAAGATTTCAAGATAAATTATAGCCTATATGTTGGCCAGACTTAATACCTATACAACAAAAAAAGAATCATTCAAATCCGTCCAGTACTTTTTGAGTTTATCCCGGACATACATACAGACAAACAGACAAACAGATAAACAGACAAACAGACAAAAATTCTAAAAACTATATTTTTGGCTTCGGTATCGATTGTAGATCACACCCCAAGTATTCTTTTAAAAAAATATTCAATGTACAGTTTTGACTTTCCTACCATTTTATTATATGTATAGATGCAAGATGAATTCTAAATACCGTTTGTCAAGTTCCGCCCTAATGGATCTTAGAGAAAGATAAATATAATAAAGGATGTTCCAAACCACGTGAAGTACTTGTACAAAACGTGTGATATGGTCGACAAATGCGTTATATTAGGAACATTTCATTCATCATGTATTCATTGGTAGAAACTGTATTCATTGGTATTTGTTACGTTTTATAAAATACTCGTATCGTAATGATATATTTTGATGCATTTTATCCAATTCACCCAAAAAAGCTTTACAACGTAACGAGTTTACTGGTTTGCTAGTGTGGTTTTGTTTACGACAAATGTCAATTTAATTTTAATATCAGTGCAGACGCTCTGTGATTGCAGATTCAACGTCTATTGTGTTTGTGTTTTGCGGCTATTTTCTGATATTGTTAACCCCCTACGGACTGATACCTTTTACCGTACGATTACCTTGCTAATAATACTGGATTCTGATTTGCTTTGCGTTTTGGATTTGTTTTGTTTTATGGATTACTATGAGGGGCATCAACTGCGGAATAGCCATACAAACGCTGCAGAGGCATCTCATATCCTCGCTTTCTGCACAGCATCATCAAAACTTTCGCGTTGGTTAACCAATGCTCATACCCAGGTATGAAGTTGGAATCTATACATATAATAAAATGGTAGGAAAGTCAAAACTGTACATTGAATATTTTTTTAAAAGAATACTTGGGGTGTGATCTACAATCGATACCGAAGCCAAAAATATAGTTTTTAGAATTTTTGTCTGTTTGTCTGTTTATCTGTTTGTCTGTTTGTCTGTATGTATGTCCGGGATAAACTCAAAAAGTACTGGACGGATTTGAATGATTCTTTTTTTGTTGTATAGGTATTAAGTCTGGCCAACATATAGGCTATAATTTATCTTAAAAACTTGAACACCTGGTGCAGAACTGCAACAGACCAGCTAAACTATAAGAGATACAAAAATGGTGCCAAAACAAAAATAGTTCCACGTGATGAGCATTTTCTGCTGAGATAATAAATTTGAAGATCTGGAACAGCTGATGTGGAACTCCAAGATCCCAGCTACACTATAACATATACAGTAATGACGTCTTAGCAAGAGTTGTGCAGCCTGATAAGCACTCTTTGTTGCCGTATAAAAATTGAAGAACTGGAACATCTGATGTGGAACACAAAGAGCCCAGCTACACTATAACATATACCTACAGGAATGACGTCTTAGCAAGAGTTGTTCAGCCTGATAAGCACTCTCTGTTTCCGTATAAAAATTGAAGATCTGGAACACCTGATGTAGAACACCAAGAGCCCAGTTAGCCAGCTACACCATAACATATATAGGAATTACGTCTTAGCAAAGTTGTTCAGCCTGATGAGCACTCTCTGTTGATGTATAAAAATTGAAGATCTGGAACACCTGATGTGGAACTCCTAGAGACCAGCTACACTATAAAATAATATAGGAATGACGTCTTAGCAAAGTTGTTCAGCCTGATGAGCACTCTCTGTTGACGTATAAAATTGAAGTACTGGAACACCTGATGTGGGACACCAAGAGCCCAGCTACATATAAGTATAGGAATGTCGTCTTAGCAAGAGTTGTTCTGCGTGATGAGCACTCTCTGTTGACGTATAAAATTGAAGATCTGGAACACCTGATGTGGAAATCAAAGCTATCACTAATTTCACTGTATAATTTTAAAATAACATAAGCTGGGAGTACCCCCACGCAGTAGAGGCGGTAACAGTTTAGAACTAATTTTAGATGATGAATAAAAATTTGACTCTACAGGCCAAAACTCCTATTTATTTTTTTACCCAGGCTCTTGAAATTGGACATCAGACTTATCAGATGTTCGATTTTGACGACCCCGTGCCGCTGGCATAAGCAACAGAATCCGCGTACGAAGTCGCGGGCAGCAGCTAGTAGTAAAATATATAAAATGTTTTTTTTTTATGTTTTTCATGGTATGCGATTTTAAATAGTGCATTTTTTTTCAGTTGTCTCTAGATCATTTGTCGACCATGCTTCTCATTATTGAATACTGAAACTGGTGATGACATGAGAGACTCAGTCAGAAAAATAAGACAACATAATGTCAGTATGGAGTGTCCATTGCTCGCTGTCCTAATATCACAAAATACCATTAATGTGGTAAGCATTTTGTTTTTTATTCATTATTTTAAATATCTAGTGAAGTATTAATCTATAAAAAATGATTTTTCATAGTATGTTTGTGTGATTATAATATAATATCGTTATGTATTTTCCATGTTTTACATATACTTCTTTAAAGTAGGCATGTTGTAACATAATACTTCTCATTGTACAAAAACATAAAACTTGAAAACAAGCTTTTATATGTGTTTATTCTAACTGGGGTTTATTTTCAGCCCTCAAGAAACAACTGTGTTTGCCATGTGTGTTGGATGCGAGCAAATAGACAAGCAGTGCATTAACTTCGGATGCTTCGGACAAGATGCAGGAATTGGTTTCAGACATCATGCAGGAATTGGCTTTAGACAACGAGCATAATTGGCTTCCGACAACAATGCGGCAGCCTCTAACGTTCAAGTAGTTAGCCCACCAGAGCCACCACCATTACCGCCTGCTCAAAGTGATCCACTTCGAAGGGAAAGTAATACCACATTATTACCCAATTACAAGTGAGCTTCAATCTCATCTGTTCACTGTATATTTTTTGAGCAGATGGCCGATGGTGTCGAAAAGTGCTAGAGTGGAGACCACGGACTAGCAAGAGCAGCGTAGGACTTCCACCAACAAGATGGACTGACGACCTTATAAAGGTCGCCAGAAGATGCTGGATGCAGGTCGCTTCCAACCGGTATATGTAGAGATCTAAAGGGGAGGCCTATGTTCAGCAGTGGACGTCCTATGGCTGAGATGATGACTGTATATTTTAACAATGCAGAAACAGAATGTTACATTTGGTCCCGATGTTCCTTAAAAAAGAATATTATTGCAAGAACATTGTTTCTATGTACCTCGCAGTTGTAGAGTGTGTGAAACACATTTGTATAGCGCTCAGGTGCATTTATTACCTCAAATAAATGGGACACATTCTGCATTTAGTTCTGTCCATATAGAAGACATAATTAATATTATAAAGTCAAAAGCTATTTTTTTAATTTCGAAAATATCTCCGAAATGCTAAACCATCATTGGACTGGTCTTACAGTACCTCAGTTTTTATTACTGTATAACTTTTTACCTCTTGCAAATGATAGGCAACCTAAACGTGCTATAGCTTTTTATTTAATGAAACTAAGAACAACCAATATCCAAGCTCCACCAGCAGGATTTTTGGATAACATATTGTTAACAATTCAAGAATATTAGGAAAATGTATAAAAAGGCAAATCTTTGTCCCGGAATCACAATTATGAAATAATGTACTCATTTATGCTTGTATTTGTTTTACTATGTTCAAAGCAGTTATTTATAACATAACTGAATCATTACAAATCCTTAAACTTAATGCTGATAAGAGTATGAAATAAAAATATAGTTTTGTCTAAAGTTGACCTGTGACTCGTTTAACACTAACTCATGAGAAAGAAGAAAGAAAAGAAAGTTGTATGTATATTGTATGTATTCTCTATAAAAATTAATAGATTTAAAAAAAATCTAAAAACCCACGTTTTTAAATGTCCTAAAAATAAGAAAATAACCCTACGGGGCTGAGAGGGGCCACTCAAAACGTGGGGGCGTATATTATTTAAGGGATTATTTATGGGATATATTTACATGACGTGTATATAACGTGGGTGTAACTTGTAAAGATACGCCCCCACGTTTTGAGTGGCCCCTCTCAGCCCCGTAGGGTTATTTTCTTATTTTTAGGACATTTAAAAACGTGGGTTTTTAGATTTTTTTTAAATCTATTAATTATTTTATTATTTTTATCTTTGTTCATCGGGTTTGAAGCTACCCTGAAAATTTCAGCCTGCTAGCTTATCGGGAAGTGCCTCAAAGCCTGTCCGTCATCTTGGACGTCCGCCATATTGGATTTAAGTCACGTGACTATTTTTTCGTACTCCTCACAGCAAACCCTTTCATTTGATATCCACATCATAGGGGTGCATTTCAAATAGGCTGTCTGCCATCTTGGACGTCCGCCGTATTGGATTTAAGTCACGTGACTATTTTTTTCATATTCCTGACAGCAAACCCTTTCATTTGATACCCATATCATGGGGGTGGATTTCAAACAGTCAGTCCACCATCTTGGGGAGGCCGCCATATTGGATTTGTTATGACGTTTCTTAGCTAGTCATGTATTGTCATCAGAACTCAGAGTGTGTGCAAAATTTCAGCTTGCTAGCTTATCGGGAAGTGCCTCAAAATTGAGTTGCAAAAGTCCAACCGGAACGACAAACAAACAAACATACAAACAAACAAACAAGAATTGTGAGTGTATAAAAACGTGGGAAAAATAAATAATTATTCTTACCTACTGTTTTGTTTAATTTGTATTTTCCTTGTTAATTGGTCAATAACCTTTTTCGGTCAATAATTCTTAAAAGTATGTTTTTAGGCAACCCATAAAAATACACTTTAAAGAAAAACATTAAATTCTATTATAGGTACTTGGTTATTATTGTCAGATTTTAATATTGTAATGTAGGGTATTCTTAAGCTGTGTCTAGTATAAATAAGGTTGTACACCCGCCGCGTCTTTAGTCAATAAATAGCTACCGAACGAACGTCTATAGTTTTACTTACCGATACTACAGTGGCGACGAGGATGGCTAAATTCGGTGAATTTGATATGAAGACTGGAAGCTGGCAAACCTATTGTGAGAGGCTGGAGATGTATTTCTTGGTGAACGCAGTAAAGGAAGATTTAAAACTACCGACGCTTATAGCATTCATGGGTGAACCGGCATATGAATTATTAGTGAACTTGTGTAGTCCGAAGAAACCGGCGAACATGACCTTGACCGAGGTTGTGAAGGTCATGCAAGAACATTTGCAACCAAATCCATCGATTTTGGCAGAACGATTTAAATTTCGACAAAGAAGACAACAGGCGGGTGAAAGTATTTCGGATTATGTTGCAGAATTGAAAAAAATTACGCGGTATTGCGAGTTCGGCACAAGTTTGGACGATAATCTGCGAGACCAATTCGTGTGCGGTATCATGAGTGACCTTATTAGACAACGATTGTTTGCGGAAGGGAACATAAAATTCATCAAAGCAGTATCGGTGGCTAGCGCTTTGGAGGCGGCGGAGCGGGATGCAGCCGCTGTAGACGGGCGAGGCAGTGTCAGTGGGCCCGCCGCGGCCGACGCGAACGCTGTTGCGACGGGACTGGAAGGTTCGAGAACTATTACGGTGTCGCGGCGTAGTTCAGGAGCATATGATCAAGCAGGGGACTTACATCGCATGCAAGTGGGAGGATGCGCTGCATGCGGGGATTACCGACATAACAAGATGGAATGCAAATTTGCGAAGTACCAGTGTAGTAAATGTAAGGAGGTTGGTCATTTGCGTCGGATGTGCCAGGAGAATGGTACACGTGTCATCGGGGACCATCGAGACCGCGGACGATCGCGGGGCGGCGGAGCAGGCAGAGCGGCGCGCAGTGGCGGCGCGGGCGCTGGAACGCACCGCACGGCCAGCCGGGGCCACGAGCAGACAGGGAAGGCGCGGCCGGGTGCACATGGGCGGCCCGCTATGCACACGTTCGAGGCACATTGGGAGGAAGACACGGAAGATGAGGTGGAGGAAGAGGAACCAATTTATCAAATGTCGTTAAGCCAATATAGGCCGGTGAGCATGAACATTTTAGTAAACGGGGTTATGTTAACAATGGAAATTGATACCGGGTCTCCTTTATCTTGTATCTCAAGTAAAACTTATAAAGAGTATTTTTCTGGTATACCGTTATTACCATGTAAACTATCAGTCAAGTTTTATAATGGGAGTAAAGTTCAACCAATGGGCTATCTAGAAGTGACCGTTACCTATAAAAATCATAAAAAGAATTTAGATTTATATGTATTTGAAACGGGAAGTACTACACTTTTAGGAAGGCAATGGTTATCGGAATTAAATATCAATATACCCCCTATAACAATAAATAACGCGAGGTTAACAAAGGAGGATTTAACGATTCAACAAAAAACTAATATTGTAAATAATATCTATTCTAGGTACCATGAATTATTTGATGGCGGATTGGGGCGTTTCACGGGCGGTCGAGCGACATTACATTTACGTGAGGGTGCCATGCCGATATTCTGCCGCGCGCGACCGCTGCCGTACGCACTGCGCGCGCGCGTGGATGACGAGCTCGAGGCCATGCTGCGCGCCGGCATCATTGAGCCTGTTCACACCTCCGACTGGGCCACACCACTGGTAATTGTACATAAGCCGGATGGCGCATTACGTTTATGTGCTGACTATAAAGTTACGGTGAATCGTATGTTAAGAGTTGATAAGTATCCTGTGCCAAAGATAGACGATTTATTTACTAAATTAAGCGGTAGTAGGTATTTCACAAAACTAGATTTATCGCAAGCGTACAATCAAATATTATTAGACGAATCCAAGGATTTTACAGTTATTAATACACATAAGGGTCTTTTCAGATACAATCGATTAGTATATGGACTCGCGTCGAGTCCGGGAATTTTTCAAAGGATAATGACTCAATTATTTGATAAAATACCAAATGTGACAATTTTTTTAGACGATATACTGATCACGGGAGAAACGATTGAAGTACACATAGATACAATAAACAAAGTTCTTAAAATATTGCAAGAAAATGGCCTAAAAATAAAAAAGGAAAAGTGTGATTTTTTGAGTAAAGAGGCAAAATATTTAGGATTTATTATTAGTAGGGAGGGTGTTAGAGTAGATCCAGATAAGATTAAACCCATTATTAAACTGTCTTTTCCGACTAACGTATCCGAACTAAAATCATTTTTAGGTATGGTCAACTTTTACGGAAAATTTATTAAAAATTTAAGTTTCTATTTATCACCATTTTACGAATTATTGAAAAAGGGTAAACATTGGGTATGGGGTCATACACATTCTCAGGCATTTAATAAAATAAAAAAGTTACTGATTAGTTCAGAAATATTATCGCACTATGATGAGTCACGGCCCGTTATAGTGACGTGTGATGCGAGCTCACGGGGCATCGGCGCTGTGCTTGCGCAGCGAGCGACCGACGGCCGCGAGTATCCAATAGCGTATGCGTCAAGGACACTCACCGCCGCGGAATATCACTATAGTCAAATACATAAAGAGGCTTTAGCCATTGTATTCGCCGTGAAGAAATTTCATCAATATCTTTATGGCAGACCATTCGTGTTAAAAACAGATCATAAACCCTTAGTTAGTATTTTTGGATCGGAATTAGGAATTCCAAGCATGACTGCTAGTAGGTTACAGAGATGGGCGTTAATATTATCAGCCTATGATTTTAAAATTGAATATGTGAATACAAATTCAAACACGGCAGACGCTTTGTCTCGGTTAGTAGAAAGTTATAAAGCTATTAGCGAAACAGGTAGTGAGGAAGTTCCCGAACAAACATACCTTCACTTCGCCTCGGATGCCTTGTTACTTAAATATGAAGATATTAGAAAAGAAACAAAAAGAGATCCAATGTTAATGCGTATATTGAGCTATGTTAGGGATGGTTGGCCTAAAGAAATAGAAATTAAAGAACTTAAGCCTTATTTTAATAGACGCAGTGAAATATACACTGAGTTGGGTTGTCTTATGTGGGGTCATAGGCTAATAGTGCCAAGAATTTGTCAAGATAAGGTTTTGAAGGAGCTACATGATACTCATATGGGGATAATTAAGACAAAATGTATAGCTCGAAGTTACGTATGGTGGCCAGGAATAGACGAGATGTTGGAAAATCTGTGTCGAAACTGTACAATTTGCGCAGAAATGGCCGAGGCACCAGTTCACCATGCACCGCAGCCGTGGAACTGGCCGTCTCGTCCATGGACTAGGTTACACGTAGATTTTTTGGGGCCTATTCAGGGACACAAGTATTTAATAATGGTCGATGCAACTTCGAAGTGGATCGAAGCATGCCCGGTCACTTCGACTACGGCTAAAGCAATATTAAGTAAAATTAGAGAAATCTGGTCACGTTTCGGTATACCAAAACAATTAGTATCGGATAACGGGCCTCCTTTTAGTAGTGAAGAATTTAATTCATTTTTAGAAAATAACGGAGTAGAACATGTGTTTTCCGCACCATATCACCCCGCTTCCAATGGTTTGGCGGAAAATGCAGTCAGACAGTGCAAAAGAGTGATTAAAAAAGCGATTATTCAAAATATAGACGTAGAACTTGCTCTTCAACGTTTTCTACTGGTGTATAGGACCACTGAACATAGTACCACAAAAGAAAGTCCGTCACAAATATTACAAGGCAGGATATTAAGAACTCGATTAGACCGACTTAAACCGTCGCGCGAGAAGCAGGTGGCTGACGCGCAGCTCCGGCAGAAAAATGGGGCAGGAGGGACGCGCCGCGCTCTCGAGACGGGGGACGAGGTTTGGTGCCGGGTGTACCAAGGATTAAAGAGGTGGGTAAGTGGTACGGTCATTCAGCGCTTGAGTACCACAGATTATCAAATAAGATTATTAGATGGCACAGAGATACATAGGCATATTGATCAGTTAAGGTTAAAAGGTAAGGAAAATCAATCTCAACAGACTGATGACGTAATAGTCAGCACAAAAGTAACGCCCACCAATGCTAACCGGTGTTTAGGTAATGCACTTGTCTTTCCTACAGTACCAGTTCCAAAGATATCCACTGAGGTGTGGTTAGGTGGAGGTGTGGGGGGTTCGGGATGCGATCGGGATGAGCAGGCACGTTTAGATCCGGGGTCAATCATCGATTCATCTAAAGAGGTGTGTGAGGGATCCAACAGTGTAACCTCGACCGCCGGTGAAACGCGTCCCGTTAGAAATAGGAGACCTCCCCAAAGATACGGTCAACCCTAGTGATGATTATAGTTTAAATTATGTACTAGTTGTAAGTTTGGTAAATAGAGTTAATTATGTAAAAAGATCATAAGTAATTATGTGTGTTAATTTTAAGTTAGTGAATAAGTAATTATTGTGTTAATTTTAAGTTAGTAAGTAATTATGGTGTTAATTTTTAAGTTAGTAAATAAGGGTGGAGGTGTAATGTAGGGTATTCTTAAGCTGTGTCTAGTATAAATAAGGTTGTACACCCGCCGCGTCTTTAGTCAATAAATAGCTACCGAACGAACGTCTATAGTTTTACTTACCGATACTACAAATATATAATTTATTAAAGCGCCTTTCTATTATAGCAAATCCTATTCTATGCACTTATTGCCAGCAATCTGACTACAGGTTTAGTGAAACTGTTTTGGTCTAGTGTGTTGTAATGACAAGTTCTTTATGTATTTTATTTACTGCAATTTAATGTAAGAATATTCACGAATATAAAACACCAAAAATCATTGGTGTACATTGAGTTCAATAACTATGCAAACGCCCATACAAAAATTGGCCATGTCCTTTCAATGCTTCTGAGATCGCAATGAGCTCCAGTGTCATAATAGATGCAGATTCATTTATTTTAAAGCAGTTATTATTTGAGCTATCTACGTTATTACAGGATATATAGTAAGCCGATCCGTGTCCATCTACGCTCTTCGACCCATCCGTGAAAATAGTAACCCAACCATTATATTTTGTACACAATTCTTTGGTCACTTCGTGTTTTAGTAAAGTGCAATCATAAAACCCTTTTGGTGACCTTACAACCTCTAAATTACATTCAATAATCTCGTTCACATTAATGTTAGTGACCCATGTTCTTAGAGTAAACATTAATAAAGGGTTGGAAGACGCTACCTCAATTTCTTTAACCTCGTTATATGCTACGGCTAATATAGGAATAACCTTATTGCGCCAGTAACTTTTCAGTCGAAGAGTGTGGAGTTCGTCTAATAGATTATTTGTTATATTATTTTCTATGGATTTGGCTTTCAGACAAAACTTATAAGTTAAATATTTTCTTCGTATGTACAGAGGAACCACACACAGCTCACTCTCCATGACATGTATCGGAGTGGATTTGACAAAACCTCCTACAATACGTAATGCTTGATTTTGTAATTTATTTAACTTATCTAAGTGACATTTCGCACTCGCATCATATAAATAGCAACTATAATCTATGCGACTTCTAATCAGGGCTATATAAATATGTCTTAAATGTTGAGGATGCAATCCCCAAGACCTACCCGCTAAAACTTTAAGCAAATTAAGGTTTTTTTGAACTTTTTCAACAATTGTGTTAATATGTTTACTCCAGCGTAAGGACCTGTCGAGCCATACACCTAAATATTTGTAACTGACAACTATATCTAAATGATGACTATTTATTTTAAGTTCTACCTTTGATCTTCTAAAACCTCTGCTAAAAATACACACCTTAGATTTAGCGGCCGATAGTTCTAAGCCTAATTCATCTAACACATAGCACAATCTATCCAGCACTGTTTGAAGTGCTTGTCGAGTTTCTTTGAAATCTTTAGACGTTCGATACAAGACAAAATCGTCCGCATATTGGCACATAGTAACATTCCGAATTTCATAGAAACACTTGATTGTGGCGATGTTAAAAAGTATGGGTGAAATTGGGTCGCCCTGAGCCAATCCTCTTTGTATGTCTTATGAGAAAGTTGTTTTTACCCATTTCATCAGTACAGCGAAGTTATGAAAGAGGTCACCGGAAAATTTAATGATATGGAGCTACGTATCGTAAAAGTTGAGAGGGTCCAAGACCAAGTCGAACAGCTGCAAGCCCGGTTGGAGAAATTAGAAGAAGACAATAGCAATAAAGATCAATGTTCGCGTATGAATAATATTGAAGTTAAGGGAGTGCCTCAGACAAGCAACGAGAACTTATTTGAAATAATAGCCAAAATCGGTGCTAAAGTCAATTACCCTGTCTTGAAAAATCAAATCAACTTCATCACTCGGGTGCCTACTAGTGAAAAAGACCGTATAAAACCTATCATAGTCCGTTTTTGCCAACGTTACGTAAAAGAAGATTTTATAGCAGCTGCTAGGCACGAACTAAAGACTCACCCTTGACGCCAGTTACAATTGGATTAATTGGCAATCATAAAATCTTTATAAACGATCACCTAACGATAAGAAATAAAATGCTGCTGACCAAAACTAAGAGAACCTCGGCAGAAATGGATTTAAAATACGTTTGGGTCAAACACGCGAAAATACACGTAAGAAAAAACGATACGTCGCCAACACTAGTCATCACATCGGAGAAAGATCTACAAAAAATCATTTAAATTACTCACTGATAATACTTGTAAAAATCGATCTCCTAACATTATCCTTTAAGTTTGTGTTTTCTATGTGCGAAACAAAGTTGTTTGAGAATCTTAGTCTAATGTGTGCTAGTTGCGTATTCCTATTAGTTTTGTGTCGTTGTACGGTGTGCTCAAGTAAATCAATTCAATATTATTTTTCTAATGTCGCTTCCCGGTATGCTAATTTAAACTGTATATACCGTGACATTGTGTACATTTTCCGTCGTGGACCGTCCCCAATTATGACGTTCTATTCCGAGGTGCTGTTATCTCTGTACAGGTCGTCGCTTATTGTTTCCCTTTATACCAGCTGTTTTTATAATGATATTTTTATAGATCACTGTGTATTGCTGTGTTTATTACTTTATTTGACCACTACCCATCTAAAGCATTATAATAATTGCAATAATGACCTACACTTGATTTTATTATTAATATTCAATTTATTTTTGACAAATCTTTATCTACTCATACGTTATTAAGTTGTAGTTAAAGGTAATTATGGCTACGCTTAAAATTTATTACCAGAACGTGCGTGATTTGCGTACGAAAACGAACATAGTGTTTCGCGGAGTGTGTCTCAGTTCCTATGATATAATTATATTTACGGAAACGTGGTTAGATGATAGTTTTAACAGCAGTGAATTGTTCGACGGACGTTACATTGTTTGGAGACGTGATCGTGACTACTCCCGAACCGGCCAGCTGCGCGGTGGAGGTGTTTTGACAGCCGTTAAACGCGAACTTACAATTGTTGAGAGGTGGATTGGCGTAGTTCTGCGGGAGATATTTGGCTATCCTTAATCCTTAAAAAGTCAAAACCGCAGGTTAGTTATAATTTGCATATTTGTGCGCTTTACTTATGCAAGGAGAATCTAGGTAATTCATATAGTACTCAGTTGCGCAATTTCACGGATAGTTTTAATAACTTAATTCTTACTCATCCACTTGACAAGTTTTTGTTGGTGGGTGATTTCAATTTTGGAAATGATGTCGAGTGGTGTAATGGGGACATAGCTACTAATGGGGAGTTAATCCCTCAAAATATCTCTTCTCAGCATGTCACTTATTTCTTTGATACATTGCAAACATTCAACATGTCACAGTATAATGGTGAGCGGAATATTAACTGTAGATTACTCGACCTTGTATTTTGTAACGACACTGTAACTGTCTCGGAAAGTCTGAATCCTCTTGCTTTGCCACTTGATCTTCATCACAAGCCTTTAATTGTTGTAACAAAATTTGTAGAAATTCATACACTTGTTGATAAACCTAAGCAACGTTACATTTTCTTAAAGGGCAATTATGACGCTATAAAATCTGAACTTGATCTAATTAACTGGCCTCAGTTTCTATTGTCAACAAGCTTAGAAGATGCGGTCACTAAATCTTATAATAAACTGTATGAGCTTAGGGATAAACACGTACCTTTAAAATCGGTAAAATAATGCTCTTATCCTTCTTGGTACACCCCAGCACTAGTTAAAATTATTAGAGAAAAGCATAAATATCACAAAAAAATATAAAAAATATAATAATTTATCTGATTATCATTCTTTTTCATTATTGCGTACCAGAATTATTGAGTTGGAAAAGACTTGTTATGAAAACTATATGACTAACATTGAGGCTTCTATTGTAAAAAATCCAAAAGCTTTCTGGACGTTTGTTAAAAGCAAGCGAAAGGCTGGCTCATTTCCTAGTGAGATGTTCTACCGCGAGACCTCTGTGAACACAGGGCAAGATATCAGCAACCTTTTCGCTAGCTATTTCCATCCTACCTTTTCAGAACCCGAAACAACAACGGCTGATGATGAAAGTAATTCCGATGAGCTATGTAGTAATACTGCTATGTCTATCAGCACAGTTGACGTAAACCACCCACGTGTATTGAAGTTGCTCAAATCCTTAGACCTAACCAAATCAGGTGGACCAGATCTTATACCTCCAATTTTCATTGTTTCTTGTGCTGGTAGTCTTGCTGAACGCATCACTATCCTATTCAGGCGTTCTCTTTCCGAAGGTAAAGTTCCAAGGATTTGGAAGTCTGCATTCGTCACTCCCGTTTTTAAAAAAGGCGATAAAGCAAATGTCGAAAACTACCGCCCCATTTCTAAAATCTGCCTCTTTTTTAGTTTACACAGATGTCTACGCGGCTTTTAAGACTATTCTTGGTGATGAACAGCACGGTTTTGTTAGGAACCGCTCGACCACGTCTAACTTACTTTTGTCACAGGAATTTATTACAAACGGCATGGCACAGCGTCAAGTTGACGTAATTTATACGGACTATAGCAAATGCTTCGACCGTATTGATCATCGCATGCTACTTAAAAAGCTTTTTCTCGCCGGAATTCACGGAGATTTATACCGATGGTTCTCATCCTATATAGAGAACAGAACGCAGGACGTCGTGCTTCAGGGCTACACCTCAGGTTGGAATTCTGTCCCTTCAGGAGTGCCTCAAGGTTCCATTCTCGGTCCTTTGCTATTCATATTGTTTATTACAGATATCAAACAATGCTTTCATCATTCGTATATTCTTCTCTATGCTGATGACATGAAAATTCACAAAGTTGTACGAGATATGTCTGATGCATATCAATTGCAAGACGACCTGCACAGATTTGAGATTTATAACAAACTCCAATTAAATGTCTCTAAATGTTTCGTCCTAACATTCTCACGACGTACGTCTTTGATCAATTTTAATTACAGTATCAACAGTGAATTAATCAGCAGGCTTGATAGCATAAGAGATTTGGGGGTGATCGTTGACAACAAGCTTCTGTTTGATCAACATGTGAATAGTATAGTTACAAAGGCAGGCTCTGGGATTTATACTACGCACCACGGCCTGTTTCCGATCTCTTAAACCGGTTAAAATTTTGTATTGTTCTTTCGTACGTAGCCATTTAGAATACGCATCTCAGGTTTGGAACCCACAGTATGAAATTTATAAGTCCCGTATTGAAGGCGTCCAAAGAAAATTTCTACGTTATCTAGACTATAGAGCACAGCAATACTCAGTTGACTATGAGCACCGCTGTAAACGATACCACTTCCTTCCTCTGGATATGAGGCGTCATATTGGAGACATAACTATGCTTATGTGTGTTGCAAATGGCCATATTGATTGTCCTGAACTTGTTGCAAATTTAGCGTTGCGCACAAACCTAATGGAATTACGTCAGCGACCAATATTAAGTGTACCTTTCACAACGACTAATTACGTGAAAAATGTTTTTTCCATAAGGAGTGCAATTGATTTTAATAGACTTTCTAGGGACCTTGATATAGACTTATTCTGCACCAGTGTGGCGTCTTTGCGACGGCAAATCGCACAAAAATTTTTCGATACTTAATTTAACTTCTTATTCTAAATTATTAGTCTGACAAATACCTATTCGTTTGTAATTAACTGTCGCCTGTACTTTTTTTTTTATATATCTGTCGAAGAATCGTTATCAGAAGGGTCGCGGTATCGGAAATAACACTGACAAAACCTTCGTTAACACTTTTAATTACTTGCTAACACACAATGAATACAAAATAATCAAGGATGTCCGAGATATGGCTCGATTAAAAACTTAGGAACGCGGGAAGTTTATCGTGGACGACGTGGCGTGACCAAGATGTCTACACAGCTTGACGGACCGATTCAAAGTGTTTACTTCACTCAACTATCCGTCCAAGTAGCCTACCCCACACAGGTTTGCCAACATATCTGTCAACGTCAGTACCTGTCAACGTCGAATACCTGATTAAACTTCCGAATCGATATTCGACTAGACTATTCGCTCGGTGTTGCCATTACTCCACGCTAAGCATCCCCAAGTGTGATAACTTGGCATTCCTAAACGTTATCTGTCAAATCTAACTTCATAGTTCCTCCAATGAGAGACAGATGGCGTTATTCTAAATTAACACTAATCAATAAAGATTCTAAATTGAGTTTCTGTTTTGATTCCACACTAACGATAATAGATGGCGTTATTCTAAATTAACAATAATCCATAGAGATTCCAAATTGTGCTTCTGTTTTGATTCCTTGGCAATAACAATAGATGGCGTTATTCTGAATTGACAATAATTAATAGAGATTCCAAATTGTGTTTCTGTTTTGATTCCGCAGCATGATAATAGATGGCGTTATTCTAAATTGTTGTGCTTCTGTGTTGATTCTGCGACACGGCCATTCTGACAATTCACACGACCTCGTGTGTGACATCTGGAATGAGAGAAAATTCTCGAACAGTAACCATTCTAACCGTTCGGTCATTCCTGACCCAAATGGAAAAGGTATTCTCATCAAAATAATTACAGGGTCTAATGAAAATCACAACAAACTCTTACTCTCAAAGCTGACATGTCGAACAACACCCATACTCATTCAAGTAATAGGAAACTCATCAAAATATTGCAGTGCTCATACTCTGACCTCCATCCGGTCATCATCATCACACTTATGACCTCCATCCGGTTACAAACACAATACCATCAAGATAATCATTTAGAGTCTTTATCAAAATAATTCTTAAAGTAGGTTTGTTCAACATGTTATCTTATTTTTCCTATGACGTTACAGATTGTAAGTTCCATAAAGAAAAATATCACATGAACTACTCAAAGTCAAACACAAAAGACAACACAATTTAGACTGACCGAAAATCCCAGAGGAATCAAGTACCTTTGCAATTGTATCATCACAACGCAGCAAGCTTATAATCAAAACAGTAGGAATCAAATTCGTGGCCTGTGGCTAACACTAGCCCCGACAACAAACCTCTGTTTGTTGCACACCATTCACAATACACGACCTCCGCCAGTGCCATTCGCACACCGCGCATCCATGGACACCAGGATGTCAAAAATTTTCGGAAATACGGACTGGCTACGAAATGGCTACTGGTACGGTCTGACCAGCCGACCTAAGATTCCACACTATCATTCAACTCAACACCTCTACTTAAAAATTGTACTTGTACCTCAGGCATTCTCCCTCAAATCCACAGTACTTAACCAGCACCATGAATCACTACTTACCTAGCAGTGTAAATCACTGAAGTACTTAACCAGTACTTAACATTGTAGCGCTTAACCAGCGTTACAAATCTTATCACTTACCCAGTGATAATAATAACGCTTAACCAGCAATATTAACCCACTAACGCTTAACCAGCAAAAGCACACATCGCACCCCCAGATCAACAAAGACGTAAGTGCGATTACGTCAATTTTTTTTTTTGCAGTTTTGGATAGTATAAGTAAAGATACATGCGCTCAATTTTTTCCGTGACATTTTGACTCAAAATGAGGCTTTTATACCAAAAAAAAAAAAATTTGGCGTCGATTAAGTTCAATATTTTGTCAATAAAGTCGATAAACCAACATAAGAACGTAAAATTTCATTAAAATACACCTAATCCTGTTTAAGTTTTTGTTTCATTAAATAAAGCAAAAATGTCATAATTGTATCTCATATTATGCTTTTTAATGCCTAATAAAAAAATGATTTTCTTAAAATAATACCGATTACATCCCATCACAAATAAAAATAATCAAACAAAAAGAGCCGTATTTTCTTATTTACGGGTGCACTCGCACACATTTTCGAAATAATCATTTTTACGCCTTTTTTCCATTCACGATTTGATCTACTTGGACGGAAGTAATCACGCACTCGTCACATAAACAATTCGAAAGGTCTGGGTACTTACCCTTATAACGCATGGAGCTGGAGGAAGAATTGAGCAAAATACACTTGAATATCTTGGGATTATCTAACCTCTGAAGAGAGGGTCAGGATACAATAGTTCTAGGTTCGGGCAACATGCTCTTCTAGCGGGAAGGAGAGCGTAAATCCCAAAGTGGTGTTGGATTTCTCGTCCACAGGCCCCTCATCAACAACGTTATGACAGTCGACAGTGTGTCGAGTAGGGTAGCATACCTTATACTCAGAATTACCATCCGGTATTCGCTGAAGGTCATACAGGTTTAAGCACCGACCTCGACACATTCTAATGATGAAGCAGAGGCATTATATGAGGAGATATCCGAGGCCATACATACCTCGAAATATACTTCATCATTGTTATGGGCGACTTTAACGCGAAGGTGGGCGCACGGAATGGCGATGAGTTGAGAGTGGAGCCATGTAAGTATTGGCAGCGAAACCATAGGAGGCAGCGGCTGGTCGCCTTCATGGAAAAAGAAGAAATCCGCTTAATGAACTCCTATTTCCAGAAGCGGCCATCAAAGAGGTGGACGTGGATAAGCCTCGGTACTACCAGAAATGAAATTGACTTCATCATGACGACCAAGAAGCGAATATTCAGTGATATCTCTGTGATCGCCAAGGTAAAAACCGGTAGCGATCACCAAATCGTCACAGGCACATTAAATATTCAATTTGAAGCTTGAAAGGTCTCTTCTAGTGAAGTCCACGCTACGATCTGGTCCTGCCCACATCTAGAACCCCGAAGACTTCCAACTGGAACTACACAATCGCTTCCAATGCCTAACCGAATGCGAAACTATGGACGAGATTAACAATGGGTTGGTGGAAACTGTCCAAGCTGTGCGGTCCAAGTTCTTTAAGACCCTGCGCCATCAAGTTCATCTAACCCAGACCGAGATGAGACTGCAATCTTCAGCTGATATTTCTAAATCAATGCGACGTGACCTTCGTGCCTATAGTGCGGCACGGATCAAAGAGGCAATCGAGCCGAACCAGGGCTCAAAACAAATTCTTTGCGAAGATTTTTAAGCCTTCGCAAAGAATTTGTTTATTAGGCAAAGCCAAATACCAAAGCTGAAGATTAACGACGGCAGCATCATTTCGACGAAACCGTAAATACTGAGAGAGCTTGAGAGGTTATACGGACAGTTATACACGTCATCAACATGACAACCCAATGTCTTTACAGGTCGAGACGCAAGAGCTAAACTGACTCGACACTACACTGAGGTATCCCGGACATCAGCCTGTACGAGATTAGAATTACTCTTCAACAGTTCAAGAATAACAAGGCGCTGAATAGCAAGGTGAGGTCTGAATCACAGCAGAACTTCTGAGAGCGGGTGGAAAACCGGTACTTCTAGTCCTCCAGAAGTTAATTAATTCCGTCATACTCGAAGGTACTACGCCAGAAGCATGGCACAGGAGTGTGTTTGTTCTTTTCTTCAAAAAGGGTGATAACACTTCTGAGCCATGTATGTATACAAGCTGTTCTCAAGAGTCTTTACGAACCGTCTCAAACGTATGTTTGATGACTTCCAGCCTCCCGAACAAGCCAGTTTCGAAAAGGTTTTAGTACCATAGACCACATACACACGATCTGCCAGATTATATAGAAAACAGAGGAGTACAATCGACCATTATGTCTAGCATTTGTGGACTATGAAAAAGCCTTCGATTAATCGAAACCTGGGCAGTATTGCAGTCCCTCTAACGATGTGATATCGACTATAGGTTTATCGAAGTGTTGAAATGCTTGTATAGAAATGCCACCATGTCCATCCGACTTCAGGAATAGATCACGAAACCAATTCAATTGCAGAAAGGCGTGAGACATCAGCACGCGTAGTATGGCGATTCTATCTCTATTCTACGAAGAAAAGACAAAGTTATTTCATCGTTATTTCTAAACAAATCGACTGTTTTTTTGCACAAATATGACACCATTCGTACACTATTGAAGAATAGAACGTTTATTTTCTATATTTTTTACATTACCATGCTTAAAACGCTAAAATTATTTCTACGTTCTGTCATTTTGTCTATTCTTCCGTCGACAAAACCCCTTTCTACGGCGCCATGCTACGCCTGCTGGGAGACGTTATTTCTCCGAAACTGTTCCCGAACGCGTTGGAGGACGTTTTCAAGCTCTTGGAATGGAACGGACTCGGCGTCAACATCAATGGTGAATACATCAGTCAATTTCGATTTGCCGATGATAGACTCATCATGTCAGAATCGTTGGAGCACCTCAATGCTATGCTCAGCGACCTAAGTATCGTTTCCCTACAGGTGGACCTTAAAATGAACATGGACAAGACGAAAATCATGTCGAATGTCCATGTGGCACCCGTACCGGTTGTTGTTGGGAATGGTAATCTCGAAGTCAAAAAATCAAAATCAAAATCAAATCATTTATTTCAAATAAGCCAGTTACAGGCACTTTTGAATTGTCAAAAGTAAAATAAAATAGTTTAAAAAATAGTTACGGTGCTACAGTCCCAGTCACAAGACATAAAAACTGTGAAAGTACTGTAGGTGCCCATTCCAAAGCGTAGATCTCATGGAGAAGAAAGGGCAAGAAACTCCATGGACACTCTTTTTCAATCGCCAAAATGATTACAGAACCTTTGTTACATCATTCAACTTGAGATGGTACATTATGTGAGAACGATGTAGCAAGTAAAAAGTGTCCATAGGAAATATAAAAAAAGACAATTCAAAAACAAAATTATTGATAATTAAAATAAACCATGGCAGCTAAGAGATGACCAGTCTCAACTGACAGCGCCCGTTCACGAACATGACGCATGATATCAGCACCATTCAGCTCAACCATTTTGAAGGGAACTAAATGATCCGACACACGCGCCACCATCAGCGAGACATTTAAGTGAGCATGACATACTCCCAGCTGCCAGAGCACATTCATGTCAAACAAAATAATAATTAAGAAGTAGGTATCTGGTGAATAGCTTTGTGCACATAGAACTCACACAATATAATGCAGCTATATAATTCAAAGAAATATGAATTTATACAATGCAATTATAGTTTTACAATCTTCTGCAGCTCCGAAAATAGTACCTATTAAATATGCTATCAATGAATATATCCCTGTCCTATGGAGCAGGACCAGCATGGAGCCAAGCATTATTATCAGCGATATAGTCGCCCAATTTGTAATATGCCTGCTTACATAGTGTGCGTTTAATGCATGATTTAAATTTTGTCTCATTTAGTTCAAGAATACTTTGTGGAATTTTATTATAGCATTTTAAACAGTACCCCATAAAAGATGAGTCTACTTTAGCGAGTCTGAAGCCCGGCTGAACTAATTGGTCCCTACTTCTAGTATTATAATTGTGTCTGTCACCTCTTTTACCAAAAAGATGCAGATTCTTTCTAACGTACATTATGTTTTCATAGATATATTGACAAGCTACCGTCATGATGTTAATATCCTTAAACAGTTCTCTTAGAGAGTCGCGTCTTCGGAGATTGTATATAGCTCGGATGGCTCTCTTTTGCAGAATAAAAATAGATTCGATGTCTGCAGCCCGTCCCCACAATAAAATTCCATATGACATTATACTGTGAAAGTAACTAAAATATACAAGTCTCGCAGTATCTACGTCAGTATACTGACGAATCTTTCTGACGGCATATGCTGCTGAGCTTAAGCGCCCTGCTAGAGATGTTAAATGAGGACCCCATTGTAACCTTGAGTCAAGCCTAATCCCTAAGAAAACCGTTTTATCGACGTATTCTAGTGTCTCATTATTCAATACTATGACATTATTAGTACTTTTGACATTTGGAAGAGCGAATCGTATACATTTAGTCTTTTTTTCATTCAATACCAAGTTATTTGCTGTAAACCAGTTGTGGATCTGAGATAAGGTTTTATTTAGGTCATCTAGATTTTGAGCCCGTCTATTAATCTTAAAAATTAAGGAAGTATCATCCGCAAATAACACCATTTTGTGAGGTTGGTTATCCAATAGATAGGGTAGGTCATTAATATATACCAAAAAGAGGAAAGGACCTAATATTGAGCCTTGCGGAACCCCGATGTTGACCATTGAGCTCTGTGAATTTACGCCGTTTATTTGAACTTGCTGTTGCCTATTGCACAAATATGACTTTACCAAACTAAGTGCAAGTTTACCTAGTCCGTAATGCTCTAGTTTCAAAAGTAATGTATCATGGTTTACGCAATCAAATGCTTTGGAGAGGTCACAAAATATTCCTATCGCGTCTTGAGCCTCTTCCCAAGCAGTAAATATGTGCTTTAATAAGGTGACACCGGCGTCAGTTGTACAACGTCCCTTGGTGAAACCATACTGCTGATCGTGTAAGATTCTGTTGGTGTTAAAGTGATTGAGCATCTGATTTAGCATTACTTTTTCAAATACCTTGCTAAAGACAGGCAACACGGATACTGGTCTATAATTGTTAGTATCTTTAGAGTCCCCAGATTTAAAAAGAGGCATGACTTTACTGAACTTCATCAAATCCGGGAAAACTCCTTGATCTACACACATATTAAAAATTAAAGCTAGGTAAGGTGCTACAGTCTCCACTATGGATGTACAAACTTTAACAGACATTCCCCATAAATCTTCTGTCTGTTTAATTTTGATTTCCCGGAATGCTTTGATAACTGTCGCCGGGCTTATGTGTTTAAATTTAAAATCAGCCGGGCAGCCAGATACGTTCGCCTTTAAAAAAGCAATTGATTTATCGGGTGAGGAATTTAGAGTCTCCGTAGTCTTAAACGGTATATCTGTAAAGAAATTTACAAATTCTTGAGCTACTTCCAGATTAGAACTTATAGTACCACAATCTGTATCTAACGTATAGTTACTGCTACGCATTGTTTTTCTGCCAGTCTCGTTATTTATGACTTTCCAAACTGTCTTTATTTTATTTTCAGCTGTTTTTATCTTGTTACTAATGTGCATGGCTTTAGCAGCCTTGCAAGTATTTCTGAAAATTTTAGAATAAGTGGCGACATGCTTGCTAAAAGTTACAGTATTAATGTAAGGCTTAAGGCCATAAAGTTCAAAAAGTCTTTCCCTACTTTTCCTAATACCTCTAGTTGCCCAGTCACTAAATATAAATTTCGGGCAAATATTCTTTATTTTCTTTTCAAAATGTTTATTGAATTCACTATGAACTATTGAAAAGAAATGTTCATAGAATTGATTGGCATTCATTTCGTCTATATTAGGACTCATTACACTTAACATGTTGTCTAAGGAACTATTAAATTTATTTAATTTATTTGTCGTTATAGGTCTAAATTTAATCTGAACTTGTTGTTCAATTGTACTACACCTAAAAGTTACCGTCTGTCCACTGTGATCAGACGGCAGACAACTAACTATGGCTTTTTCAAAATAATCACAATTGCAGAAAATATTATCAATACAAGTAGCAGATGTTGGAGTTACTCTAGTAGGTTCTGCAAATATGTTGGTTAAATCAAAAGATTTAAAAAGATTTAATAACCTACTGCTATTACAATTTTCTTCCAAAATATTGATATTGAAATCACCACAAATAATTGCTGTTTTATTGCTTTCTGAAAGCTTTGCCAGAACATCTTCCATTATTGATTCAAATAAGGAAAAATCTTGATAGTTAGGGGGTCTATAAACACACACTATTACATGCTTATCCAGCTCAACACAGGACAGTTCGACGCAATGTTCAACCGAGAGACCTACTATGTCATTACGTTGATTACATTTTAAACAATTTCTTATTAGTATTAGGGAACCTCCACGCAGCATAGTTTTGCGATTAAAACAACTAACAACACTGTAATTTTCATAATTAATGAGCATTTGATAGTCCTTCAACCAGTGTTCAGTAAAACAGATAACATCAAACATTGTTTTTTCAAGAAACATTTCGACTTCTAATAATTTTGAAGCAATACCTTGAATATTTTGATGGAATAATGTCAAGGTATTCTGCTGAGGCCCTTTTTTAAAACTAATTAAATGATTGCTAGAAGATACATTGTTACTTGTGGATGTTAAATTGCGAATGGTACCTTCTGTTGTCCTACTGACTAGTTTAAATGACTATTATCCGGAGTGAGCCCCATGCCATCACCAGGCAAAAATAACCTACTACTAGTAGTCTCACCTTGCGATTGAGAATCCTCCATAGTGATACATGGATCCTCCTTCGTACTACTAATACTACACTTAATACTACAATTACTACTACTATAAATATGTACACAAGACGAAGACATATTACTTATGTCCGAGTAAATATGAAAACTTAATAGACTAGCTATTATATGTCTATATCTAATAGGCAGATAAACCGAATTCTGGGTCGACCTAAGCTTATCAACAAAGGTGTTGATGTCTAAACATAAAAGTTTATCGCTATAGTGACTTGCCAAGAAATGTACATGCTTATTCAGCATGTGTATGTAACTGTTTTTTCTATCAGACAATTTTTCAAAATATGGAAAAGCACACAAAATAATTTTATTACAATCTAATTTCAACAACTCTGATATACAGTCAGTGATGTCTTGTTTACTAATCTTGGAACTATTACCAATAAATATAGTTATGGTAGAATTGGGACAATATACAGTTTTAGTGACTGATGCCATTATCTGTTTGTAATTTGAACCGGGCATACAATAATTTTGAGTACAATAACTCATTTTATTACTAATTAGACTACCTAGCCCTTTACCTATACTATCAGAAAACATAACTGACTGACACTCATCACGATTAGAGATAAAACTATTACTATTAATCTCAGGCTGTATGTTAATGTTTTGTACAATGACAGGTATTACTTCCTGGCTGGTGATACAGTCCTGAGCCCTAACAGCTTGGGACGGGTCCTCCGTTGCCTCAAGCTGAAGGGAAAGTGGACTGGGTTCCCTCTGACAGGAACACCGAGTGTTGCTGAGAGTCAGCAAGTCCACTTTGTCCACCAACTCATTTGTAGCAAGAATATGCTCTTTGATTTGATTTTTAGAGCTTTCATATTTACTAGTTATAGATTTAAGTGAGAGATTCAATACCTGTATTTCAGACTGTAAGCGCTGAGTATCCATTTCATAAATTTTAATACTATCTTCCAATTTTATTTGATAGTTATTTAACTTACTGACAAGAGAAACACGCTCCTTCCTTAATTGAATATTTTTTGAAAATAAGTTTTGTTGTTTCTTGTATTTTTTACATTTTTTAATTATTTTATTTAGTCTTGCATATTTCTTAATTTTATTTTGACTAATTTTGTGACAGTAGTTATGTTTTAGTAAAGAGTCCTCTGTAAGGTCTATTGTTACAATGGGGTGAGGATTACAGGATGTATTTAATAATTCATTGTACAAATGGTTTGTTTCCTTAATCTGAGTGCGTTCCTTTTGCTGTTCCAAAGATGTAATTAG
This sequence comes from Agrotis exclamationis, assembly GCA_950005045.1. Taxonomy (NCBI): domain Eukaryota; kingdom Metazoa; phylum Arthropoda; class Insecta; order Lepidoptera; family Noctuidae; genus Agrotis; species Agrotis exclamationis. Next base: position 3,675,655 of record OX465415.1, on the reverse strand, counting down.
AATATTAGCATGGATTAACTCATCCTCTAGGTCCCTAACTTTGCACAAAGCCTCCTCATATAAATTGCTACAAGAGTTGAATTCATCTGTGACTTCCCTCAGACGATCCCGTTCATCAACAACAGATATGTATTGGTGATGAAGGTCAACTAGCTCCCGTTTTAAGCTCGATTTCTTGTTATTAATGTTATTGACTTCCTCCTCACTCTCTTCTATCTCCTTAAGCAGTTGTTGACATTGGAGTTTTGAGTCTTTAAGTTGTTGGAGGGCCGTTCTCAATTTTAGCTCCAAATCCTGAGCAGTAGCCTTACGGGTCATCACAGGCATGGTTTCAAGATAAATTACTGAAAATTATAAAAAGAAAAAGTGAGTACTAATAGAATAAACTAATAGAGAAAAGTTACAGGTACTGGGAGAAAGAAAAAAAAAAAAGAGAATAAAATTAGTAATGAACAGGGGAAAGTTAGCTATATATGCTCTAAATAAATGAGGTAGACTGCTTATTTTGCTACAAAAGTTTGTTATTAACTAATACAAATATTTAAACTTATTTTATTGGTTTAGAGTTTTACTTATTCCTATGTGGGTAGGAGGGCTGCCCACCAGAGTAAAGAGAAAAACAGAAAAAGGCTATTGAAATATTACTACTAAACAACAAAAATGCAACCTTCGTTAAATTAATTACTTAATATTGTGAAGATCGAACGGGAAACAGAATCTTTTATGAGATCTTCACAAAGTTTTACTTTGAAACATTCATTTGTCATCAAAGCAAAAATCAATTTTAAATCACAAAATATACTAGGATATTGGCATGTTCGAATGACAGAGTTGTTGTTAAATATTATGAGGATTGTGTGCTAAGATAAAATTAAAGCAAACAAATACTTCCCCGTAATTATCCTTTGACAGAACGTCAGCTGTTGATTTTAGGTTACCGGTAACGATATATTTCCGAAAACTGTGTGAATTATCCGGATAACAATTCTGTAGCGTATTTACACATTAATAATCCGTTTGCATTTATAATTACACCTTATTATAACATAATTCCTAATTAAATTAAATATTAAATTACGGAGCAAAATTTTGACATGTCACTAGAGCAGTGTTGCCAGCTAAAAAAAAGTTGTAGATAATTATACTTACCTTGGACAGATTGTTCAGTTAGATAGGTCCAACTTCGACAAAGAGGTCACCCGTAGAATCCAATTCGCATGGGCAGCGTTTGGGAAGCTACGTGATACCATTTCATCGATAATCCCAGTGTTTAACCAGTGTGTGTTGCCAGTGATGACATAGGGTTCTAAAACGTGTTCTTTGACTGCTGGGCTTTTGGAGAGACTAAGTGTCACTCAACGAGCAATGGAAAGAGCTATGCTCCCTATTCTTTGCCGAATAAATCCGCAACTTGGATATTCGGCGAAGAACCAGAGCCACTGACAAAGCTCGTAAAATTTGCAAGTTAAAGTGGCAATGGGCAGGCCACATCGCTCGTAGAAATGAAAACCGGTAGGGAAGAAAAGTTCTCGAGTGGCGACCACGGACCGGAAGACGCAGCATAGGCCTCCCACTAGGTGGACCGACGACATCGCGAGAGTCGCGAGCAACTGAGCGATGGATGCAAGTGGCGAATTGTCGTTCGGCGTGGCGGTCTAAGGGGGAGGCCTATGTTCAGCAAAGGACGTCTTCCGACTGATGATGATGTTTAGTAATTGGTATATTTAACCCATTAAGACCCAAATATAAATGAGCAGTAGGAAGAAAGCATTTTTTATGTAACGGGTAGAAAACAGTAAAATAAACCAAAAATAACGAAAATAATTAAATATATATTTTGTTTTTATAGAAAAAAAATGCCATCCTCAAATGGGGACGATGGGCTCATACGGTTTTTTTTTTTTTTTTTTTTTTTAGGGTGGCAAAATCATCAAATGAGTCCTCCCGCCCTGGGTGGGGCGGGAGGGACTGTCAGACTCTTACTGACTAAAATCCACCCGTGTTCCGTCGGATGCCCTTTACGTTCCGGGGCCACGGTATCCTGGATTAAGAAAAATCCGCGACCCCGGCAGGCATTTGGCCCCATAAGGGGCCCCGTCGGTGACGCGTGAAACACGACGCGCCACCGACCCGGGCTTGGTCCTTGGTCGGACGGCGAGCATACCCATTACTCACCGTCCGCAAGCCCGCTCCGCCGCTGTGCCCTCTGCTGTTCAGAGGGACACGCGTTGGAGCGTCCACCCGACAGGCTATTTGTATACGGGCAAAGAAACCCCTTAGGCACACAGTGCCTAAGGAGAGTTTTTGCCCGCATCCCAGGGTGCACCGGCCCGAAAAACTGGTCTTCCCCCCGGACGTATCCAAGAGGGAACTCCAGTCCACGGGCGCACGTGGAGGTTTCCTGTCTTAGCACCCCTGGGCTCATACGGTGCCAAAATTTTAAAACAGTAATTACTAACGCACAGTGTTTTACATCACATTTTGCGTTACCAATAAGCGTTTTTATGAGTGCAATGCGTCATAGTTGTTGGGATAGTTTTTGAGAATAATTACCCACCCCATTTTGCTGCAGGCATGATACCATCACAACTGCTGGCCGATAACTTACGCAGATTATGTGTCTCAAATAATAAGAAGAGATATAATAGTGAAAGACAAGCTGATCTATCTTGGTTTCGTTAGTTAGTAGGCGTACACACAAGGTGGTCACAACAGCTAAATCCAGCACATATGTGAACAAAACCCATCAACATTTTTGGCCAGGTATATCAGAGTGGTGCAGAGAAATAGATTGTACATCTAGCTCGATCCCGTCCATTCCTTCATGTAAAACATGCGGTATGCCAACATCCACTGGCTCTCTAGGATATAGCTAAGGACATTTACCAAAATACTAGCCACACGCATAGCAGGATTTGTTCAAAATAAATGAGTAAATGAGGTCTTGAAGCCGAATAAGATAGACGTGCCCCTTATAAACTAGACTATGTCATTTCGTTACAGCATCTCATGTTTTCTACTTGCTGCTGCCCCATTCCTTTTCGTCCCGTAAACACATCGACTCTGCATGGTATATCTCATGATACGACATAGCTTTGCATTATTGTCAATCATCACCTTCGTATATTCGTATATGCGCTTGTTTCTGGTGGATGACCTACTAAATCTACCTCTCCGAAACCATATTTTCCTTCCAACACAGCTCCAAATGCTTTCTGAAGGCCATGGTAGTCATTTTGACTTATAAATGTCACTTGCGGTAGTAGTTGCTCAAAATAAATGTCTCAATAAAAATCGAAATAAATACCTCTGGAGTGCCCAACGTCCTCAATTGGGGACACCGTATAAAATCACTTATTCTACTAAGAGATTTCTATATTTTTGATGTGAAATAATTTTATTTTATTATTCAGAGTATATTTAAGTATTTTATTAACAAAAAATAATTCATCTTGAACAAAAAGTAAAAAATAAAAATTGATTAATTTTCGGCATCTACAGAATTTAAAATACCTCTTTTAAATGCACTATAGAATCTATTTTAGCTGACAATATTATATTTTTGGACTAAAAACATAAAGATACACTATCAAATGTTATTAGTCAATAATGAAAACAAGAATAAATTAAGTAATTGAAAAATAGGGTATACTTCTACAAGTGTCCTTGTTTGGGCACAGCGGGCGCATTTGCGCCCGCTTTAATAAATAAATAATGGGGTTAATAAATAATGTAAGATTTTTGTTGTTGCCAGATTTTGAGGTTTTTCTAAGAATTTGTATTTAGAAACCGTTCTTAGTTAAACTTATCAGAAAGAGTATAATTCACTGTTAATTTTATTATCTCTTATCAGGTTTTGTTATGACTTTTATTATAATAAAGTGAAATTTTATAAAAACCTTTTTTATTACACCACTGAAATATATTTTACCTAGAAACGTAATATTACTTACAGTTATAGTTCAATTAAACATACTGTGAAAAAAGCCCGTATTTATACTTAATACCATATTTTAGTTTTATGTTTTAACAAAAAAAAGCTGTAAAAGCGTCATACAATTCGATGTGTAAAATAAAATTAAGGCAAAAAGGGCTTAAACAGTACTTAGCTCCTGTATTTTATCATAGTATAGAACTTCGTAACAGACGTAAACATGAGTAGTTACAGTTTCAAAAATATTTAGAAAGCAAAGATTGGAATAAAAGTCTTTACGTTTGAATATTGGTCTTAAATAAATAAGGAAAACGTCTGTAAAACATTAAACATTAAATATTGACTTCCACGATAATTTAAGGTGTTTCGAATATAAACAAAAAAAGAGGTTATTTTTTTACTATTTTTTGATATAACAAAAGATCATAGAGTCAAAAACTAAAAAGATACACCTGGTTGAACAGTTTTTTTTGCTCCCCTGTAAAGTTAGTGAATTCCACTTACGCCTTTATTGGCCTGGGGGTGCGACATCATAACACGCACCAGCGATTCAACAGTTAGCTGCCGAATTTACGTTGGTTTTCGCTTAACCAGCTCAGCCAACGCAATCCGCCTAACCAGCGATTTCACTACTAACGCTTAACCAGCGATAGTCGACATAACTCGCTTAACCAGCGATTCAACAGTTAGCTGCTGAATTTACGTTGGTTTTCGCTTAACCAGCTCAGCCAACGCAATCCGCCTAACCAGCGATTACACTAGTTAACGCTTAACCAGCGATAGTCGACATAACTCGCTTAACCAGCGATTCAACAGCCAACGCCCAACCAGCAAAAGCACACATTATGACACGCTTAACCAGCGATTCAACAGTTAGCAGTTGAATTTACGTTGGCTTTCGCTTAACCAGCACAGCCAACGCAATCCGCTTAACCAGCGATTACACTACTAACGCTTAACCAGCGATAGTCGACATAACTCGCTTTACCAGCGATTCAACAGCTAACGCTTAACCAGCGAAAGCCCACACTAACACACTTAACCAGCGATTACACTACTAGCGCTTAACCAGCGATAGTCAACATAACTCGCTTAACCAGCGATAAAACAGCCAACGCTTAACCAGCGAATAGAAATTTTATTTGCTTAAACATGTGTGTACATACAGAATTAAAATAATACATGCATGCAAGATCTTAAATAAACGTGAGTCATGACATGTCTGCCTTTCTCAAGGCGTGCAAATATGTTAGGTACAATTATTAATAATACAATTATTTTTTATTCAATTACATAAATTAAATTATTTACATTTTAAAATTAAACAAATTTACTAATTAAATCATTTACATTATTATTATCCATTCATTATTTAATTACAATTTAATTATACATTCATTATTTAATTTATTCATACAATTATTCACAAGGAGTCGTCCAAAAATTCTTTAACACTATAGTATGCTTTTTTTGCTAAAAACGATTTCATCGTTTTTTTAAATTGAGGTATTGTTTGCTCTTTCCAACTTTTCGGCAATTTATTGTATACAGTTGGTGCCATGAAGAAAACACTTTTGCTCATAAGTGCAGTTTTTGATGTATGTGCACACAGTTTGCTATCATCACGTCTATTTCTTGGGAATTTGTCTGCCATACGGGTGAATAAATGTGGATTCGTTTTTACAAACATTGCTACTTCAAATATGTATAGTGAGTATAATGTTAATATCTGATACTTTTTGAAATAATTTTTGCAGCTATCAGTAGTTTTGAGATTAAACCAACGTAATCCGCTTAACCAGCGATTACACTACTAACGCTTAACCAGCGATAGCCAACATTACTCGCTTAACCAGCGGTTCAACAGCTAACGCTTAACCAGCGAAAGCCCAATATAGAAAACACAAGGCACCAGAGTCGTAAACAAAATGAAAATTGCTCACCGGATAGGGTCCCAGTCGACGCGTTCAGGAGGCACAGGTCAACCCTCTTTTCATTAATCGGCTTTGATGACCCAGAGTCGGCGCTGCTCCTCTCACTGCGCCGCGTCAGGTAAAACACTGCAGAGGCTTCACAGCACTATTCGCTTTGAACCGCTTTTCAGGGGCATCGCGGTCATCGCTAGGTAGCTTTCTTTTCATAAAAGAAACCGCTTGCAGCTCTTGTTGTACCTGGCCACGTGTCTGGATATCCCACTGAAACAAAAAACAGTCCACGACAGAATATTGTTTCACTCGGTCATTCCTGACCAAACTCTAGATTCAGTTCGTCGGCGAAAATAAGGAATAAATTATTTGCGGCGGAAAATTTCAAAACTCTACTGTATCATTAAAACCTTCAATTAAATTAAACATCGAGAATAGGTAATTGAAAATACAACAATCACTACCCTAGGCCACTAACAACTACCCTAGGCCACTAACAACCCTAGGCCACTAACAACTACCCTAGGCCACTAACAATCACCCTAGGCCACTAATACGTACCCTAGGCCACTAACAACTACCCTAGGCCACTAACAATTACCCTAGGCCACTAACATCCACCCTAGGCCACTAACAACTATCCTAGGCCATGTACCACAGTCGTTCGAATCAATTCACAACTCTATTGCAAAAAAAAACATTCGACTGGTACATGACCCGTTGGCAGGTTTGTAGGTACACTTAGAATTCAAGGGTTTCAGTGTGTAACGGTCACCACATAAAATCTCTATCACTCTAAACAGACCCTTGAACATTGGATTTAACTAAGACTGATTTCGTTCTTCATTTTCTAATAACACAAAATCTTGCGATTCGCGATTTTTTTTTTGCCTTTTTTTTGTCAAATCGGGCTTTATCATATTCTCTACACTATAATGAAAAACTCAGATAATTCTTTAAGCGTTTGCAAAAGCCTAGACTTCTCATACCCGTTATAGCCGTCACGATAACAGTTAGATCCAATTGAAATGCGTTGTCACTATTATGTCTCACTGAATTTACACAAAGGACTTTCGTTAACATAAACAGCTCAGTTGCCATGCAAACATGTTGGCATGTTTACAGAAAAACCTTGAATTAATTGTGACCTCACTTTGCTAATAATTGTCGGGCAAAATATGATTCTAGCAAAATTTCAAGAGAATGATCACCCGTTAATCACTACACAACAAAAATCTGTTCTGGACTGAATACTCGTGTCTGACCTATACCAGTCGTAGTAACAACATTACAAACACGTTTACCATAAAATTTCGATGCAAAACTTTTTTTACCAACGAGCATTCAGCACCAGAATCGTAAGTAAAAATGAAACAATTCACCTGTGTTGTATCCTGCCTGATGGTGGTTGCACAACTCAGACATCGACGCGTCGCGTCGCGCCGCGCCGTCGACTGATCCGCTGCCACAGCCGCCACCACTGCTCGTACAGCGCACGGCTATGTGACCTGGCTTGCCACATTTGAAGCACACCAAGGTCTTCGATGCCGGTTGCTGCGTCAATTGGCTCGATGATGCTGTAGGTGTTGTAGGTCTTCCCTTCGTGTCCATCAGCTTACTTCTTTGATTCGGTCCATGTCATCCCAGGAAACGACACGGTAGATAGCCAGATAGAAGCTCCTCCCTTCAAGGCGCGGCTTATAGCGACCATAAGCGGGGCGCCATGATGGTATTGGTCCATCAAGCACATCTCTGCAGTCGTCACCCATGCACGTGCATCCATATCTTGTTTCTCAGGATCGTAATCCGGTAAACGAAAGCGTCGTCATATGGCTTTAGTAGGTGTTTTCACGGCTTGAATCAGTGTCAGAAAATTCTGTTTTCCCAACAAACGCAGCCATTTTTCATCACTATAGTCTTTATTTCGAACACGTGGGTCGTCGTGGTCCATATCTCACTTCTAATGTCGAAGAATCGTTATCAGAAGGGTCGCGGTATCGGAAATAACACTGACAAAACCTTCGTTAACACTTTTAATTACTTGCTAACACACACTGAATACAAAATAATCAAGGATGTCCGAGATATGGCTCGATTAAAAACTTAGGAACGCGGGAAGATTATCGTGGACGACGTGGCGTGACCAAGATGTCTACACAGCTTGACGGACCGATTCAAAGTGTTTACTTCACTCAACTATCCGTCCAAGTAGCCTACCCCACACAGGTTTGCCAACATATCTGTCAACGTCGAATACCTGATTAAACTTCCGAATCGATATTCGACTAGACTATTCGCTCGGTGTTGCCATTACTCCACGCTAAGCATCCCCAAGTGTGATAACTTGGCATTCCTAAACGTTATCTGTCAAATCTAACTTCATAGTTCCTCCAATGAGGAACTATGAACTATGGAACTATGATATTCTGAATTGACAATAATTAATAGAGATTCCAAATTGTGTTTCTGTTTTGATTCCGCAGCATGATAGTAGATGGCGTTATTTATTTTATTTATTTTATTTATTTTATTTATTTTATTTATTTTATTTATTTTATTTATTTTATTTATTTTATTTATTTTATTTATTTTATTTATTTTATTTTATTTTATTTTATTTTATTTTATTTTATTTTATTTTATTTTATTTTATTTTATTTTATTTTATTTTATTTTATTTTATTTTATTTTATTTTATTTTATTTTATTTTATTTTATTTTATTTTATTTTATTTTATTTTATTTTATTTTATTTTATTTTATTTTATTTTATTTTATTTTATTTTATTTTATTTTATTTTATTTTATTTTATTTTATTTTATTTTATTTTATTTTATTTTATTTTATTTTATTTTATTTTATTTTATTTTATTTTATTTAATTTTATTTTATTTTATTTTATTTTATTTTATTTTATTTTATTTTATTTAATTTAATTTAATTTAATTTAATTTTATTTTATTTTATTTTATTTTATTTTATTTTATTTTATTTTATTTTATTTTATTTTATTTTATTTTATTTTATTTTATTTTATTTTATTTTATTTTATTTTATTTTATTTTATTTTATTTTATTTTATTTTATTTTATTTTATTTTATTTTATTTTATTTTATTTATTTTATTTGTTTTATTTATTTTATTTATTTTATTTATTTTATTTATTTTATTTATTTTATTTATTTTATTTGTCGCAGAATCAACACAGAAGCACAACAATTTAGAATAACGCCATCTGTTATCATGCTGCGGAATCAAAACAGAAACACAATTTGGAATCTCTATTGATTATTGTCAATTTAGAATAACGCCATCTATTATCGTTGGCGTGGAATCAAAACAGAAACGCAATTTAGAATCTTTATTGATTATTGTTAATTTAGAATAAAGCCATCTATCTCTCATTGGAGGAACTATGAAGTTAGATTTGACAGAAAACGCTTAGAAACGTCAAGTTAGTAATAACTTGGGGATGCTTAGCGTGGAGTAATGGCAACACCGAGCGAATAGTCGACTCAAATGTCGATTCGGAAGTTTACTCAGCTATTCGACGTTGACAAGTATTGTCGTTGACAGATAGGTTGGCTAACCTGTGTGGGGTAGGCCACTTGCACGGACAGTTGAGTGAAGTGAACACTTTGAATCGGTCCGTCAAGCTGTGTAGACATCTTGGTCACGCCACGTCGTCCACGATAATCTTCCCGCGTTCCTAAGTTTTAAATCGAGCCATATCTCGGACATCCTTGATTATTTTGTAGTCAGTGTGTGCTAGCAAGTAATTAAAAGTGTTAACGAAGGTTTTGTGAGTGTTATTTCCGATATCGCGCCCCTTCTGATAACGATTCTTCGACATATTTATTTTATTTATTTTATTTATTTTATTTATTTTATTTATTTTATTTATTTTATTTATTTTATTTATTTTATTTATTTTATTTATTTTATTTATTTTATTTATTTTATTTATTTTATTTATTTTATTTATTTTATTTATTTTATTTATTTTATTTATTTTATTTATTTTATTTATTTTATTTATTTTACAGAAGGCTTACAGACTAACAAAGAAAATGTTATATAAGAGTGTAATATTATCAGATCGCTAATTACAAGCCTCCACACGTAGACAATAAAAAAAGAAAAAAGATATGTCGCAGAATCAACACAGAAGCACAACAATTTAGAATAACGCCATCTACTATCATGCTGCGGAATCAAAACAGAAACACAATTTGGAATCTCTATGAATTATTGTCAATTCAGAATATCATAGTTCCATAGTTCATAGTTCCTCATTGGAGGAACTATGAAGTTAGATTTGACAGATAACGTTTAGGAATGCCAAGTTATCACACTTGGGGATGCTTAGCGTGGAGTAATGGCAACACCGAGCGAATAGTCTAGTCGAATATCGATTCGGAAGTTTAATCAGGTATTCGACGTTGACAGATATGTTGGCAAACCTGTGTGGGGTAGGCTACTTGGACGGATAGTTGAGTGAAGTAAACACTTTGAATCGGTCCGTCAAGCTGTGTAGACATCTTGGTCACGCCACGTCGTCCACGATAATCTTCCCGCGTTCCTAAGTTTTTAATCGAGCCATATCTCGGACATCCTTGATTATTTTGTATTCAGTGTGTGTTAGCAAGTAATTAAAAGTGTTAACGAAGGTTTTGTCAGTGTTATTTCCGATACCGCGACCCTTCTGATAACGATTCTTCGACATCAGAAGTGAGATATGGACCACGACGACCCACGTGTTCGAAATAAAGACTATAGTGATGAAAAATGGCTGCGTTTGTTGGGAAAACAGAATTTTCTGACACTGATTCAAGCCGTGAAAACACCTACTAAAGCCATATGACGACGCTTTCGTTTACCGGATTACGATCCTGAGAAACAAGATATGGATGCACGTGCATGAGTGACGACTGCAGAGATGTGCTTGATGGACCAATACCATCATGGCGCCCCGCTTATGGTCGCTATAAGCCGCGCCTTGAAGGGAGGAGCTTCTATCTGGCTATCTACCGTGTCGTTTCCTGGGATGACATGGACCGAATTAAAGAAGTAAGCTGATGGACACGAAGGGAAGACCTACAACACCTACAGCATCATCGAGCCAAGTGACGCAGCAACCGGCATCGAAGACCTTGGTGTGCTTCAAATGTGGCAAGCCAGGTCACATAGCCGTGCGCTGTACGAGCAGTGGTGGCGGCTGTGGCAGCGGATCAGTCGACGGCGCGGCGCGACGCGACGCGTCGATGTCTGAGTTGTGCAACCACCATCAGGCAGGATACAACACAGGTGAATTGTTTCATTTTTACTTACGATTCTGGTGCTGAATGCTCGTTGGTAAAAAAAGTTTTGCATCAAAATTTTATGGTAAACGTGTTTGTAATGTTGTTATTATGACTGGTATAGGTCAGACACGAGTATTCAGTCCAGAACAGATTTTTGTTGTGTAGTGATTAACGGGTGATCATTCTCTTGAAATTTTGCTAGAATCATATTTTGCCCGACAATTATTAGCAAAGTGAGGTCACAATTAATTCAAGGTTTTTCTGTAAACATGCCAACATGTTTGCATGGCAACTGAGCTGTTTATGTTAACGAAAGTCCTTTGTGTAAATTCAGTGAGACATAATAGTGACAACGCATTTCAATTGGATCTAACTGTTATCGTGACGGCTATAACGGGTATGAGAAGTCTAGGCTTTTGCAAACGCTTAAAGAATTATCTGAGTTTTTCATTATAGTGTAGAGAATATGATAAAGCCCGATTTGACAAAAAAAAGGCAAAAAAAAAATCGCGAATCGCAAGATTTTGTGTTATTTATTTATTTATTTATTTATTTATTTAACAATTTATGTACACACAAAACAGAACATGAAACAACGCAAAATTAAAACTATAGTACAAGGGTACTGCTTATTTCTTAAGAAATTTCTCCCAGCAGACCCATTAAAGGAGAAACGTAGTTAAAGAAATGTAGACATTTGTGTGGACATGAAAAAGAAAATATTTTAAATGAATACATACAATAACCTAGATAAATACAAATAAATATGGAAATAATATAATACTAAAGATATATAAACAGATTCACATTATATAATTACAGTAAAGAGGAAAGGTAATGCTCTTTCACTCTATTTTTAAATAGTGAAATGGTATTTATATCACGAATGCTAGTCGGGAGCGAGTTCCACAACCTCACTGCATGAACGGAAAAGGAGTACGAGTAGTAGCTGGATTTATGAGGTGTTATTAGAAAATGAAGAACGAAATCAGTCTTAGTTAAATCCAATGTTCAAGGGTCTGTTTAGAGTGATAGAGATTTTATGTGGTGACCGTTACACACTGAAACCCTTGAATTCTAAGTGTACCTACAAACCTGCCAACGGGTCATGTACCAGTCGAATGTTTTTTTTTGCAATAGAGTTGTGAATTGATTCGAACGACTGTGGTACATGGCCTAGGATAGTTGTTAGTGGCCTAGGGTGGATGTTAGTGGCCTAGGGTAATTGTTAGTGGCCTAGGGTAGTTGTTAGTGGCCTAGGGTACGTATTAGTGGCCTAGGGTGATTGTTAGTGGCCTAGGGTAGTTATTAGTGGCCTAGGGTTGTTAGTGGCCTAGGGTAGTTGTTAGTGGCCTAGGGTAGTGATTGTTGTATTTTCAATTACCTATTCTCGATGTTTAATTTAATTGAAGGTTTTAATGATACAGTAGAGTTTTGAAATTTTCCGCCGCAAATAATTTATTCCTTATTGTCGCCGACGAACTGAATCTAGAGTTTGGTCAGGAATGACCGAGTGAAACAATATTCTGTCGTGGACTGTTTTGTGTTTCAGTGGGATATCCAGACACGTGGCCAGGTACAACAAGAGCTGCAAGCGGTTTCTTTTATGAAAAGAAAGCTACCTAGCGATGACCGCGATGCCCCTGAAAAGCGGTTCAAAGCGAATAGTGCTGTGAAGCCTCTGCAGTGTTTTACCTGACGCGGCGCAGTGAGAGGAGCAGCGCCGACTCTGGGTCATCAAAGCCGATTAATGAAAAGAGGGTTGACCTGTGCCTCCTGAACGCGTCGACTGGGACCCTATCCGGTGAGCAATTTTCATTTTGTTTACGACTCTGGTGCCTTGTGTTTTCTATATTGGGCTTTCGCTGGTTAAGCGTTAGCTGTTGAACCGCTGGTTAAGCGAGTAATGTTGGCTATCGCTGGTTAAGCGTTAGTAGTGTAATCGCTGGTTAAGCGGATTACGTTGGTTTAATCTCAAAACTACTGATAGCTGCAAAAATTATTTCAAAAAGTATCAGATATTAACATTATACTCACTATACATATTTGAAGTAGCAATGTTTGTAAAAACGAATCCACATTTATTCACCCGTATGGCAGACAAATTCCCAAGAAATAGACGTGATGATAGCAAACTGTGTGCACATACATCAAAAACTGCACTTATGAGCAAAAGTGTTTTCTGCATGGCACCAACTGTATACAATAAATTGCCGAAAAGTTGGAAAGAGCAAACAATACCTCAATTTAAAAAAAAACGATGAAATCGTTTTTAGCAAAAAAAGCATACTATAGTGTTAAAGAATTTTTGGACGACTCCTTGTGAATAATTGTATGAATAAATTAAATAATGAATGTATAATTAAATTGTAATTAAATAATGAATGGATAATAATAATGTAAATGATTTAATTAGTAAATTTGTTTAATTTTAAAATGTAAATAATTTAATTTATGTAATTGAATAAAAAATAATTGTATTATTAATAATTGTACCTAACATATTTGCACGCCTTGAGAAAGGCAGACATGTCATGACTCACGTTTATTTAAGATCTTGCATGCATGTATTATTTTAATTCTGTATGTACACACATGTTTAAGCAAATAAAATTTCTATTCTATTCTATTCGCTGGTTAAGCGTTGGCTGTTTTATCGCTGGTTAAGCGAGTTATGTTGACTATCGCTGGTTAAGCGCTAGTAGTGTAATCGCTGGTTAAGTGTGTTAGTGTGGGCTTTCGCTGGTTAAGCGTTAGCTGTTGAATCGCTGGTAAAGCGAGTTATGTCGACTATCGCTGGTTAAGCGTTAGTAGTGTAATCGCTGGTTAAGCGGATTGCGTTGGCTGTGCTGGTTAAGCGAAAGCCAACGTAAATTCAACTGCTAACTGTTGAATCGCTGGTTAAGCGTGTCATAATGTGTGCTTTTGCTGGTTGGGCGTTGGCTGTTGAATCGCTGGTTAAGCGAGTTATGTCGACTATCGCTGGTTAAGCGTTAACTAGTGTAATCGCTGGTTAGGCGGATTGCGTTGGCTGAGCTGGTTAAGCGAAAACTGTAACGGGAATAAAAGTAGAATTGACTATTTTTGAGACGGGTAGCGCCCTCTATCAGCAAAGGTGGTAAATAGTACAGTTAATTGTACAATAATGTACTAGGTGGCGTTAGAGAGTAACCTTTATTCTCTTGAACTTTAAATAATTCTAAATAAAATATAATAATTATATAGATAAAATTCAAATAATTAATTGTAATAGATTTCAGTTGAATTAAGTTTAATTATAAATACAGCATGGTCTAAAACACGAAAGCCTAGCAACTAATCTGAAATAAATTAAAAGGTTGACGTATAACTTGAAGGTTAGTTTTTCTTCTTAGAACCGGAACACGCGATTAAGACGCTAATTAGAACAGTGAATATTTAATTAAATAATTAATGTCGCGGACAAGGCGTGGAAGAGCACCTAAGATGAAAGTGCATTAATATAGCGGAACCGCATAAAAATTATGCGTATGTATTGATAATTATTTCCTGTTTTGTTACAATTACATAACATCATTTTCACCATGATTTTGGGTTGAAATGCTCATAGATTTCTTTTCTGATACTTTCAGGGTTTCAAACATTATTTAAGATATTAATAATTAATTAATTAAAAAACGTCTTCTCAACTCGTGGCACATAATATGAAGTAATCTAGAACAAGCTCTGGTTCCAAGCCACGTGTTATATTCTGCAAGTCACACAGGCTGCAATGCCGTCTTCGTTACATATCAACTGATCGACCTGGATAGATGGTAGTATGTCCTACCTGAAGTAAGTGTTATTTCTATAACCTAACATTATAAGGAAGCTTGACAAATGCTATGTTCCTGTATCATTGAAGTGTGCACCAAGACATTAAATAGCTGAGAAGACGGAAGTATCTCTTTTATTTCAATCAATACCTCATGCGAACAGAACCCATAGTCTCATGGCAAATCTACGCTGGCAGCTGGTGGTAAGAGACGAAAGGACCTTACAAAACCAACGTAAATTCAGCAGCTAACTGTTGAATCGCTGGTTAAGCGAGTTATGTCGACTATCGCTGGTTAAGCGTTAGTAGTGAAATCGCTGGTTAGGCGGATTGCGTTGGCTGAGCTGGTTAAGCGAAAACCAACGTAAATTCGGCAGCTAACTGTTGAATCGCTGGTGCGTGTTATGATGTCGCACCCCCAGGCCAATAAAGGCGTAAGTGGAATTCACTAACTTTACAGGGGAGCAAAAAAAACTGTTCAACCAGGTGTATCTTTTTAGTTTTTGACTCTATGATCTTTTGTTATATCAAAAAATAGTAAAAAAATAACCTCTTTTTTTGTTTATATTCGAAACACCTTAAATTATCGTGGAAGTCAATATTTAATGTTTAATGTTTTACAGACGTTTTCCTTATTTATTTAAGACCAATACTCAAACGTAAAGACTTTTATTCCAATCTTTGCTTTCTAAATATTTTTGAAACTGTAACTACTCATGTTTACGTCTGTTACGAAGTTCTATACTATGATAAAATACAGGAGCTAAGTACTGTTTAAGCCCTTTTTGCCTTAATTTTATTTTACACATCGAATTGTATGACGCTTTTACAGCTTTTTTTTGTTAAAACATAAAACTAAAATATGGTATTAAGTATAAATACGGGCTTTTTTCACAGTATGTTTAATTGAACTATAACTGTAAGTAATATTACGTTTCTAGGTAAAATATATTTCAGTGGTGTAATAAAAAAGGTTTTTATAAAATTTCACTTTATTATAATAAAAGTCATAACAAAACCTGATAAGAGATAATAAAATTAACAGTGAATTATACTCTTTCTGATAAGTTTAACTAAGAACGGTTTCTAAATACAAATTCTTAGAAAAACCTCAAAATCTGGCAACAACAAAAATCTTACATTATTTATTAACCCCATTATTTATTTATTAAAGCGGGCGCAAATGCGCCCGCTGTGCCCAAACGAGGACACTTGTAGAAGAATACCCTATTTTTCAATTACTTAATTTATTCTTGTTTTCATTATTGACTAATAACATTTGATAGTGTATCTTTATGTTTTTAGTCCAAAAATATAATATTGTCAGCTAAAATAGATTCTGTGGTGCATTTAAAAGAGGTATTTTAAATTCTGTAGATGCCGAAAATTAATCAATTTTTATTTTTTACTTTTTGTTCAAGATGAATTATTTTTTGTTAATAAAATACTTAAATATACTCTGAATAATAAAATAAAATTATTTCACATCAAAAATATAGAAATCTCTTAGTAGAATAAGTGATTTTATACGGTGTCCCCAATTGAGGACGTTGGGCACTCCAGAGGTATTTATTTCGATTTTTATTGAGACATTTATTTTGAGCAACTACTACCGCAAGTGACATTTATAAGTCAAAATGACTACCATGGCCTTCAGAAAGCGTTTGGAGCTGTGTTGGAAGGAAAATATGGTTTCGGAGAGGTAGATTTAGTAGGTCATCCGCCAGAAACAAGCGCATATACGAATATACGAAGGTGATGATTGACAATAATGCAAAGCTATGTCGTATCATGAGATATACCATGCAGAGTCGATGTGTTTACGGGAAGAAAAGGAATGGGGCAGCAGCAAGTAGAAAACATGAGATGCTGTAACGAAATGACATAGTCTAGTTTATAACACCCCTGTGGCAACACTACAGCTAACAGCTGATTTTAAATTTTCCTCTACTTTTTTATTTTAAAAATTGCTTTTATTAGTTTTCTTAGGGATTTTTTCAATTTCTCATGAAGTATATTGCTTATTAATGTATTTTCTGTGTTAGATTTACATATTGATCGTAAATTTTGTGTATAATTTCAATGTGAAGTAAGTGACAGTTACCGGCCTAAGGGAAACTTGCATTGTCATCTTAATCCAGGTACAATACTTCTTAATTATTTGCTATAACATTGTTTACGTGCCGTAATTACGTTAGCTATTACTTAATGTACATTTTCATATGGTTATTTAGTGATACTCATGACCTTTTTAAACGTAAACATAACCTTGCTTAGCTAAGTGACAGAACTCGGTTTTGATCTTAATTTCGTGTTTTCCCTATATTCTATTCTCTTTTATCTTGCCACTATAGCTACCTACTCTCGCTCAATTTCTTTCTTTTCGATTTCCTTACTGTAATCATGACTATGACACGTAGTGCCCGCGCTCGCCAAGAAGAACTCACTCTGGCTTTGAGCTAATTGAAGGCATCAAGGCAGTCCTGTAACCAGCTAAGTAGGGAAATAGATGAGAATGAAAGGGTTCTCTTGGAGGTCCATGAAAAGAATAGAGCATTAAAAAGGGAAATGGCTCAGTTATACACTCAATACACTGATGTCATTGAAGACCGGGATAGGCTCCAACTCATTGTGGACGGATTCAGCCAATGTAGCACAGAGTATGAACAAGCTCTTAATGACAAACACTTTTTACAACAGCAGCTACATGAGGCTAAAAGTCAAATAACAGATCTCGAGACTACAAATATTAACATCACTGCCTCGCTGAATCAAAGTCTTTTCAGTGAATTGGTGCCTATTGCCCCGTCAATGGTTTCTGCCCATAATCCTATTTGCACCATAGATTTGACAAGTGAGGATGACTCAAAATCATGTAATTTAAAGAGGGTAGTCACCAGTAGAAATAAATTAAAAAAATATATTAAAATCAATAGATACATTGTAAAAACGCAAAAACTAGTTAAAAGGCAAAAGTTTTTCATTAAAAATGTGAAACTTCATATTGATAATGGTGTTTGTGGGTACATGAATAAAGTTCAGTTGTCGTCTCGCACTCGGGTGTTTCATTGTACATAACATGGTGACAGCGGTTTAAATTAAATTTTATTGGTATAAAGTTAAACCAGTGCATTTAAAGTTGCATAAAAACAATTTAGTGGTGAAAAGTGACAATTACAAATAGTGGAGAAGTTGAGTTACATAAGAATCGTGTAATTTTTCGACAATGGAGCACGCACGGCCTCCTTCAGAATTAAACATGGATGGCGTTGGTGGGCCTGTGGGCCGTGCCGAGGCGTGGAAAAAATGGCGACAACAGTTTAGCTTGTTTATAAAGGCTGCAGGCGTACACACGGAGCCGTCGAGTGTACGAGCGAGTTTATTAATAAACCTAATTGGCTCGGAGGGATTCGATATATATCAGACTTTTACTTTTCAAAAAGAAGATGAACGTGATGATGTGGAGGTGTTGTTGAAAAAGTTTGATAGTTATTTTGGTACAAAGTCCAATATAACACTTATGAGATATAAGTTTTTTACTCGCAACCAAGAGGATGGCGAATCTATTCAACAGTATGTCACGGCGTTACGTCTTTTGAGTAAAAAGTGTGAATTTCAAACACTGGAGGAAGATTTGATAAAAGATCGGATTGTATGTGGTGTCCGGGACACAACGGTCAGGGACCGTCTATTACGATGTGAGGAGCTGAATCTTGACAAGGCTATGAATATTTGTCAAGCAGTGGAGGTCTCGCAAGAGAGTGAGCGTCAAATGAGTGGCACGGGCGTCGCCGAGGGAGCCGCGCATATAGACAGTGTCGGTGTGAGAGGTCGTCGCAGAGGCAGAGCACGTGGCTGGGCGCCGGGCGCAGGCGATGGCGCGGGCACCAGCGCCGCCACGCGCGCTGCGGGCACGGGCCGCGCGCGCAGCGGTGGCGCGGGCGGGGCGAGCCGCGCTCCCGGGGAGCGTGCGCCGCCTGTTTCGTGTGCAGGTTGTGGCTTTGTAAAATGTGCTGGCGGAAACAACTGCGTGGCGAGGCAAATCAGCTGTTTTACGTGCGGTAATCAAGGTCATTTCGCGCGCATGTGTAAGTTAAATCAGTTTACTAATAATAGGCACAATAAAGTCGATCGAGTGTACGAAGTAAGCTGTAAGCATGGCAATAGTGAAAGTGATAATGATTCGGAAGATGGTGTGTTTCATATTTCGACCATAAATTCCGTGGACAGGAAAGGTACATCGGAGGACTGGTTTCAAGAACTGTCGTGCGGAAACGGTTTTGAAAAATTCAAACTTGACACGGGAGCCGATTATAATATAATGTCTTATCGTAGATTTTGTGAACTTGGTTTTGATGATACCCTCATTATTAAAAAGAAGTTGCCGTTAATGTCATATACACATGATATCATTCCTATAAAAGGAATTTGTACCATACCTTTTGTTTACAAAAATGTCTCATATAGATTAAAATTTGCAATTGCGGACATGAAGTGTAGTAGTGTGCTGGGACAGAAATCATGTGAAGAAATGGGGCTAGTGAAGCGTATCAGATCTATTGAATTGAAGAACTACGAGGACTTATTTAAGGGATTAGGTTGTTTACCAGGGAAATATCATATAGTTATTGATCGAACCGTTCCACCAGTCATTTGCGCATCACGAAAAATACCACACGGGTTACGAGACCGCTTAGGGGAGGAGTTAGTCAAAATGGAACAGTTAGGTGTTATTAGGAAAGTTACTCACCCTACACAGTGGGTTCATCCGCTAGTATTAGTTGCCAAAAAGAATAATGGTATTCGCGTGTGCTTAGATCCTCGTGAACTGAACCGAGCGGTACAGCGCGCGCACTTCCAACTGCCCACAGTATCTGAATTGGCTTCGCGATTACATGGGGCACGGTTCTTTTCCGTTCTGGATGCAAATGCTGGATTTTGGACCGTCGCTCTAGATGATGAGAGTGCTGATCTCTGCACGTTCAGTACTCCTTTTGGGAGGTACCAATTTTTGCGTCTTCCTTTTGGGATAAATTGTGCTTCTGAAGTATTTCATGGGAAATTACGTCAGCTGTTGGAAGGCTTAGAAGGAGTAGACAATTATATTGATGACGTCATAGTCTGGGGAGAAAATAGGCAAATTCACGACAACCGATTAAAAGCATTGTTAGAAAGAGCAAGACAGATAAATCTGAAATTTAATAAAGAAAAGTGTAAGATTGGAGTTCAGGAAGTTACGTATTTGGGACACATATTTAATGCACATGGGATGAGACCAGATAACAATAAAATTAAAGCAATAACTGAATTACAGGCACCGAAAGACAGGAAAGAATTAGAGAGATTTTTAGGTGCAGTTAATTATTTATCTAAGTTTATTCCACACTATTCGGAAATAGCTATTCCGTTGACAAGTTTGTTACGGAAAGATAGTGAATGGCGATGGGAGGCAAGTGAGCGCGCGGCATTCGACAGGTTGAAAGAAGCGGTAACAGGTGCGGGCGTGCTGGCGCTGTATGACCCGGCGCGCCCCGTGGTCATGTCGGTGGACGCGTCGCGGAGCGCGCTAGGCGCGGTGCTGCTTCAGGACGGCCGGCCTATTGAGTACGCTTCGCGTACGATGACTGATGCTCAGACTAGGTACGCGCAGGTGGAAAAAGAAATGTTAGCTATTGTGTTTGCATGCGAGCGATTCCACCAGTATGTATATGGACAAAAGGGTGTAGTGGTAGAATCGGACCACAAGCCGTTAGAGAGCATATTTAAAAAACCCTTGATGTCTGTTCCAGCACGATTACAACGCATGTTATTAAGAATACAGGGCTATGATTTAAATGTAACATACGTGCCTGGTAAATTCATGTATATTGCGGATATGTTGTCTCGCGCGGCGCTTCCCGATCTATACAGTGAGGAGGTTCATAAAAATGTTGTGTACCAGATACAGATGGTTGTAGGTAACATTCCAATATCTAACGATAAACTCAGTTTAATAAAAAAGGAAACCAAACGCGACCCAGAACTACAAATATTGTTAAATTGTATTAACTCGGGATGGCCAGATCATAAGTACAACGTACCTAATGAAGTGAAATGGTATTGGTCTATTAGAAATGAATTGTTTGTGGTTGATGGGGTAATATTAAGGAATAATGTAGTGTTAGTTCCTAAAAGTTTAAGGGGAGAAATGCTAAAAATCGTTCATGAGGGTCACTTAGGTATTGATAGGTGCAAGCGGCGTGCGAGACAGGTCATATTTTGGCCTAATATGTCACGTGACATAGAATTGTACATAAGACGATGTCATACGTGTCAGGAGCACTCAAACGCGCCTACAAAAGAACCTATGAAGCCAATTGAAATTCCAGACTTACCTTGGTATAAAATAGGGTCAGATATTTTTGAATACAGAAGGGACTATTATCTTATATTAGTAGATTATTATTCAAACTTTATTGAAGTCTGTAAACTAAAAGGGTTAACTTCTAACGCTATTATACAAAATATGAAGGAAGTGTTCTCACGTTATGGTATTCCTAGTGTACTAATAAGCGATAATGGAACGCAATATTCTAGTAGGGAGTTTAAACAATTTGCGAAAACATGGGGGTTTGATCATATTACTTCCTCTCCGAACTATGCGCAGTCCAATGGGAAAAGCGAGCGCGCTGTGCAAACCATAAAAAATATGCTAAAAAAATGCTTGCATAGCAACGGTGATTTCAATTTGGCACTCCTTAACTACAGGAACACTCCAAGGGATGGTTTGAGTTCTCCGGCACAGCTCTTGATGGGTCGCAGGTTGCGGTGTCAATTGCCAGTACATTCTTACATATTGAAACCACATGTAGTTGATCCATCAGAATATCAAAAAATGATTGAAAAACAAAGAAATGTAAAACTATATTATGACCAGCACTGTAAAAATTTACCAACATTAAGAGAAGGTGATTCAGTTGTTTGTATTGATGGTAAACATAGGAGTAGGGGGAAGGTTATCAGCAAAGCTAACACTCCCAGGTCGTACGTCGTGCAGACCAGTAGAGGTGGTAGGTACCGACGCAATCGTCGACATCTAATTAAGTGTGAACCTGACCATGATTATAAACCTCCTGGCAATGGTCTTCACGACGAAGATGAGGAATTTAGTGATGCTCATGAGAATGTCGACTCAAAACAAAATATTTTACCAATTTGTAGCAATATGAGTTCCCCACCACTTATTCGAAAGGCAAAAATAATTGCTGAACAAAGAATTGCTCAGAGAACTGAAAAATAAGTAACGGTACTTTTTCATATTTTTGTGAGTTTAAAAAAAAAAAAGAGGAAGGATAGGGTATCATGATAACATTGCAGATAATAAATTCGATAGTAGTTCGTTTTACATCCGCAATTAAAATTAAAATTATATAAATTAAAATCACATTCTGCACTATCATCATATCTCATCTCCTCGGTGTTATTAGTTAAGTTAAATGTCAAATTTGATATAAATTTAGATTTATTTGTTAAAACTTTTGTAAGGGAGATGTTGTGGGTATCGCACTTCATATTGATAATGGTGTTTGTGGGTACATGAATAAAGTTCAGTTGTCGTCTCGCACTCGGGTGTTTCATTGTACATAACAGAGAAAGACTAAACTTACTCAAACAGTTGGATTTATATTCATTTAATTTGGAACGGAGCACCGAGAAATACAAAATTGACATAGAAGAACTGCAATCTAAACTAGTCTACCTACAAGACAAACTAAGTTCAATGACTAGTAAATACAATACCTCTGAACAACTTATGAGGGAATATGTGTTGGCGATGAATGATCTGGTTAACTCTCAAACAAACAACTGTGAGCACTGTCAAGAAACTTCCAATGTGCATACACCGGACCATTCATTGACAGCATATAATACCACCTTACCGCAGCCATGTGTTAATTTACATACACCGGTGAACCGTTCCAATGAGAAATGTAAACAAAGTTGTAAGGATAGTCATTTTCTGTGATGAGATTGGAAAAAATCTAGGTCCTTTAATAACACATGAATATCCAGGAAATAAAATAATAAACCACTGTATGCCTGGATGTTCTTTAAATCATATTATGAAAAAAATTGTTAAATTTAATTTTAAGCAGAACACTATGTTACTAATTTTAATAGGGAATAGAGGAAACTTAAATAAAGGGGAATTGCTCCATTACTATAGAACATTGAATAACTTAAAATTAAGAAAGATTGTGTTGTTTACTTTCCCCTACAGTAACAGTTTGCCACAGGAGGAAAATAACTTTAGATTTAATATTAATATGACATTGCACAACTTGACATGTAATAATGATGTATTTCAGCTAATTGACATTAATAATTATGTGGGTAAAAACTTTTATTTGACAGAAGATAGATATTTTGTAGAAAAGTACTATCTTACAAATTATTGTAAAAGACAGATAGCTGTGTCTTTAGCCTATTTTTTTTCTATCACAGCTCAGAACTTATATAAACAAGATGCTTCTATTGAGCAATGCAATATTGAATTAAATAACTCTTACAATAATTTGATTACATTGACCGAACCTGATCATCATTTAAATTACATCTTGAGACAATAGAGGCAATCTCTTGCAATTATGTAACAATGTCAGATGTTTCAAATCAGAGTGTTGGAAATTTTAATAGTATCAACCTGGTGCATCAAAACATTCAAGGATTTTTAAACAAGGAATTAGAAGTAGAACTTTTTTTGAATTGTAATAAAATAGATATTCTTTGTATAACGGAGCACTGGCTCAAAAGTCACCAGTTCATGTTTAATTTTAGCAATCACCAGGTTGGTAGTTCATTCAGCAGAGTGAATGCTATACATGGCGGCGCATTAATCCTAGTAAATAATCAGCTCAAATTTAAAGACCGTAAGGATATTGTTAGCCTCTCCGTTGAACGGACAGTTGAAATAGCCTGTATAGAATTGGAGCAGTTTATTATATTAAGCGTGTACAGACCTCCCTCAGGGTTGTATGACTGTTTTGAGAGGGTCATGGATGAAGTGCTGCACAGAATTAGTAATTCAAAAAAGGCTATTATAACTTGTGGTGATTTTAATATTA
Source organism: Agrotis exclamationis (assembly GCA_950005045.1). Lineage (NCBI taxonomy): Eukaryota > Metazoa > Arthropoda > Insecta > Lepidoptera > Noctuidae > Agrotis > Agrotis exclamationis. The sequence continues at coordinate 3,651,594 of OX465415.1, read as the reverse complement.
ATTTGTTAGAAAATTCTGTGCTAAGTACTAAAATCTTAAGCCTGTTCCGGTCATACAATCTTGAAAATAAATTTTTGGAGCCCACTAGAATAACCCCTACTAGTTCAACTTGCCTAGATAATATATATACTGATGTCAAAGAAATTCATAAAGCAATTATTAACCTAATAGATTCTGATCATTGCGGGCAACTTATTACTATTGAAAATGTTAACAAAAAAGTAATTAAACAAGATATCATAGTTAACCCAAAAACCAAAAGTAGATTGGAAACTTTTAAAAATAAACTTTTGCATAAATTATCTCTTTTGTCAACTAATGATGACCCGAATCAACATTTTAACGATTTTTTCAGTATGTACTGCAATCAATTTGATACTACATTTGTTCCCAAAACAATCTCTGTTAATAGTAAAGCTTCGTTTAATGACTGGGCAACCATTGGTATTCATAGAAGTAGAAAACGACTTTATGAGCTGTATGAAGAGAGGGCCCATATTAATACTGTGGAATTTAATTCATATGTTAAAAAATATTCTAAATTGTTTAAAAAAGTATGTTGTGTAGCAAAGGCTCGATACCTGAGTTCTAAAATTAAAAACAGTAGTAATGTAATTAGAACGACATGGAAAATTATAAATAGCGAAACGGGAAAGTCGTGCAGGACAGATAGTGAGTTCAGCCTTGCCATTGGTGATAGTATTTTAAATTCAGACACTCAAGTTGCCACAGCCTTTGAGAGATTTTTCGCCGACATTCCTGTATCGACTACTAAATCATTAAACTCGTCACCTGCTGCTGCAGAGTCTTTACTAAAGGATAATGTTCCTGCTTGTGATTCCGATTTTCATTTTCAATATGTTACTTGTAAAGATGTAATCAAAATTTTTCACACCTTAAATATTAAGAAGACCGCTGACCTATGGGGTCACTCAGTAGACGTTGCTAAGTCAATTATACATATTGTAGCTCCTACCCTCGCTTCTATTTTTAATGATTGTATTGACAGTGGAGAGTTTCCTGATCTAATGAAATATAGTAAAATAATACCACTATTCAAATCTGGTAGTACATCAGACCCTACTAATTACAGACCTATTTCAGTACTACCTACTTTTAGTAAAATTTTTGAAAAGCTTATTTTAGTTCAACTGCAGAGTTTTTTTGACAAACATAAATTATTGCATAATAAACAGTTCGGTTTTACAAGGGGTCGTTCAACAACTGATGCCGGTGTTGAACTTTTAGGACACATTTACGATGCATGGGAAGACAAATGCGATGCTTTGGGTATTTTTTGCGATTTGTCCAAGGCTTTCGATTGCGTTCTTCACGAAACGTTGATCAGGAAACTGCACCACTACGGTATCCGGAACGCCTCTTTGGATCTTCTTACCTCTTATTTGAGTGATAGGATTCAAAGAGTGGACGTCAACGGAAAAAGATCCCCCGGATCTGTTGTAAAAATGGGGGTACCCCAGGGCTCAATTCTTGGCCCATTTTTGTTTCTCATTTATATAAATGATTTGCCTTACTTAATAAAAGACAATCATAACATAGTGTTGTTTGCAGACGATACTTCACTTTTATTTAAACTCAAACGTCAGCAGATCGTTACTGATGATGTTAATAGAGCTCTTGCAAAAATAGTGAATTGGTTCGAATGTAATAATCTTCTTCTAAATGAGAAAAAAACGAAATGTATTAAATTTACGATACCTCATGTTAAACAAGTAGAAACTGTTATACGGATAAAGGATCAAGAATTAAAACCGGAAGATACCTCAGTCTTTTTAGGCATAACTTTAGATAATAAACTTCAGTGGGGCCCCCATATAGAAAAATTGGCAAAAAAACTTAGTTCTGCAGCATTCGCCGTTAGAAAAATCCGCGACTTAACTGATTTAGAGACAGCGCGTTTAGTTTACTTTAGTTACTTCCACAGTGTGATGTCGTATGGTATTCTTTTATGGGGAAATGCCGCCGATATTCAAACAGTTTTTGTATTGCAAAAAAGGGCTATTCGTTCTATTTATAAATTGAGTCCCAGAAGCTCCCTCAGAGAAAAGTTTAAGGAGATTAATATATTGACTGTGCCGTCTCAATTTATTTATGAAAATCTTTTGTACGCACATAAAAATATTAATCTTTTTAAAAAATATAGCGATATTCATAGTATTAATACGAGGAATAAAGATAAATTTATTGTACCAGCCACCATTATTGTACCATTTTGTTGACATGAATTACTTTGTAATTTTAATTTTGTCTTTTTTTTATTTGTGTTTTTTCTAACTTGTGAATATGAGAACATTATGTGGGTTACATTTTATTCTACTTTTTTATTATTTCCTTGCAGTTAATTTTATTGTCTGACAGTTTGAGTTATTGATGCGGCCTACCCAAATGTCCTTTCTTTGGTACTGTTCGTCGTTTCGTTGAGCTCCTTGTGATATGAGTTGAGCTACACGGTAACTGACACATGCTTGCACTGACTGGACAGGTCCACTCAAATCTGTGTGGTTCTTTCTTCAAAAGACCACCTCAGACACCTGCATGGTTCTCATATAATTTGATAAATACAAAATTGTCTGGACTTTAAAAGAGACTGTGACCTCTGAGTTTGTTTCGGATGTTTCTTCTCAGAGTAGTCAGTTACGAAACACCGGCCTCATCTAGTGTAAAATAGTGTCTTTTTGACGTGTAAAAGAGTTTGCCAAAACCAATTTACTGAATAAATATCATTTATCATTATCATTTATCATTTATAAGGGGCACGTCTATCTTATTCGGCTTCAAGACCTCATTTACTCATTTATTTCGAACAAATCCTGCTATGCGTGTGGCTAGTATTTTGGTAAATGTCCTTAGCTATATCCTAGAGAGCCAGTGGATGTTGGCATACCGCATGTTTTACATGAAGGAATGGACGGGATCGAGCTAGATGTACAATCTATTTCTCTGCACCACTCTGATATACCTGGCCAAAAATGTTGATGGGTTTTGTTCACATATGTGCTGGATTTAGCTGTTGTGACCACCTTGTGTGTACGCCTACTAACTAACGAAACCAAGATAGATCAGCTTGTCTTTCACTTTTATATCGCTTCTTATTATTTGAGACACATAATCTGCGTAAGTTATCGGCCAGCAGTTGTGATGGTATCATGCCTGCAGCAAAATGGGGTGGGTAATTATTCTCAAAAACTATCCCAACAACTATGACGCATTGCACTCATAAAAACGCTTATTGGTAACGCAAAACGTGATGTAAAACACTGTGCGTTAGTAATTACTGTTTTAAAATTTTGGCACCGTATGAGCCCAGGGGTGCTAAGACAGGAAACCTCCACGTGCGCCCGTGGACTGGAGTTCCCTCTTGGATACGTCCGGGGGGAAGACCAGTTTTTCGGGCCGGTGCACCCTGGGATGCGGGCAAAAACTCTCCTTAGGCACTGTGTGCCTAAGGGGTTTCTTTGCCCGTATGCAAATAGCCTGTCGGGTGGACGCTCCAACGCGTGTCCCTCTGAACAGCAGACCCGTACAGCGCATCGTCTTCCCGGACACACGGCTGAGGTCTGCAGAAGGAAGGCAAAGGACGACGCTGAAAAACAGAATGTTGTGAAGAGTGAACCCACAACAAGTTCGGAAGATGATGGCAAACCAAAGTTTTCTTGCTATGGATGTGGTGAGCCAGGAGTGATACGCAGTCGTTGTCCGAAGTGCAAAGACAAGCAGTCTAAAACATCAGTTGATTTTTGTTTCTGCTCCGCTAACATGACTGCTGATGTTCGACCACGCCCCACAGTGCCCATTACCATACAAGATTTGAAGGGAATAGCGTACATTGATACGTGCGCTAAATCAAGTGTTGCCTCCTACCAGCTTTTTAAACGGTTGGAACAGAACGGGTTAAACTTTGAGAAGGAGGTCATGTATATTACCCTCGCTGATGGAGTAGCAAAGAAGCAGGACGTCCTGACAGTGAAGGTGACTGTTAATATATACGGACGTGATATCATCACCTCGTTTGTCATATTCCCTGACGCAAGGGATAACAGAACGCTCCTTGGAGTAGGTTTTATAGAAGATGCCATGCTAGCCCTAAACCTACCACAACGAACCTGTAATTTCATTGACGAGCCACAGAAGAATTACGAGTTGAATCCAGAAAGCGTGGATAACTCGATGGACATTGCGGGTGTTTTATCCAGTGTGCGCTTGCCAACAATGGAATCGCCGATGATGAACACACCCAGTCCCGTGATTACGCCAGTTAAAATGCCAGAACAAATCTCTCAGCTGATGACGCCTCCGCATTCCCCTGGCAGAAGTGACAGTGTTAAGCTCGGCGCAACAGAGGAAGTACTGGAACGACCTTATGGGCCGCTAATACCTATAGGATTTTCAACTCCACCAAAGAGACCACGGACAGTCTTATTTGATGGATACTCCCCGATCATTGATGCCTTATACGAGGATGCACGTAGGCATATCGATTCGGCCGACGTAGAGTTGTCACCTGACTCTGCTAGTTTATTCCCGAGCACCGAGATCTCTTCGGTTGCCATGTGCAGTCACGAGTGTTCGCTGACAGCAGAAGAAAAGGTACGGTTGCAGCAATTCCTTGAAGAGAACGAAGCCGTTTTCGTATCCAATGGCGAACCAACGACGGAGACAGAACACGCTATCGACACGGGATCACACAGGCCGATCTCCGTACCACCATATCGACTGTCACCTATAAAGCTGCAAGCCCTGAAGTTAGAGGTAGAAAAGATGCTAGAGCAAAAAGTCATTGTGCCATGTTCCTCACCGTGGTCAGCGCCAGTAGTACTCGTTCCCAAGAAGGACGGCAGTACACGAGTCTGTGTCGACTACCGGCAGTTGAATGCCATAACAACTGCCGACATGTACCCGCTACCGCGCATTGACGACCTCCTCCATAGTGCTAAACCTACTCGTTACATGAGCACCATAGATCTCCGCGCTGGATATTGGCAAATTAAGGTTAAGGATGAAGATCAGTTGAAGACAGCCTTCATCACACCTTTCGGTATGTATAAATTCTTGAGAATGCCTTTTGGTTTGCGAAATGCACCAGCGACTTTTCAGCGTCTCATGGACAGATTTAGCATCTCCCTAAGCCATATCAAGCTGCTTGTTTACTTGGATGACCTAATAGTGATGTCAGAAAGTCTAGATGGACATTATAGAGACCTGAACGATGTTTTCGGTCGCTTAAAGGAGTACAACCTTACGGCAAACAAGGACAAGTGCGTGTTTTTCTGTTCTAAGGTCAAATATCTGGGACATTACATAACGCCTGATGGACTTCAACTTGACCCCGACAAAGTAGCCTCAATAGTGGAAATGGCCGCACCAGTTAACGTAAAACACTTGATGTCGTTTCTACAGATGTGCTCGTGGTATCGACGTTTCATTCCTAGTTTTGCAAAGATTACCGAACCACTTACTCGTTTGATGAAAAAGAACGCTGTATGGACTTGGAAAGATGAACAGCAGAAAGCGTTCGAAGAGCTTCGAAAACTGTTAATCACAGCACCGGTGTTAATGCAGGCAGACCACACCAAACCCTTCATAATCAAATCAGACGCAAGCAATTATGCCATAGGTGCAGTTTTGGTGCAGGGGGAGGGCGAAAACGAGCATTCCGTTGAGTATGCTAGTCGCCTCCTCACTCCAGCTGAAAGAAATTATTCCACCACAGAACGAGAAGCTCTAGCTGTAATCTGGGCGGTGAACAAATCGCACATGACAACATATACAGTCATAACTCAAAATTAGACATTTCGAGTAAAAGCGATTTGAAAGTTCAAAAAATCATAGAACCAAAACTATTTAAGTTACGTTAATGATTGCAAAGGAAAAAATGTTATTTAGGGAATGCTTTTATCATTTAAATAATAAAAACGTAAAATATCTGTGATTAAGTATAATTTTTCTCTTGTTAAAAAAAAAGTTCGTAGTTATGACTCTATTTCCTGCGTTTAAATTAAAAATTTCGTTTTAAATCTCTCTTTCCCGTTCAAATCCACCAATTATAGTAAATTATCGCTGTATTAACTAAAATGTTACCATATTGCGTTTCTTCTTTTTTTAAAATTTACTAATTGCTATTGTATTATCTCAGTCAAGTTGCAATTAAAAACAGCAAAATAAAAGAATAATTTCCAAAAATAATAAGGTTTTATTTTTAATGATAAATATTGTGGTTATAATTAACCATACAAATTACAATAGGTATTTTATTCTATTACAGGCTACCAATTATGAAATAGAAAATTTGTTTTTTTCTTTTCATCTACCTTCAATTTTTTTTTATTTTGTGAAACTGTTTTAATTTAATTTTCGAATTGGTAGACTGATGTATTTTGCACTATTTTGTAATGTTTCCAACTGTATAACTTATTGTATTGCGCTTTTATTGATAGTTATTCAACACTCATTTCGCTGCCGGATTTTTTAAATTATTTTTTCTCTCACTATGTCTTATCCTATTACTTTTTTATCGCTACTCTCCACCAAGCGCATACTAGAAACTATCAGTTTTATAACCTACAAAGAAAACCAGGTGAATATAACATTGGTTATATTGTCTTTTTTTTTTTTTCGTGGTAAAATCATCAAATGAGTCCTCCCACCCCGGGCAGGGCGGGAGGGACTGTCAGACTTGTACTGACTAAAATCCACGGTGTCCTTCAATAGCCCGTTATGTCCCGGGGTCACGGTAATGAGATAAGTCCCGCAACCCCGGCAGGCTTTGGCCCTCTAGAGGGGGGCCCCGTCATCATGCTGACACTCCTTGAGGCGCGCGTGGAACACAACGCGCCGTCGACCCGGGCATGGTCCATGGTCGGGTGGCGAGTTGCCCTTTACTCGCCGCCCGCATGCCCGCGCCTACGGTGGCCGGAAATCGTCCCGCGACGTCCGACGCCGTGGGCGTCTACCACTGCGGCTGGGGCGGAGGGAGGACGCTGTCCTCTCTCTCTCGTGGCTCGCCTCCTCCTTCACGAGCATAACTGCTTCGCAGAAGGAGGCGACCGCTTCCCACTCCGTCTCGCCCCGCAGCATGGCCTCGACCAATGCCGGGCGCGAGAGGTCTCCGCCTATCGCCGCCGAGAGGACACGGCGGTGCTCTGCCCAAGCGGGGCAGTCCTGCACCGTATGCTCCACCGTGTCCTCCGGGCGATCTTCGCAGTGGTGACACCCGGGCGTCTCTTCCCTCCTTATCAGACACAGGAACCTCCCGAAACTTCCGTGTCCGGTGAGGACCTGCGTCATGCGGTAAGTCAGGACGCCGTGACGTCTTTCCAGCCACTCCTCAAAGAGGGGTCTTACCGCCGCGATTGCGGCGTGCCCGGACCTCGGTTGCAACAGTCGTCCCCTCCATACTGCCCTGAGATCGCACCGGAGCTCTTCCCGCCGCGCCTCGACTTCTCGGGGCAGCGGGGTTACACCCCGTGGTTATATTGTCTAGAAACAAATTAATTACAAAGAATAAATAAAAATAATTTTAAATCGTAACTTAAATTCACTGACTACTTAATTATCTGGATTCTTATAATTTTATCATAATTACTACTTAAACTCAAAATTAATTTGATAATCATAAAAATAATGAAACCTTCTTAAATCTAATTACAGTAAATCTTACCCTAATATAAAATTTTTTAACTATACCAAACCTATACTACCTTCACTACCTACCTACTTATAACTACTACACTTAACCATATCTTTTCTTTCTTGTTACTTTTGGTCTATCCCAATAGTTACAAACCTATAATGATGGCCTACCCCATTCATTGTATTTTATTATGTATATTATAACTATCAGCCCTACACCGATGGTCATTGATCGTGGCTCTACCCCATCGATCTCTTTAGTTATGTAATACTAATGGTCTACACCATTGGTATTACTTCTTCAGAGCGGTCGCAACTCTCTAAACAAGCCTATGCAGGAGCGCTTGGTTACTCTTTAAATAAGCCAAAACCAAAAACATAACTTGTTTATCTATCTTCTCTAATATTTCTACCTATTAAATAATGGTTATGTGTAGTTAGTAATCGCTCTGTTTCGGGCTAAATATTTTAACAGCCACAGATGATCTGGGTGAGTGTTTTGTGCTCTAAATACAGAATACTCTGGTTGAAAGGAAGCGGATAGACAACTCTAATGTATTGTCGGCTTGTGATTGAAATGTGGATGTAAGGTGATGAATGACAGATTATGGATAAAAGACGTAAAAATGTGTATCCTAGATCAGATGTTAGCATGAGTGAAGCAGCGAATTTCCCTAGGAAAAATCCTACGCTAAAAAGGGGGGTACTGTAACGTAGTACGTTATTTTAACTTAAAATAAAGGCTACGTAAAACGAAACATAACTAGTATTTTGCAACCAAACTCCCACCCATCTTTTTGACTTGTAGGTTGGCGCTCGCGGTTTAAAACGAGGAACGCGGGGGGTGACAGCACATTACGTACTACAGATTTGAACTACAATAGCCGTCATAATTGTCTCGCTACGAACTAATTACGGATACTTTAAACCATCGTTATTCTGTGCGAATTAAATTAAAATAAATATGAATTTAAATTAAATCAAAATTAAATTCAGTGAACCCCAGAGGGGTTTCTATGCCAGGGTTTACTATATACCTTAGGTACCCTTCATGTACCTGGAGTCACCTGGTCTGCCACCTACAACCGAAGAGAACAGAAAATCTTAAACTGTCCTAACAAAGATGATACACGTGAAAACATATTGTTTGAAAAGTGAATACAGTCATAACACGAAAGTTTTGATTGATAAACAGTCATAAAACAAATAATACAAAACGTTCCTACTAAATATGCAGAAATTAAAAAGTCAAAACAGTATTAACTCAAAGTAATACACAGCTATAGATAATTTAACATCAGTCAATATAGTCATATCTCAAAAGTGTCTTTTTAGACTTTCTTACCTCGGCGAAATTCCGACTTTGGCGGCGTATTATTTGGTTTACGCGCCCAGCGGCGCGTGCGATCGAACGGCGCCGGAGCACTAACTAAGAAAGTACGTTGTTGCCTGGCGCAAGTATTGAATGCGGCGGTAGTTAATAAAGTGTTTTATGTTCATAACTCTTACAAAAATTGACTTTTTTACATGAGTGTCTTGTCAGTATGTAGATTAAAAATTACTTGGTCCGTAGGTAATCTTAGTCAATTCGGCCATTTTTTGAGTTAGGACTGTTTATGTTGTCATGTGCGAAATTTCGTGGTTTCATCGAGGGTACGGATGTTACTGTACTCACCGACCATCAAGCTCTGAAGTGGCTTATGACACTAAAGTCCCCAACAGGTCGACTAGCACGATGGGCCCTGCAGCTGCAACCTTACAATCTGAAGATTAAATACATCAAGGGAAGAACAAATGTTGTCGCCGACACACTATCACGCCCCAACTGCGATCCAACAATGAAGCAAGACTGTGGAGTATGCAGTGTAGTAATTGATATGCCGCGGAAAAAGTCCAAAGAAATAAGAGAGGAACAATTAAAAGATCAAGAAATAGTAAAAATAATTAACGATTTAGAAGGGAATCAACATGAAAACGGAAAATATTGGAGTACAAAAGGATACCTCATGAATCAAGGACTACTCTACATATATAAATCAGATAATGACAATGAAGAAAGTTATTGCCGTGTACCATAATGAAGCGTCCGCTGGTCATTATGGTGTTGAGAAAACTGTCGAACGAATTACCAAGCGATACTTCTGGAAGGGAATGAGAACCCAAATAGAAAATAATATCCGGAACTGCATCGAATGTCAGAGGTACAAACCAAGCAACCTCAGACCAGCCGGTATGCTCCAGACTACGGCTCTCAATCAAAGATTTGAAGTCATATCCTTGGATTTGTTTGGACCCCTACCTAAAACGGCTAAAGATGAGACATGGATTTTCATTATAGAAGACTTGGCAAGTAGATGGGTCGAATTATTTGCATTAAAACAAGCCACTGCTGAAGAATGCACAAGAGTGTTACTGGATGAAATCATCCTACGTTATGGTGCACCGCGACGGTTCATCAGCGATAATGGTTCCCAATTTGTCAGCAACGTGATGCAACAACTGACTTTCTGTTTGGGGATTGATCATGGCTTTACCCCTGTATATCACCCGGAAACAAACCCAGTCGAAAGACGCAACAGAGATTTGAAAACGCAGTTAGCCATACTAGTGGGGAACGACCATACTAAATGGTCGGAACATTTGCCAAGCATACGTTTTGCAATGAACACAGCTGTCTGTTCATCTACTGGATACACGCCAGCTTACCTAACTTTTGGTCGCGATCTACGCACTATCGACGACACAAGTCACGATCTACGACAAATAGTGCAAAACGAGAATTTCATTCCCGAGATAACACCAAAGTTGTTAATGATGGCTTCTACGTTAAAGAAAGCACATGAAGTGCAGGAGTTGAAGGAAGAGAAACGAAAAGAATACGCTGATAAGAGACGTCAGCCGTGTCCAAAATATCAGCCTGGCGACCAAGTCATGGTTGATAGACATGCCTTAAGCAAATCAGCACAAGGCTTCAGCGCTAAACTAACACCTCGACGGGATGGCCCATACGTTATCAAAAACATTCACGGACCATCTTCTTTTCAGATTGCTGATCCTGCCACCCCACACCAGTCTGCAGGGTTGTACCACTCCTCAGCCCTGCGGCCATATCAAGGGACGCCGTCTGACGCCCCTCCCGAGCCGGTCTTGCCCTTACGCCGGCGAGGTCGCCCGCGAAAGAACAAGCCAACACCGCCGGCCACAGTCAAGTCTCGTCCCCGCGGGAGGCCGCCTAAGAAGCAGCAGCCTACCTAAGTCCTGTCTTCCTCACCGGGACGTCTTCGGAGACAGAGGGGGAGACTGTAGCACGACGTCATAGAATGAGCGCGCGCCCGAGCGCGCACCTCCCACCGAGCCCCACTCCAGCGCACGACGCTGTGGCAAGTGGGTTTCTAGGTAGAAAGTAATGAAACCAAGGTATCACTTACACATTTATTTTGCGATAACACGAGACACAGATTTATTAGGGTCGTAGGTTCTAGTAATTAGCTTAAGGTCTCTAGGCACTGTCACTGGTCACGGTAGAAGGAGTGTTACTGCCCTGGGCTTAGACACACGTGGCCGATGCAGGGCTGGGAGCGCGCACGTGGGTAGCCGCGTGCGCCGGGCAGGCCTGCAGGCAGTGGGCAGGCAGTAGGCAGGCAGGTAGACAGGCAGGCAGTGCCTGGCGCTGGGACGTGGCCCGCTCAGGCAGGGGCCTCGACACGCGGCAGGCGTGAGGTCTCGGCACTCACGCGCCGCGTGGATGGCCGGAACTGGTGGCGGCAGCAGGTAGCGCCTTAGGCTTGGCCCGTGCCTGCAGAGGCAAGGGGCCTGCGCGTGGCAGCGTGGGTCGCTACAACACGACCACGTGGGAGTAGACGGCGGTAAGTAGCGGCCGCGCAGCTCGTGAGTCAGATGTCTCTCTCCCACGGTAGGTGGGGAGACAGCAGGACGTCTGACAATCGGGTGTAGCCGTAGATTGGATGTAGCCCAAGACTGGAAGTGCCGCAGCCCAAGACTGGAACCCCGTATATCTCGGGGTTGATTTTTAATAGTATGTTAGCGGCTTCGAGCAGGCGTCGGAAAAGCTCCGAAATGAAGTGCGAGACCTTTTATAGCCGAGCCATCGAAGGTTCGAGATGACGTTTATACGTGCAAGATTTAGGGATGTGACACGTAATTAGTGAGGTGCGTTTAGTTGATTTAAGTGAATCGACTATAACGCTACACCACTCAGCGGCCGAACGCTATATAAGCCCTCACGCGCCGCAGTTAACGGCAGTCACCTGCGCAAACTGTGCGGGGGCCCACCCGGCGTGCAGCAGCGCATGCCCCGTCTTCCAACGGGAGGCCAAAAACAGGCGGGCGGGCACTGTCGCCATCACGCGACAGCGGAGGAAGCGGAGAAACCGGAAGCGTGGGGGAAGGAAGGGAGGTAAGCCCGAGTCCCCCACGCCCCTACCTCAGGAGAACCCTGCCCCTGTACAGGCGCAGGCAAAAAAGGGCCCCACCACGGAGCCCACCGACGCCGCTGCCGGCGCCGGTAAAAAACGGGTCAGGCAGGCTTCGAAGCCTGCCCAAGCAGCCCGAGACCCGGAGGCGACCGAAGCCGCCCCACCAACCACCCACACCGGCGCCCGCACTCAGCAGCGGCGCCGTGATCCAGACGCCGCCGGCACTCCCATGGACGAGTGCCGGAAAAAGAAACTGACTGCCTGCGCCATCAAGCTGTCGGTGGACCTACTAAGGGCCATCGGCCAGGGGCAGGACATCCAGGACCTGGTCCTCGACGGGCTCCAAACGCTGCTGTCCATCTGCAGCGAGTAGCCCGTCGAGGTACACACAACGGACTGCCGCGGCCCTGTAGGGCCTTGGGCCGCCCCTTCCTCCGCCTCCGCCTGAAGCTCAGCGCCCACTACCGGATTTGACGACACCGGGTAAGTCTCATTCCCGGCTACACGGGACTTGCCCAACAAAACGACTCCGCATGCATGACATACATGTCGTGCGCCGTGTGCTAAGTTAATATAGGCACGGCGTACGTCGCTACTGACACTCGCTACTATACAAGCGCTATATTCACGCGGTGACTGGCGGCGGGCTCGCCTCTCACCCGCATACATGAGCGGCGTTACACATACAATGCCGCTCATACACACACACCGGCTCTCTGCCTGCGCCGCTACCGGCTCGCTCTGGAAAACGGGGCAGGCGAGAGCCACTCTTCCTTACAGGTGCGTCGTAAGCCTGCGTCCCTGTCGCTGGTCGCACTCTGCCGGGCCTCACCCAGGTAACTGGGGGTCTCACCTGGCAGGGGCAGACCGCCGGGGCGCAGTGAAGCAAGCGGTACTGCCGACAGTACCGCGGCGCGCCTGTAAGCAACGATGTGCAGCCACACACCCCGGCGCGCGTCACTTAGCACGCGCGCCCGTAGGATTTTTAAGGCTATATGCCGCCCCAGCGCGTGTGCCCGCCGTTGCGGGCACAACACCCCGATCCCGCGGGAACAAGGGCACAGCCCATACCCGCCAGCCGCGCCCCCTTGCGGGGGCGCCGCGACTACTACGACTCTTAACGGCAGTTCGGCTTGCACGGACACGCTTCCACCTCGGAACGGGTTACGGGCAGCTGAGCGCACTCCGGCTTGCACGGTCGGCTTCCAACTCGGAACCGACATCGGACGGTCGCGACTAACTTCGTGTTGAGTAGTGTCGGTGTTATTATTATAAGTTTGAAGTTGTATTTTGTGTAACGAAAAGGACGTTTTTAGAAATATAATTATATCTCTCACGGTCTTACGAGTGGTTTCATTTAACTAAAGCCTTACAAAATAAAATAAATAAAATAAATAAAATAAATAAAATAAAATAAATAAAATAAATAAAATAAATAAAATAAATAAAATAAATAAAATAAATAAAATAAATAAAATAAATAAAATAGATAAAATAAATAAAATAAATAAAATAAATAAAATAAATAAAATAAATAAATAAATAATCTTTTATCATAAGATGTCTTTCACTCAAAAAATTCCACAGATATTGGCAAAACTTTTTTCCAATCCCTATCTCATATAAAGTGTTCACCAGTACATCTATTATCACATTATTATAGGCATTTGTAACATCAAGAAAACAGGCTACTGTTGGAGTTTTATGTGAAAATCCTGTGTAGATTTGACTAACTAACTTAACTAGACAGTCCTGACAAGATTGGCCTCTCCTAAAACCAGAGGTATACCACAGAATACTTAATAGTACTATAGGTACAGAAGTCATACTCCCAAAAAAAAATTAAACAAATGTAAAATCTATGTACGAGAGAATAAAGTACATTTTAACTGGCAGCCGTACCGCCCACCTACTTTTATAATAGCCTAAACTTCCCGTGCGCAAGCAAAAATGTACTGAATGGTTACGCCCGAGAGTTTTTTTTGGTTTATCTGACGCCAACGACATTAAAAGGTTACTATGGGTCAAGCTCAATAGGGTTGCGACTTGCGAGTTTAGGCACAAATATGTAGGTACTACCTATGCGTATTTTATGCATTTGTTAAATTATATTATTACCACAAATACCTATGTTCCTCAAGGAATTTTGTATTTATTATCAGCCTATATATTTTTGGTTTCGTCATCGATTACTACATACATTATCGATTGTTAGCACAGAATGTTAATAGTAGGTACCTACGGCACCTTACGTTAGGAATAATAATAATAATAATATTATCTTTTCTACCTATTATTGTTATATTTTTTAAAATTACATCTTACAAAAAAGAAGAATAATATTTAAAAGATTGTTATCGTCTATGGCAAAATAGCCAGTCCTTATCATTTTGCACTCAACCTAGTAACCGACCAATTATTATCGCATACTGTCACAGGCCCCGCGTTGCGGTTGCGTGTCTTTGTAGGTAGGTAAAAAAGTCGCGCAGCGAATTACGATCGCTGACCTTGAATGCGTAGTGTGGCCATTTTCTAAGTTTGAACGTGCTTAAACAACAACGCAAACATCTTTCCACTTTCTACCGATCTTAATTCTTAGTACCTACTCAGCTTAAGGTGAGTGAGATGAGAGTGATGTTAGGTTTGATATTCGTCTTTTTATCTTTGTCGTCTAGTAGGCTCACCCCCCCCTCACCCTAGTATCTCGCCTCATTTCCAAACTTATAACCTACTTAAATCATGATCAGTTAAGCCCATACTTCACAAGCATGTAGATAATTTTTTTATCATTATTAAATAATTATGTACTATTTTTTTTTCTCATAATAATATTGTGTTATTAATTTCCCAAAAGCATCAAAAGCAAGAAACTTGTGCGTAACTACACGTAACGTAACAAAAATATAAAGGAGACGGAGCGCGTGCGGAACGGGTGGCGCGTGGCAGGCGTGGCAGCTGTAGTGAATGGGCCACGACAAAATGGCCCCGCAACTACTTGCAGTTTTATGCCTACACCGCGGAGTGAGACAGGCCTGGGTATACTGAGATAACAACTTATTTTTTCAATATACCACTCAAGCCGCTTTGTCAACATAGAGTGAAAGATTTTACATATTTTATGCAGGATATTAAGGAGATAGGTCTTAATTTAATATTGTTATTATCTGGTGATGATTTTGGTATTGGTGTTACTAATTAACCGACTTCAAAAAGGAGGAGGTTATCAATTCAACGGTATGTTTTTTTTTTGTATATTTGTTACGCGATTACTCCGCCAATTGTGAACCGATTTTTAAAATTCTTTTTTTGTTCGAAAGGAGGTACTTCTGAGGTGGTCCCATAGTCACCAAGTTGGGATCTGATGATTGGATCCTGGAGAAATCGAGGGCAACCCTCGATTTTTATAGGCCGACACACAGTTTTTCGCAAATTTTATGAAGTAATTTAAGTACTTGCGTATGGTAATCATAATTTCATGTAGCTGAGCTGATGATGGAAGGTAGAACTCCTTAATAGTAAGGAGTAGGCATCGACTGATTTAGTTTGAGTTCGCATATCTCTGGAACTACAAGTCCGATTTAAGTAATTCTTGTTTTGGTTATACTAGGTATCATTTAACTTAGGGAATATTGCAAGTTTCATCAAAATCGGTTCAGTAGTTTTTGAGATAGGGAATTTTATTAACTTATTGTGTACATGAGCGATTTTATTACCGGTGTTATGGATAACAAAATTCTATTGCACATGTTGTATTTGACAAGAATTCGGGTTGAATATTTAAACTAAAAAGAGTAAAATAAAAACTTTTTCAAAAAAAAATGTAACCGCCTTCAAAAACAACCATAAAAAACAGTAAAAAAACCTACAAAATAACTTTTGTTTCGGAAGTCGGTGGCAAAAAAAAGACAATGAAATAAAGAAAACAAAGACATCGACTTCCGAAACAAAAGTTATTTTGTAGGTTTTTTTACTGTTTTTTATGGTTGTTTTTGAAGGCGGTTACATTTTTTTTGAAAAAGTTTTTTATATTCCGCCATTGTTGTGGGATAATCCCAGTGCTAAAAATGAGGTTGTACAATTCCAGTAGATAGTTTCTGCTAATAGGAGACAAATGAAATATCAAAGAATATGTAATCCCGTCCGTCCCAGGCGCTGTGTCTCTTAAGTAGCTATTATATTTGTATGAAAATTTTATAACCAAATGGTCACTTCCTAAATTCTCGTTTATAACTTTCCAGTCCAACAAAACAGATAGATCGGAAGATACAAATGTAATGTCAGGAGAAGTTCTTTGTGCAACTCCATCAACCATAGTCACCCTTGTCATACTACCGTCATTAAGGGCAATAAACCCCGAATCTAAAGCCGAATCATATAGCTGTATTCCTCTTGCGTCAGTTTTGGAGGACCAAGTTACATGGTGTCCATTAAAGTCTCCGGCAACAATACAATTATTTGAGAATACTGAAAATATTTGTTCCCAGTCAAAAAGAGAAGTGCGAACCGAAAAAGGGCAATATATTAACACAATATTTTTTATTTCATAGCAATTTAAAAGTTTTAAGCACATAATTTCTATACCAGGATTATTGATATTGGTGTTAAACTGTTGCACTTTTAAAGATTCATGTGTTAAAATAGCTAGCCCACCATAACCATCCAATCTATCCGTATAAAAGTATTATATCCACTTACATGTAAATGTTTATCGGGCTCCAACCAAGTTTCTGATACCAGTGCTATGTGTACTTTTTCTTGTGCTAGTAATTACTCAAATTCATTACGTTTAGGCAACAAGCTGCGTGAATTCCACTGTACAATACGAAGTGATAACTTATTTCTATTATAGTTGGCCATTGTTAAACATAAATATAATTTTACTCCATACGTCATCACTTTTGAAGACTTTTTAGGCGCGGGATAGCGCCCAGTTTGTTCAATGAAAGACCGGTCCAGTTAGGTTTAGATCATGTATTGTAGATTCCACAGAAGTGCCTTATGAATAACTGACACACAGTATATCACGGTACAATGACAGTCATAGGAATATATTTCTAATATCCTCGTTACAATAACGTGGGTTATTTACAACAATATAATACTTTTTGATTCCTTGAAATTCGACCTTTATAAGACCGCTAACGACGTGTCTGGTGAGCGGTGTGTCGGGGCAAAGACAAACACAACCATAGTGTTGTCACTATGGGTTATGTTTGTAATACCACAGATAATGTGGCAATAAATTAGTTCGCCACACCACCCCCCTACGGAGAAAAAAAGGGTATATACAAAAACACAAATTACAACTATAAATCTAATATGTCCCTAAATCTAACCCGTCTGCCAGTTCTGGTGGTGACAGTAGCTGGAGGTGGTGGAGTAGTAGGAACTGGAGAAGATGAGGGTGCTGGAACGGATGGACACTGCGGGACAGGAGTCTGTTCGGAAGGAAGTGCTTGAACAGGGTCTGATACTGGTGGTAAGGAAGATGCTTCGACGTCCAGGTAAGCTGGTTTAACACGGTCTATGCTAACCGTAGCCTCTCTTCCATTCATGTCCAAAGTAAGGGTTTTATCCCTTCTCCTCAGGATACGATATGGGCCAGTGTAAGGAGGTTGCAGAGGCCGTCGAACAGTATCGTCGCGGAGCAGAACGTGAGTCGCAGTCGCCAAGTCTTTAAATACAAATGATGACGGGCGAGTATGTCGTGAGGCTGGTATTGGGCGTAAAACTTCCATCCGACTTCTCAGCTCCGTGACGAAATCTGCGACGTCGTTTGGGCTCCTGGGTTCGTCCGCTGGCACGATTAGTTCTCCAGGAAGGCGGAGAGGTTCCCCATAGACCAGTTCAGCAGATGAGGTGTTCAAGTCCTCTTTGAGCGCGGTCCTCATGCCAAGTAGTACTAATGGGAGTGCCTTGCTCCATGTTTGGGAATGGCACATCAAAGAAGCTTTTAGCTGGCGGTGCATGCGTTCTACCATGCCATTTGCGCACGGGTGGTAGCTGGTTGTGCGAATCCGCTTTGTTGCGCACACGTTCATGAGGCGCCGAAACAAAGTGGATTCGAACTGACGACCTTGATCGGTCGTTATGGTGCTTGGTACCCCAAAACGGGATATCCAACCAGTTACCAGCGTGTCTGCGACTTCTTCCGCCGTGATAGATGACATAGGCCACGCTTCGGGCCATCGCGTGAATCTGTCAACCGCGGTAAGGCAATATGTGTAATTGTTTGAGTGCGGCAGTGGACCTATGATATCGATATGAATATGACTGAATCTACTTGAAGGGCTACGGAAAGGTATTAAAGGCGCAGAGGTGTGCCTAGTGATCTTAGTGCGCTGGCACTGTATGCATGACTTTGCCCATTTTCGGCAGTCTACGTTCATTTGCGGCCATACGTATCGCTCAGCCACCAAACGTAAGGATGCCCTCACGCCTGTGTGACTGAGACCATGCAGTCGATCGAAAGCTGTTCGACGAAAGGGTAAGGTGAGATATGGGCGAGGTCTACCCGTTGATGTGTCACATATTATGAATGTGTTGGTTCCGGGGATAACGACTTTTTCCAACTTCATGGAAGAAGATGAAAACATCTCCTTGAGCTCCTCGTCATTTTGTTGAGACTCGGCAAGAGCTTGGCAGTCCTCCTCCAGAGAAATGGATTCAATCCGTGACATAGCGTCTGCTACTACATTGTCAGCGCCTTTAATGTACTGTATATCGGTAGTGAATTTACTGATAAAAGTTAACTGATTGAGTTGTGTTGGTGGTAGTTTTTCGCGTCGCTGAACGAAGGCGTAAACTAGTGGCTTGTGATCAGTAAATATTGTTGCGTGTTGCACTTCTAGTATGTGCCGAAAGTGTTGAACGCTCTCGTACACAGCTAGAAGTTCCCTATAATATGCAGGCCACTCACTCTGTTTGCTAGTTAGCTTTTTACTGAAGTATGCGAGGGGTTGCCAGTCGTTGTCGACTTTCTGTTGTAAGCAAGCGCCAATGTGCATGCTGGACGCATCGGTGAAAAGGCCCAATGGGACACTACATTTTGGGTGCGACAAAGTAGTAACATCGGTCAGACTCTTCTTGCAATCATTAAAACATTGTTCGAGCTCGGGTGTCCATGGAAATGGTTTTGCGCCCTTGCTGTTTGTTGCAGCGACTGCGTCAATTAATGGAGCCAGGTACTTGGCGGCGTTGGGCAAGAATCTGCGGTAGTAGTTTACCATGCCCAGGAATCTGCGCACGCCTTGTACTGTCTTGGGGAGAGGAAAATCCATCAGTGCACGGATGCGATCTTCGGGTGGGTATGTGCCTGCGGCGTTAATGCGGTAACCCAAAAAGGTAACTTCGGCTGCGCCAAGAACGCACTTTGCTGGGTTGATGACCACTCCACACTCGTGCAGTCGACGGAACAGGAGCCTGAGGTGTTTAGCATGCTCTCTCGGGTCTCTTGAGTAAACAAGGATGTCATCCACGTACGCAAAACAGAAGCTAAATCCCCGCACCACTTCGTCAATAAACCTCTGAAAAGTCTGCCCAGCGTTTCGCAGGCCAAACGTCATGTAAGGGAATTCAAACAGGCCAAAAGGTGTAATTATGGCTGTTTTACAAATATCGTCGGGGTTTACAGGAATTTGCTGATAGGCTTTAACTAAATCTAGAGTGCTGAATACTGAGCATCCAGAAAGGTTCTGGCAGAAATCCCCTACATGACGGACGGGGTAGCGGTCCGGAATGGTGCGGGCATTAAGCGCTCGAAAGTCCCCACATGGGCGGTAAGTGTCGTCCTTTTTAGGTGCGAGATGCAGTAGAGAGGACCATGCGCTGCTAGAAGGTCTAGCAGTACCTACTCGAACCATCTCTTCAAATGCCTTTTGAGCTTCCCGGAGTTTTTGTGGATCGAGGCGACGTGGTCGCGCTGTCACTGGTGGACCATCCGTGGTGTTGATGAAATGCACCGTGGAGTGCTTCGGTTCTGTAGGAGCGCCAGGAGGTCGCGAAATGCTGGGGAACTCGGCCAAAATGTGTGCATAGGGGGAGTTAGGTGATTGGATGACCTTGATGCTGGGTTGGTCTATTGACGATAATTCCGTCACAGTAGACAACCCAGTTTTATTGTCCCTTAATTTCCCGAGAGCACAGTCCGGTAGCAGATGATAATGGGCTAAAAAATCAGAGCCTTGGAGTTCCGACCTCTGCAACTATAAATTTCCACACAAAATCACGTCTTAATCCTAAATTTAGTTTAAGCTCTACAACACCGAAAGTATTTATTTTGGAACCGTTTGCTGCTATAAGATCATAAGGTAGTGGCTGCTTGTTACCCCGAGTGTCAGAGAACCGTCTAGGAAGGCACGATAGATCGGATCCGGTGTCGATTAAAAATCGTCGGCCCGAATATCGATCCGTTACGAACAGACGGCGACTTGCTAGGGAGCAGTCAGTGGTCGCCATTACTGACTGCTGTTGGAGTTTCCCTGAGGGGCAGAGTTAGACCAAGTGCAGGGTTGTAAACATTTGGTTGCCTTAGAAGCAAACCGGTCATGGTACCAGCATAGTTGGTTGTTGTGAGAGCGTGCTGCGAATCGAGAACGACTGCGACTGCGGTTATTAGTACCACGGTGGTTATTGCTTGCGGTTAATTGAGTAACTAATTGTGTAAGGTCCGCAACTTGCTTCTGGAGCATACTTATTTGCTCTCTAGTGTCATTGCTTGTAGATGGTGCAGCCCTACTAGCTGCAATTTGTACCGGTTGGGAGCTGATTTCTTGTAGCTTGTCTGCTAAATCGCCCAGATCTTCAAGGGATGACAGGCTTTGTGCCACCAAAATCCCTTGGATGTGTTGAGGTAACCGATTCATCCAGATCGTCTTTAGGAGCTGCTCTGTAAAGGATGAACCTGCAAGAGCCCTGAGGTGACGCAGGAATGATGAGGGCTTTCTATCCCCCATCTCCTCTTTTTCCAGGAGCCGCTTAATTTTCTCATCATAAGAAACTGAGAAGCGAGATATAAGTGCTTTTTTTAGAGTAGAGTAAGGTTGCTCCTTAGGTGGTTCTATAATTATGTCTTCGACTTCAATTGCAGATTTTGTGTCGAGTTGACTGATGGCATGGTAATATTTTGTTGTCTCCTGTGTGATGCTGTTAATATGAAATTGTGCCTCTAAACTAGCAAACCAAAGACCAGGCCGGTCAGGCCAGAAGGGAGGAACACGGATAGATACTCTATTTATTAAAACATTTTGAGAGCTGGATGTACAAGCGTTAGCTGACTGTCCACCACCAGATTCGACCTTAGGATCTAGGAAAATATCTTTTCCCTCAGTAGCCATCGTGTTAATAATTGAAAATATTAGCAATAACAAACACGAACACACAACAATTTGTTACAGCATTAATAATATAATGTAGCGCAGCAAACAATATAACAGTATAATCACAGACAACCTTAGCAATAACAAACACAAACGTAAAATGTTTGTTACAGAATTGATTAATAACATGTAGAGCAGCAAACCATAATATACCAAATTAATGACCGACAACAGGCAACTTGCACATTCAAAATAATTATAAAACGAACAGTGCTAGAATTATACATGCAGCCTACAGGTAAAAATGTGACATAATATGTAAATAATAGGTATGTAAAACTAAAAGAGTAAAGTTTCTGGATATTTTGTAAAAAAAATATATATATCGATGGCCCCAACGAATAAGCGTGTAAGTGAAAAATCACAACTTTTCAGGAGAAAATAAAAACGATTAAACTTGAATAACTTGTGTTTGGTAGTATATAGGGACAAACAAATTATATAAAATTAAAGATAAAAAAATATATTATTACATTAGATTTTTTATTTATTTTCTATTCAAACGGTTTTCCGACAATTTTTGAAAAACCATTTTAGTTCTTTATTCTTGTGAATTTCTATAACTAGCTAACACTAAACTATCATTACACGTTTATTCGTGTAAAGTGTCAACAAACCAAACTATGTGATATTATATTACACTATTATTCGACAGTAATCAAGTTTCTTTGATACCCAGTTACAAGCTAGAGCACGGTTGTTTAGAGTAACTTACTGTATTGTTTGTTTATTGTAATGATGAAATGCATTGATATCAATGTTCATTTGACCGATTTTAATTTACGTAATATACTTTTATTATTGCATGGTGTAATAATGTAAACTTGATCAATTATGTGAGAGGTTGAAATAAAAGACAAATATTTAATAAAATAAGAATGTAATAAAGTAACTATCTACTTGAATCAACAATAAATAATAATAAATCATAATGAAAAAAATCTTAAAGATTTTTCATGGTTAGGAAATAGCTACCTAAACCGATTAGTATTATTGCTATTTATTCATTTTTTTTTACTTATTCATTACAGTCATGTTTAAATATTGTTACAAAAATAAATTAAAAAGCAGTCTGCAACCAGCACTGGGAACAGGGTCCGGGCTGCCGGCTAGTCAGGGCTCCTGAGAAGAAACCTCCTAACAATACGCGCCGTGTCCAGAAGTAGTGCCTTCTGAATCAGGCGCCTGATCTAGCTGCCAAGCGATAGCCCCCTCAGATGTTGATCGAAGCTCTTGGCAATTAAGCCATTGACAGACACGACTATCGGCACAATGCCTGCTGTATTCACTTCCCACATGTCAACTTCCTCGCGAGCCAGATCAAGATATCAATTGTTCATCTTTTTCTGTCTTTACGAGGTTCTCGTCATGTGGGCCCGTTATATCAACAATTATTGCGTGACGCTCCGATTGATCTATTACCACAATGTCAGGCTTATTGGCAGCAATAGTCCTGTAAGTGATGATAAGTCGATCCCAATACAAAGGATATTGCCATTTCGAGTACTGGGTCGGGCGCATACTTTTAGTAGGTACGGCACTTCCTATTCCACAAGCATGAACTACAAAGCAAGTTACTGGTGGATAATCCTGTCAACTAGCTTACATTGTGTCTATGCAAATATTCTCCGTTAGCCAAACGAGAACACCCAGAAATAATAATATGTCAGATCGACTCTCCCGGAAGGTGGCATGCCCAACATTTATGTCAACCGTGCCATCTGTCATGTGTTTAAATACATAATTGTCTATTATTGCACTGACAAAACCTTCGATTTCCCCAAACAGGTCACTGTAGCGCAGCCAGGTTATGGACGCTAATAGTCTACATCGGGTCCATTTAGTTAGTGCCCGGTAAAAACGTCCGTGAAGTTCCTTGCTTTGCCATACCTCCTTACGATCATAAATGTCTAATACTTTAGGGTTGCGCTAGTTCTCGTCAACCAAGGAGAGCGGTAAGACCTTTGTCCACTGTGACCACATGTTGGTGCTTCCCCACGTCGGGTTCTAGGAGATATTCCCTGAGACTGCATACCTCACGGTTGTGCAGGGTCTTAGCATTTAAGAAGTCACGACCCCCGCACTTTCACGACCACAGCAGTGAACGGACTCTCATTCATGTCAGCTGCAGTGCAGCATGGCACGGCAGTTGATGTGTATTGCTTCCAACATACCCAAATATTTGTAGGTCTCTGTTGAAGAGAGCTATCTAAGGTGTATGGAATCTGAGAATTGAATAACCTCTGATTTTATAATCTCTCCTTGCTTCACATTTATGACTGCACATTATTTTGTCCACACCAAATTCTATTCTGATGGCGCTACTGAAAGTTTCTGTTACCTTCAGTACCTATAGCATCATCAGTTCTGTTGTAAGTTGTTGGGGCTAAAGAGTTTCAGATCATCCATGTAAAGAAGGTGAGATAGGTATGTCCTGACCGCCTCTCTTCAACCGATACCGTAGCCACGAATCCTCCAGCGATGTGCTCAGCGGGTTCAAGGCCAGACAAAACCACAAAGGACCCAGACTATCACCCTGGAACATGCCACGCTCAATCCTTATCGGTTCGCTGCTACCTCAGGTCTGTCAACATCCTAGATAGCGAAGGACTGTTTACCAGCTCACCATACACGACATCAGGAAGATATGTAGGGTTATATCTACTTTATACAACTCCAGCACCTTCATGAGCCATGTATCGGGTACCTACCGAATCATAGGCCTTCTTATAATCTATCCAACATGCGGACAGATCTTTTCGAGCACGATGAATATGTTGGCTAATGGCCATATCGATGAGGAGGATCTCCTTAGTACCGCGGGTCCCGTTCCTACATCCATTCTGAGTTCAAAAACACTAGTATTTTAACACTTAATGCAGAAAACAATCCGATTCAATACCGTAAGAGACAATGCAATACTGTTTAATAAACTTTCATTCCACAAAATGACACATAGGAATAAAAATTGCATGCGTTATTACACGAATAAACGTGTAAGCTGCTAATAAACAAACTCGAAGAAGTGCACAAGTCTTCTCAAACGTTCGCTTGTTTTTACACGTTTATTCGTGTGAACTCGGGGACCAAAAAAGCGTTTAACAATAGCATATACTTTTATTCTTGTAATATAATTGCATGATTTTTCCCTAGAATAAAGGAATCAAATGATATAATAGACGTATTTTGAGGCAAAAAAATATAAAAAAAATTTAGAAGGTGCAGCATAAGTCAAAGAAACTAAAAATGCAAAAAAAAATTTTTGGGTAAGAGCTCTTGCACGTTTATTCTGGGGGGCCATCGATATATGTCGAAGAATCGATATCAGAAGGGGCGTGATATCGGAAATAACACTCACAAAACCTTCGTTAACACTTTTAATTACTTGCTAACACACACTGACTACAAAATAATCAAGGATGTCCGAGATATGGCTCGATTAAAAACTTAGGAACGCGGGAAGATTATCGTGGACGACGTGGCGTGACCAAGATGTCTACACAGCTTGACGGACCGATTCAAAGTGTTCACTTCACTCAACTGTCCGTCCAAGTGGCTACCCCACACAGGTTTGCCAACATATCTGTCAACGTCAGTACTAGTCAACGTCGAATACCTGATCAAACTTCCGAATCGATATTCGACTCGACTATTCGCTCGGTGTTGCCATTACTCCACGCTAAGCATCCCCAAGTTAAGTAATAACTTGGCATTCCTAAACGTTATCTGTCAAATCTAACTTCATAGTTCCTCCAATGAGAGACAGATGGCGTTATTCTAAATTAACACTAATCAATAAAGATTCTAAATTGCGTTTCTGTTTTGATTCCACACTAACGATAATAGATGGCGTTATTCTAAATTAACAATAATCCATAGAGATTCCAAATTGTGCTTCTGTTTTGATTCCTCGGCAATGACAATAGATGGCGTTATTCTGAGTTATTGTGCTTCTGTGTTGATTCTGCGACATATATATAAGGTTGTAGCAGCATAACACGATTATCATTTATATTACACCAATTATGCAGAATTATGAAATATTAATATGTGTAAAAACAGAGGACAATAAGTTATAAATTAAATATAAATTTCTCCGTTCAAGCGTAGATTTATTAGAAGTTTCTGCCCAAATAGTTCCAAATAAAAACCCGTTGAAGTACTGTTATCATTGAGGGCAAGCTCTATTATAGTCCACAATATAGTCCATGCAAAAGTTCAGTTCAAACTTACAGGTTTTGATGTCTCACCGTTCTGTATTGACGTAAAACGCTAAATCTCCGTCTCTGGAACGCAGCTGGTTGACGTTTGCGGGTGATGACGTAGTGTCAAATGTCAAACTCCGCGCGCTAACTTCCAGTTTCTCCGAAAATCCGCACGTGAAAAAGTGGCGTTAGTATCGCGGAGAAAATTTTATTTTGGAGTTTATTGTTGAAAGTTTATTTTTGGGAAACTTTACACCATTTGCACTGATATGCACTAAAACACTGATTGCACTTTTGAAACTGTTGTGTTAGCCGGCAAACTCGCGTAATAGCTGGCGAGTTGGTAGGCAGCTGTCGCTTCCACGGTAAGTGCGAGCTGGATGCGCTGGTCTGGTCTTCCTGTTACCGACGTCCTACGCCGATGATGATGATCTGCGCACGTCGGTCGTCGTCGGGGTCACCAATTTAGGCGCGGGATAGCGCCCAGTTTGTTCAATGAAAGACCGGTCCAGTTAGGTTTAGATCATGTATTGTAGATTCCACAGAAGTGCCTTATGAATAACTGACACACAGTATATCACGGTACAATGACGGTCATAGGAATATATTTCTAATATCCTCGTTACAATAACGTGGGTTATTTACAACAATATAATACTTTTTGATTCCTTGAAATTCGACCTTTATAAGACCGGTAACGACGTGTCTGGTGAGCGGTGTGTCGGGGCATAGACAAACATAACCATAGTGTTGTCACTATGGGTTATGTTTGTAATACCACAGATAATGTGGCATTAATTAGTGATATTTGTGCAATCACATTGCACAGTTTAGTAAAAAAAAAAACATTTTAATCGATACAAGTTTACCTACTCAAAAATTTGCTTTAGTACTAAAACTAGTTAAGCAAATTTTTGAGTAGGTAAACTTGTATCGATTAAAATGTTTTTTTTTACTAAACTGTGCAATGTGATTGCACAAAAAATAGTTGATTGCGATTTTTCAAAAATGGGATCAGTGATTTTATATCTTTCAAAATGTCGAAACGTGCGAGCGAGAGGTACATTAGCTCTTGTCATCGCCTTAAGCAATAATCAAAGGTAATTTTAACTAATTCCTGTATTTTCACATGCCAGGTTTTGTCGGAAAAACATATATCTTTAACTTTTTGATATAAACTAATAAAATCTATGTTATGGCTTGTATTCACTGTCTCTGGCAGTTCGCCTTTGTCAGTTTCTTTGCATGTACTCGTAGTTTCTCGTTGTATATTGTAACGTATGAGGGTGAGATTATAAAAAGAACTCACCAACGTTATCAAGAAAAATTTATTTAGGTCGTGGTTCACAGCCGTCACTTGGAAATTGTTATTGTTCCGTGAAGTAGGCGCACTAGTACTGCCCTGGCTATCGCGTAAGTGGAGCGACGCGACGCCGTGGAGTTGACCCTGAGGTGAGAGTGACCGCAGGGACGAGGTGGTGGATGCGCCGGCAGGTCGGCTGTGCGCTGCTAGGTGTGTGCGGCAGATCAGCTGTGTGCGCAGGCCTCAGACGTTCGGTAGGGTAAGTCAGAGCTGGACTCACGAACGTTGAAGACGGAGTTATTTTACTCCCAATCTTGTTCCCTGGAATCAACGTCCAGCGGTAAATAAAAGTCCTCTGCTAATCCTCTCTGATGATGACCTCACAGCATAGGCGAAAGCTAGGACGTACGGCACTGTAGTGCTCCGCGTCACAAGAGGTAGGTTAATTGGCTCGTTACCACACCAGTATGCAAGTAGACGTCCGTTCTCGCTCGTGGCTCTCACGCAACTGTCTACCCCACTACCCGTGTGCCCGAGACAACGTCATCTTATTGACAACTTTGACAAGATCATAGATCACAAACACTACATCCCTTCCTTATCATAAATTTATTAATCAAAGAAGTAAGTTGGTTTCATAATCAACCCAACCAAGTTACATTATTATATTTTGTTTTAATCATTTTCATTTTGATCCTGCTCAGTAATATTTTGATCCTCACTATGAACTTTCCATTCGCCTTCAACTCTCTTCAAGTGAATCACGTTACGTCTAAGTTTTTGGCCAGTTTCTTCATTCCTTACTATTACGTCTCCACCGTCCGAATGTTCTACAACATGCGGTGTCGGTTTAAAGGTCGTCGATAACTTATTTCCTTTTCCCATATCTTTTATATAATACTTTATCTCCTTCCAAGAGTGTTGAATTCTCAGCGTGCCGTTTTCTGTCTCCATACTCTTTTCCTTTCTCCTTCTCTATTTTGTCTTTGTCTCTTACTTCGGAATCATTTATCGTATTATCAGTTATAGAAGGGATTTTATCCCTATTTTGTCTACTAAAGAAAAGTTCTGTTGGCGTTTTCCCTGTTACCGAATGTGGGGTTGAGTTATACATCATTAAGTAATCCCACACACTTTCCTTTAAATCTTCTTTTTGCATATGACTGATTTTTAATCTTTTCAAAATGTCCCTGTTTTGCCTCTCGACCTCACCATTTTGCTGAGGCCAGTAAGGTATAGTGTTGAACAGTTTTATATTGCATTGTCGGCAATATTCCTTGAATTCATCACTAACAAATTATATAACTAACAAATTGCCGTCCATTATCTGCTGTGATTGATGAGGGGTATCCGAGACGACTGAATATTTCTTTCAGCAACTTAATTATCAGCAAACTTGTGATTGTTTTAGTAAATTTTATCTCTTTGTACCTGCTGTAATAATCAATCAGAACTAGCAAGTAGTCGTTATTCGGCAGCGGGCCTAATAAATCTACTGCAACGTCCACCCAAGGAGCAGTGGGGAGATCGCGTCGTTTCATCGGTACAGGGTGGCTGGGTAACCCGACAAGAGTACAACCTTTACACGCTTTTACTCTTGATTCAGCATCTCGGTCAATTCTTGGCTACCAAACTTTTGATCTCAGTCGGTTTTTCATCGCCACTATCCCTGGGTGGCCTTCATGTGCAGCATCCAGTACTCTTTTCCGGAGTTCTTTTGGTATTACAATTTTGTTGCCTCTTAGTAATATTTTATCGTAAAAACAAAGCTCATTTTCAAAAAAATTATATCCTTTTACCTAATCATCCCAATCTTTATTGTACATTCCTATTTTTACGTTTTTTATTTCTTGATCTCGTCCAGAGCATTCTGATAGTATTTCCATAGGAATAGCACAAGGTCTAGACTGTTCCACGATCTGCTGTACATAATCGTCAACGTTTCCAGGAGGGACATTGTGATATTCGCAAAGTCTTGACAAAGGATCGGCGATATTAATTTTACCAGGTTTGTATTTAATATTATATCGAAAGGCTTGTAGCCACAGAACCCAGCGTTCAACACGCGCACAAGGCTTCGACTTCTGTCCAAATAAAAACTCTAACGGCTTATGATCTGTAATTAGATCAAATGTTTTTCCAAACAGAAAAAATTTGAAGTGCTCTACGGCCCAAACCAGAGCGAGTGCTTCTTTTTCTGTTTGGCTGTATTTCCGTTCCAATTCAGTCAAAGTACGGTTGCCATATGCGATAATTCTAGACTCTCTGTTATCATTTTGTATCAAAACAGCCCCTAACCCTACAGGACTCGCGTCAGCAATAACCTGTGTTTCGTCATTAACGTCGTAGTATCCCAATGTTGGCACTTTGCTGAGAGCATGCTTCAGTTTCTGAAATGCTTGGTCCTGTTCATCTTTCCACAAATCTTCTATGTTAGACTTTTTCCCTGATTTCTTCCTCAATAATTTTTTCAAAGGTTCCGTCATTGTTGATAGATTGGGCAGCCATTTATTAATGTAGTTTACTAATCCTAGAAAACTTTGGAGTTCCTCGACTGTCTTTGTTTATTTATTTTATTTATTTATTTATTTATAAACCTTTATGCACAAATTAGTACAACGGCGGACTTAATGCCGTAGGCATTCTCTAACAGTCTACCTTAGGGTGATGCAGAGATAAAACATAGTAGGTGCAACAAAAAAAAGAAACATTCAGTAAAGATATTACATACCTATAATATATAATACATACCAATAATATATAATACATAAATATATAAAAAATAAATACATATACATACATACAATCACATTGTGCAGAGAAAAGAAATTTATATAGAAATACTGTCAACCAATTAATTGTGAGTCGAATCTGCCAGCTTCTTAAGTAAGAATTCTCGAGCCTTTATCTTAAACGAGAGTCGATTGGTTGCCGTCCTGATATTGAGAGGGAGTTCATTCCAGAGAAAGACCACCTGAACAAAGAAGGAATTTTTCTGGAGACTAGAGCGATGAGAGGGACATCGCAGAAGGCGATTACTAGAAGAACGGAGCTGCTTGCTGTGTGCAGAGCATAAATACTGGAAATGAGAAGTGAGATAAGAAGGAGAAGTGGGTTTGTTTAGAAGTGAAAATAGGGTAGTCAAAGCTCTCAACGCTCTACGCTGCCGAATGGGTAACCATTGTAAAAGTGA
Source organism: Agrotis exclamationis (assembly GCA_950005045.1). Classification (NCBI taxonomy): domain Eukaryota; kingdom Metazoa; phylum Arthropoda; class Insecta; order Lepidoptera; family Noctuidae; genus Agrotis; species Agrotis exclamationis. The sequence goes on along the minus strand of OX465415.1, from coordinate 3,621,430 downwards.
CCGTTGTGAGGAAACATGATCATACTTGCGGAGATTGAATACGAATCGAATGCAGTTATTTAGAAGTCGGTCCAGTTTGTTGAGTAGATCTGCATTCAGGTCATAGTAGCACATATCACCATAGTCAATTATGGGGAATATAAGGGACTGAACAAGCAGTGCCTTTACGTGAGCAGGGAGAACATTTTTCAAGCGGTAAAGTGACCGCAACGTTCCGGTGACTTTTCTACTCACACTCGCAACCTGCTTACGCCAGTCAAGGCAAGTGTCGACATACAAACCCAAATCCTTGACGTCAGAGCTGAACGGAATGACAGCACCGTCAAAGATAATTGGTGGTACTGCTAACCCATTCAGTCTTCGCAAACTATGGGGGCTCCCTAATATAATACTTTGACACTTATAGTGTATTCACGGAGACGAGTTAGTATAGCGTCTTCTCTATCGCACATTACCATACAAATGACAAAGACAAAAAAAACTTTTTTAGGGTCAGTGGGCGTTAACAATACTTCAGAAATGTAAAAGTGCGTTCACACTGCGCTTCTTAAAAGTTCGCTTAGTTTATTCCTGCGGCTTCGTCTGTCGTATAAATTAAGAGATATTATTTGATAGATTTTTTTATGGTTACTTACTTTTTTATATGTATATCTGATGGATATGAAGGAAAGAAATAAAATCGAGAGTTAATGATTAAATTTTCTTTATTATATTATAATATCTACTTATACAAGTATCATCATTATCATCACTCTCCGTACTATCACTACTGTCGTCGTTTCCTACATTTATTATGAATCTTTCAGTCATTGCTTTCACATTTCTGTCCATGGCATCCATTTTGGGCTCAACTATTTCTATGACATGCTAATAATTATAATAATTAGTCTTTGGCCTTTTCCTGTAACGAGAATATAAAACGTGTTATAAAACACGTGTTTCAACAATGAGAATATAACAATAACTTAATGATAATAATAACAATGGATGTAGCGCACCTGGGCCAGTTTACTATACAAAAATTGGGAAAAAGTATTTTATTATGATAATGCTCATTTACCTATGACAAAAGAACAATGTTCGATATCCGCCATTATCGCACTATTTCAGTTCACAATGAAAAGTCCTTTTCACAAGCCGGCAAGTCGTCAAGAAAGCAATCAATCATAAAATCCAATACACCAGCCGGTTCACAAGTTGAGCATACAGTCACAAGTAAGAGCACGTCTGCACAGTACGGGAAGTATGAGTAGACTAAAAAGTACTCGTACTGTGTACACCGCCTTAGTGTTTATCACTGACCAATCGCAGTTAAAAAATTGTGTGAGTGAGATAGCGCTCTACTAACTCGTCTCCGTGAATACACTATAGCTGGGTTAACCGCCACCCCGAAACGATCTGACCAGTTTTTGACTGCGCTTAAATCCCGATTCAGCTCGTCGATCGCAGCTGAGACGTTGTCAACACTTGCCTGACAATAAAGCTGTAAGTCGTCAGCATACAGATGATACGCACATTGAAGCTCAGTGGTCATGAAATCTATAAAAATAGAGAAGAAAAGTGGAGATAAGATAGCGCCTTGAGGGACGCCAGCTTCAAGATCACACCAGGTGGAAGAAGTATCTCCAGCAAGAACTGACTGCTGACGACCCTGAAGATAGGAAGAAAACCAATTTAATACCTCAGGAGAGACCATGAGATGGGAGAGGATGGACAATAGGACTTCGTGACTGACGGTATTAAACGCATTGGAAAAGTCAATCAGCATTAAGACTGTAACTTTAGTGTCTTCCATTCCCCGTTTTATATCGTCAGTCATTTTCAGAAGAGCTGAAACGGTACTGTGTCCGGGCCTGAACCCTGACTGAAGAGGACTGATTAGGGAATTTCGGAAAATGAAGTGGGAGAATTGTTTTTGTACACAAGTGTTAGCTCGTTCGATAAAATAACGTCCACAATAGTCATTATTACAATTGTATTCCACTTTTTAAAACAATAAATTCACACTTCTACGGTTCGAACAATTTTATTCGCGATCACCAGGGATTAATTCGACCTGCTCCGCTCGAGGCAAAAACTAGACTGACTGTCGGAGCTAAAATTCACAATTAGCTCAACTTTGACAATAATCAAATGTAGTGAGGGTAACGTAAAAAAATCATATTAAGATCGAATTAATCCTTTTGAACCGATATCGTTTCAACCTAAATGTTTTAACACTTTTAAAATAAACGATTAATTATTCCATAATTATTTTTACTAATTATGGTTACAAAAACAAACGATAAAATCTAACATTAATGTTACCATAAACAAAAAATATACCAGTGTAAAATTCATATTAAGTAAACGATATTTAATTATTTTGTAGTATGGTAACACCGTTCTCACAATTCGTCCATCCTGATAACAGTACACGTCCTCGTGTACATAAGATTATATTAAAAACAGGAACAGTATTACTTTGAAACTAGTAAAATTACTATTTAAATTAAGAAAAACTGTTAACATATACGTACTTGTAAAGATATACAAACAATTTGTTGAACATGTCACCAAAACATACAGGATTTATTTGTTAAACTCAAGTTAAATACATTTCTTTTTTTTTTTATAAAACTTCATACATCTGGACAGCATCTTCATCTTTACAACATAAAACTTTTCAACCACACAACACATATTATTTTGTTTCACAGCGTAAACTTTTTCACAACACTTATTTTTGTTTCACAACGTAAACTTTTTCACAACACATCACACAGCTTCTGCTTTTCGACACTGTATCGCGAGCCACACGCAACGCATCGTGCTCTTTGCGCACCGCGTCTCCGCAGCTTTAGACTCGAACTGGCTCCCAGCTGCTCCACATCGAACCTGTTCAATTTATCTCCCGGCGCCCTGCGCATGTTCTCGTTGTACGGCTTGAGCACCTTACCCATTGTACCGCGTCTCTTCAACGTTGGGCTCGAATCGACTCCCAGCTGCTCCACATCGGACCCATTCAATTTATCTCCCGGCGCCTTGCATACCCTCTCGTCATCTTGAGTAACTCGCGCAATGCATAGCACATCTTTTGCAACCTTGCACACCTCGTGCGACCTAGCACACCTTGTGCAACCTAGCACAACTTGTGCAACCTAGCACACCTTGTGCAACCTATATGCGACGCACACCTTGCGTTTCGCATAGCACACATAGTGCATCTTAGCACACTTCGTGCAACCTATATGCGACGCACACCTTGCGTTTCGCATAGCACACATAGTGCATCCTAGCACACTTAGTGCCACCTATATGTGACGCACACCTTGCGTTTCACATAGCACACATAGTGCATCCTAGCACACTTAGTGCCACATATATGCGACGCACACCTTGCGTTTCGCATAGCACACATAGTGCATCCTAGTTGTAATGCTTAATGCATCTTGCGCTCCATCTATTCCATGAATTATTAAATAATTATACATATTAATCCCTGTTTCTATGGGCTGTAACTTCTCCATGAACTAAAAAAGGACATTATTTATTCAACACATATGACGTAAAACACGATGTACTATCACCCTGATTAGCTACCTTTGTTCCTTCGAACTGTTCATTTTCACTCGCTTAATTTCTTGACTATTTTTCCGTCTGTTTCTTTCCGAAACACAACCACGGATAAATTTTATCCACTGAGTTTACCCCTTTTTTAACAGTCGTACCATATTTTACTAAGGCAGAATTGATATTAGGGCATTTGAACCAATTTTTCATGCTTTTCGTTAAGTAACTTTATCATTATTAAATAATTTTGTAATTTGGAGGATAACTTCGCTAGAAAGTTTTACTTATACCTGCATTATGAGTCTTTCTTGTTTCTACCACAAGGTACATTAATATTTGCTACTCTTACTTATAATCCTTTCATTGTTTTATCAAAATACTTCTTTTGTTAACCTTGCGACCCATCTACTTAACCGGTGTAATGTGGAGGCGACCAATTGGTCGGCTTTCAATTGTCAAAGCAATTGTTAAAAAAATGGCCACAGTTAATGATTTAATGGACATCCTTCCATTTTCGTCGACTATTTTAATCGTTATAATTTAAATTCTATCTCAGTCATAATGCGACCTGTCATTCGCACTAGTGAGTTTAAGACCGATTTTAGATAATAAAAAATCGAAAGAGTTCTTTTGTACGTCTTCTCTTGGCTTGTGGAGAACGAACAGCGATTTAAAATCAATATTCACTTCATTCAAAAAATAACTTTTCCTTATTTTTACTTTTCATTGAAATATTGTTTTGTGCCCACTGTGCGACCACATTTTTATTTTATACATTTTTTTTCGCTGTTTATTCTTAACCGTGAGAACCAATAATGCTTCTCTATTCTTCTTTGTTTTTTTCGAAAGGAGACACTTCCGAGGCGGCCCCACAGTCACCAAGTCAGGATCCGATGACCGGATCCTGGAGAAATCGAGGACAACCCTCAACCTCTATAGGCCCACACATCGTTCTTCGCAAAGTTTTAAGAACTTCCACATGAGATATTTCTGCTTATCCTAATAACATCATAACTTAAATGTGAATATTATGTTTACTATTCTACAATTAAATAACATTATTTTAGTTTCCTTCTTCTTCGTCGATTCACTCTTGACAGAGTGGTCGTGGTCAGCATGTTGCAGCGAGACATCGTGCTGCCATAATTCGCCTCACAATGCGGCACCATCCCTCCCTGTCGGCTGTAATTCTTGTGCACTCGTGTAGCGGACCACCTACAGCAGTCTTGATCTGGTCAGTCCATCGCATGGGTGACCTGCCGCGTGCTCTCGTGCCTTCTACTTTCCCCTGGACAACAAGGCGCTCAATAGAGTCGTTGCCTCTCCGGGACACGTGACCAAAGAACTGAAGTATTCGAGCCTGGACCGTAGCTGACAGACGCTGCTTGATACCGAGCTCTTGGAGAATGGATATGTTGGTACGAAATTCAGTCCAGGAGACTCCAAGCATTTTCCTCCGGCACCACATTTCCAGAGCGTCTATTTTACTTTTTTCAGATTCCTTCAGCGTCCAGGTCTCGGCTGCGTATAGAAATATGGGGAACACCAGTGCCTGTATGAGCCGGGTTTTCGTGGCTTTGGTGATGTTGCGGTTCCTCCATACTTTCCTCAGTCTATCCATGACAGACCTAGTAATAGCCATGCGTCGCTTGATCTCGTCCACGCAACCACCTTGGTTTGATATTTGAGCTCCTAGGTAGACATATGATTGAACGACGTCGCAATTCGCAATTTGAGTGACTTCGGGCGAGTTTTCGTTAGCGCGGTCGACAATCATAATTTTGGTCTTGCTTCTATTTATCCTTAAACCAAAAAAAAGAACTGGTATGTTCCATCTTGGACAGCAAATCCTCCACATGGTGACTAGTAGTTGCGAACAGCGTAGTGTCATCTGCATAGCGCAAGTTCGATAACCTCACACCTCCTATTGATACACCGTCCGTCCAATCTTCAAGAGTAATCCTCATTATCAGTTCGGTGTAGATATTGAATAGGAGCGTCGACTTTAGTTTCCTACGTGCACATAGCACTTCACAGATTACGGTCGCACATAGCGTCCAATATTGTCATGTGCACATAGCACTTCAAAGATTACGGTCGCACATAGCGTCCAATATTATCATGTGCACATAGCACTTCAAAGATTACGGTCGCACATAGCGTCCAATATTGTCGTGTGCACATAGCACTTCAAAGATTACGGTCGCACATAGCGTCCAATATTGTCATGTGCACATAGCACTTCAAAGATTACTGTCGCACATAGCGTCCAATATTGTCATGTGCACATAGCACTTCAAAGATTACGGTCGCACATAGCGTCCAATATTGTCATGTGCACATAGCACTTCAAAGATTACGATCGCACATAGCGTCCAATTTTGTCATGTGCACATTGCACTTCAAAGATTACGGTAGCTCACAACGTCCAATATTGTCATGTGCGCATAGCACTTCAAAGATTACGGTCGCCCATAGCAACGTAGCCTCACAATTTGTGTACATCATTCTAATTTAATAAGAAAGATAATATATAATTATTTTAAAATCTATCATCATGATACTGTAAATAATTCATCTTTATAATTATAACCAGACAAAATTAATCATCAGCACTCTCGCTAGTAGATGATCCTAGACCTTTGTTATTAAAACAAAGTCAAGGATGTATTTTGTCAATACAGAATATACCCTTGTATTTTCACGTTCGGTTTTTTTTGTTATAGGTGTATCATCCACCTCGTACCTGTCATAATCTAAAATTTTCGTTACTCTATATGGCTCGGACCATTTTGATAATAATTTTCGACTTTTACCTACAGTATGTGTTGCCCTCTCAACTCTCACAAAGTCTCCGACTTTAAACTCTAATGGCTTTTTATTTTCTTTTTTCATTATATCTATTCGTTTGTTTTTCTTGTGACCTTTTGGTATGCTCATCAACGTCACCCCTAACGTTGATCACGAAATTCGATTTTCTCTATGATAATAAACGAACGAGCCTTACAGTAGTCACATAAGATGTGTAATGTCCGACATCTTACTCTTAGCTTTGGCTTTGGTTTCGACTTAGACTTTGATTTCGACTTTGACTTCTTTTCCAGTTTCCCTTTGAATTAGACTTTTAGTTTGAATTAGACTTTCACTTTGAATAAGACTTTCACTTTGAATAAGACTTTCACTTTGAATAAGACTTTCACTTTGAATAAGACTTTCACTTTGAATAAGACTTTCACTTTGAATAAGACTTTCACTTTGAATAAGACTTTCACTTTTAATAAGACTTTCACTTTTAATAAGACTTTCACTTTTAATAAGACTTTCACTTTTAATAAGACTTTCACTTTTAATAAGACTTTCACTTTTAATAAGACTTTCACTTTTAATAAGACTTTCACTTTTAATAAGACTTTCACTTTGAATAAGACTTTCACTTTAACAACGACTTTTATTTTAACTTAGACTATAACTCTGACTTCGACTACCACTTTGATTTCAACTTTCACTTCAACTTTAACTTCAATTTCTTTGGTAAGTACTGATTACTTAGACTTTAAGTGGGATTGACCTAGGTCCGTGCAACTAATTCACTTATTAAGCAGCATTGACTTCTAAAATCTATGTAGCTCTTAAAGTTTTACCGTTGTTCAAAACATGTTGGTTTCATTTACTCATTAGGTATGTCTTAATATCTATTTTATCTCTAGTGCAATTTTAATTCATCACGCCCTACTCTCATTCAATTTGGCTTTTTCCTTTTTTCTAGAGTTACATAAAATTATTTTAGTGGTTCTTTCCTTAAAATACCATTTCAGGCACGTGTATGGTCCTCATATGGCTTGAACAGTACAATATTATCTGGACGTTAAGAGACAGTGACCTCCGAGTTCTCCGACGCTTCGTCCCAGAGCAGTCAGGCACGAAACACCGGCCACATCTTGCTCCAAAAACATTATTTGATGTGAAAAAGTGTTTTTTAACAACCTACTTGCAAAACAAACATCATCTATCATTTAGTTATCACGAAGTTTGCTCTTCAAGGGAATATTCGCTTGAGTAATAATCTGTACGGTGGGCTTTACAAGTGGGTACCTCAGTGACTGAACTAAAGCGGCCAACCACATCATGACGTGGACTGTACAATCATAACAATTTAAGCTGTTTGCTTGTACACTGTTGTACAAAACAATCACATCTTGGACTTCAAAATAATGGTCGCTCCTAGCGGCTTATCTAGTTATATGCACATTGCTCTTAAAAAATCGTGTTCGCTCATAGTGGCCTACGTTGGGTGCACATTGCACTTCGAAGATGATGTTCGCTCATAGTGACCTATAACATGTGCACACTGCACAATTATTGCGCTTCAAAATTCATGTTCGCTTCCAAGTTATGTGCACATGTCATTACACATCACGATTTTATTTACAACGTTATAGAATGCAGATGCTTTTGCACTTCAATATATCATTATTATCTACACTTCACATCTTAGCATATCATTACTTCATAGTGGTGTTTTACAATTTTTGTACTTCATATTTTTATTATAACAAAACTGCATTTTAAATCTGTCGTCACATTGATCTGATTGTTTTACTATTTTTTAATTATTACTGAATACAATTATAATCAGAAACGGAAACATATCTAAATTATTTTATTGTAATAAACAATAATTTATTGGCACGTTCCTTGACTTTATTCAACCGAGTAATTGTTTGATTTTTAACTTTTTAAGGTCGAATTCAAGCAGAAAATTTGTAGTACATTCCATTTTCATCCGAGATAATTGTATTTGTCTGTCACATTCCATTGGATTTTTTGTGTAACTAAAATGAAAGCACTTACCCCCAGTCCAGTAACGGCGAAAGGAAAAAAATTCAAACCTGGATCTTTAAGTCTGACCGACAAAGGCGCGTAGCGATCCCGCTTCCGATTTGTTAGCTCGTTCGATAAAATAACGTCCACAATTATAGTCATTATTACAATTGTATTCCACTTTTTAAAACAATAAATTCACACTTCTACGGTTCGAACAATTTTATTCGCGATCACCAGGGATTAATTCGACCTGCTCCGCTCGAGGCAAAAACTAGACTGACTGTCGGAGCTAAAATTCACAATTAGCTCAACTTTGACAATAATCAAATGTAGTGAGGGTAACGTAAAAAAATCATATTAAGATCGAATTAATCCTTTTGAACCGATATCGTTTCAACCTAAATGTTTTAACACTTTTAAAATAAACGATTAATTATTCCATAATTATTTTTACTAATTATGGTTACAAAAACAAACGATAAAATCTAACATTAATGTTACCATAAACAAAAAATATACCAGTGTAAAATTCATATTAAGTAAACGATATTTAATTATTTTGTAGTATGGTAACACCGTTCTCACACAAGCCTCGAGTACTTTTGACAAAAACGGGAGGATAGAAATTGGACGAAATTGATTGGGAAGCGTAGGATTAGAAATTCTTGGTAGCGGACGAACATGAGCTTTCCGCCACAAGGAAGGGAAGACACAGGAATAAAGGGAATAATTAATGATATGGGAAATTGCAGGTAGGAGCTGTTCAAGAGCCGAAACGATCATGTGCCGACTAATGTTATCACAGCCTACTGCTTTGGATTTTATGGAAAGGATAATCTTCTTGATCTCTCCCGGATCAACTGGGGTGAAGACGAAGGGGGTTATATTAGGACGCGTCAGACCATTAAGGAAATCCAAGGTTTGACATTTCGTAGAACTATCAAGAGTGGTGACAGTGCAGAAATGACGATTTAGATCGTCCAGGCAAAGTGTGTTAGGAAGGTCTGAATGTCGCGATCTACCGATACCTAGAGTCCCAAGGAACTTCCAAATATCGGCAGGAGAAGCAGAAGTTATATTATCAAGAATATGTCGGCGTTTAGCATTGCGTATCATCTGATTACACCGATTTCGAGCAGATTTGTAAAGGACCCACTTATCCTCGGATCGATTCCTTTTAAACCTCCGAAACGCACGGTCCCTTCTTCGCATCGCCATCAAAATTCCAGGATTCATCCAAGGTGCAGGAGGGCGCTTCAGCTTGACTTTCCTAACAGGAGCATGGGTGTCATACAGTTTCAGTACAACTTTATTGAAAAAGGTAACTTTGTCATCGACATTATTTGCTTCCTGTAGGGGAGTCCAGTCAACATTAGAAGCATCCTGTGCAAGCAGCTCACTATTCATCCGCGCAAAGGCACGCCTGTACTGGAAAACGGGTTTGGGTTTAGGGGGTTTAAGGATATAAGATAGGAAAATAAGATCATGATGGGAAAAACCAGGAGCGTCAAATTGACCATGTGAGGAGACTAGGGAAGGATTAGAGATAAGGATAATGTCAAGCCAAGTATCATCACCTGTAGTATTATGGTGAGTAGGTTGGAGAGGCAATACATGCAGACTGGCTGACTCGACTAAATGAAGGAGTTTACAGGATCGAGAGGAGTTATGCGCTAGAAGGTTAGTGTTGAAATCCCTCATAATGATGTGATGTGCATACTGTGAACCCAAAGATTCAAGAACCGATTCGAATTCGATGAAATAATCAAGAGAAGGAGGACAATATACCACACCTAGAACAGTTTTTGCTCCTTTGATACAAACCTCGAGAAAAAGAAACTCGGCTGAACTATGAAGGGAAGAAGTGGCAAGAATTTTAAAAGGGAAATCAGCACGGAGGTAAATTGCAACACCACCCCCTCTCTTACCAATTCGATCATTCCGCAGAAGAACGAAACCTGGAAGAGAGTAAGTGGTCGATAGAAGTTCAGGTTTGAGCCAAGTCTCCGAAACCAGGACGGCATGGCATTCTGAATTCTTCAATACTTGTAATATATTTCTTAAGTGGTTTAACTCCATCTGGTGTCGGTTCGTGTCCAAGGAAGCTAATCTTTTGTACTTTGTATAGACACTTGCTTTCGTTCAACAAGACATTATTTTCTTTCAAAACTTCCAAAACTTTAGAAAGTCGTTCATCATGTTGCTTCTCGTCTTTTCCGTACACCAAAATATCATCAATAAAATTTATTACACCATCTAGCCCCGTCAGCATCTTTTCTAGTATTTTTTGGAATAATTCCGGCGCACAAGTAATACCAAACATCAGCTGCTTGTACCTATACAAGCCCTTGGAAGTAATAAATGTCGTCAAATGCCTTGAATCAGGCTGGATCTCCACTTGATGAAAAGCATTTTTTATATCAAGTTTCGAAAAGAATTGAGCTTTTTTAATTTTTGGCAAGAAATTATCCATGCACGGTAATGGATGATTTTCCCTCATGATTGCGGCATTTGCTCGCCTAATGTCTATGCAGAGTCGTATGTCATCGTCATCTTTTAATATAGGTACCACAGGTGAAATCCATCGAGAAGGTCCGTGTACCTCTTCAATGATGTCGCTGTCCAGGAGTTCTTTTATTTTGCTTTCGACCTTATTTTCAATAGGAATTGGGATTCTCCGATATGGTTGTGATACAGGCTTGCAGTTTTCATCGACTGGAATCTCAACCAGTACATCCTTGAATTTTGGAAAAGGTTTAGGGGATTGTGTAATCTTGTTTATTCCAATACCTAACTTCAGGACTCCTAAACGAATAGCAGTTTCTTTTCCCAATAAATCTCTCGATCTTTCTTTAATCACATAAACTGTACTGTAATCTGATCTCTCATTCACTTTAATTTCCGTTTCGAATGACCCTTTAACATTCAAAGGAGATTTACTCCCGTATGAATATAAGTTTTTGTTTGATCCTTTTATTTGGTTAGTACAGCAAACTTTTTTCTTTTTTAGATCTTCCCATGTCTTTTCAGTAATTAAGTTTAGTTTACATCCTGAATCTATAAGCAAATTCAGTTTGACTCCACCCATTTCATATTCGATGGTAGCTTCGTCATCGTCATTCATGTTAAAAACATAATGGTCCTCGTCAGAAGAATCGCCTCCAAAGTTTATTGCGTTTACTTCGTTCCGTTTCTTTTTTATTTTAGAATCGTCATTTTGTTTGTTTTCATGTTTTTGGGGTCTTTTGGGGTCTAGACCTACACATTGCGCTAAAGTGTCCGGATTTTCCACAAGCATTACAATTTTTCCTTTTTGCAGGACATTCCTTGTTTGGCGCTGTATGCGTATTGTATCCACAATCCACATCTACCACATTTACTCGGTTCTGATTTATTTGTCGATTCTTCCATTTTCTTATTCTCATGTTTGCGTTTCATGTCATCAGTCTTTGCGCTGTAATATTTTTTGTGACTTCTAATCGTATTAACATCATTTGGTTTGCTTTTTTGCCCATAATCTTCCAACTGGTGACTCACTATTTCTAAAGTGTTCGCTTCAGTAATGATCTTGTCCAATGTAACAGTGTCTCCTAATGTTAATATTTTTTTCCGTAGTTCTGGCGAGAAACATTTTTCTACAATCTGATCTATGATATGCTCATCAGGGCTTTTTTTTTTTTTTTTTAGCGTTGTAAAATCATCAAATGAGTCCTCCCACCCCGGGCAGGGCGGGAGGGACTGTCAGACTTGTACTGACTAAAATCCACGGTGTCCTTCAATAGCCTTTTATGTTCCGGGGTCACGGTAATGAGATAAGTCCCGCGACCCCGGCAGGCTTTGGCCCTCTTGGGCGGGGCCCCGTCATCGTGCTGACGCTCTTTGAGGCGCGCGTGGAACACAACGCGCCATCGACCCGGGCATGGTCCATGGTCGGGCGGCGAGTTTCCCATGTTCATCAGGGCTAGTAAATTTACATTTTCCCGATTGATTTCTTAACTTCACAACAAACTTCTCAAATTTTTCTCCTTCGTCCTGTTTAATTTGTCGAAATAAATGTCTCTCATAAATTTTATTCTGCTTTGGAAGAAAATACTCATCAAGTTTCTCTATAACTGTTTTGAAAACATGTGACTCAATTGTAGGGTTTTCTTCATAAGCACCGGGTAGATTAAAAACTATTTCTTGGAGTCCTGGTCCTCCTAAAAGTAGCAAAGTTGCTCGCTTTTTTTCTTCTCCTGTTATTCCAGTCGCTTCCAAGTAGATATTGAAAGATCTTTTCCATTGCTCCCATCTTAAAGCAACTGTAGCGTTGTCTCCTTCGAGATCAAGCTTTTCAGGAGCTGGCAATAAGTTTGCCATTTTCTGAGTACGTAGATTTGGGGCGACCTGGAATCGAAGTTGACTTTGGTAAACTGCAGTATGGTATTAATTCGTCCCAAAATCCACAACAAACGGATCAACTGATATTCTGATTCAGCACTGGCTGCCACACAATCACGTACGATTTACAATTTCAAATAGGTTCGTACTGCCTAAAACTCACAATCACACACAATTTAGAACTTTATGTAGGTTTATACTACCTAACAGACACAATAACGCATGTTTTACAGTTTCATGTACGTTCATCCTACATAAAACACATATCACGCACGATTTACAATTTATTGAAGGTTCGTACTACCCAACACACACAATCACGCACGATTTACAATTTACTGTAGGTTCGTACTACCCAACACACACAATCACGCACGATTTACAATTTATTGAAGGTTCGTACTACCTGAGACACAAGTCACGTACGATTTACAATTTCATGTAGGTTCGTACTACCTGAGACACACATCGCGTACGATTTACAATTTCATGTAGGTTCGTACTACCTGAGATACACATAACGCACGATTTACAATTTCATGTAGGTTCGTACTACCTGAGACACACATCACGCACGATTTACAATTTCATGTAGGCTCGTACTACCTGAGACACACATAACGCACGATTTACAATTTCATGTAAGTTCGTACTACTTGAGACACACATCACGCACGATTTACAATTTCATGTAGGTTCGTACTACCTGACACACAAAGCAAATATTTAGTATAGCTATTTTAATAAGAAAAAATAAAAAATACGTATTTTATTTGCACTAAAGAGTATGATACTATTAAGTTTACAAATCACCGGAAGAAGTTTAGGACTTACTGAAAACTAAATATTCAATTACTATTACGCGATACAGATAAGAATGAATAGGCATCAAAATTTTACTAAAATATGTCTCGAGTAGGTAAGTACCCAGACAATAAGCAAAAAATCGATTTTACTAGGTTTAGTTCCATATACCTAATTAAAACACTAATCTTAATTTTTTTTTTCGTTATTTTTTTTTTTTTACATGAAAAATTGTGTTTAAATAGTAACGTAACCTGACCAGTAATTTGAACTCAATCTATATGGAAAGTATAAAATCTAATTTGTAGCGAATGCAGTGGTGAGTGATTATGTAAACACTAATCCAAATAAAAGATTCCGGAAGGCAGACTCGCCACAAGGCGCCTCTACATTAAGCTCGCAAGACCTTCAAACTCAACTCGCGATTTGGAAGGAGGAACAAGACTCGTCAATTGCGAAGGCACTTGCGACTCAAACTGCCTTGATAGCTAAACTGGCGACCGATATAGGGGAAATTAAATCCCAGAACACCCAGATTCAAGCTGCTAACACGGAAATACAAAAATCAAACGAGGGGATGGTTACATCCATGTCTCTCATAAACCAACGGTTTGAGGAGCTGAAGAAAGAAGTTGAAGACCTAAGAAGGGAACGCCGGGAACAAAAGGAATATATAGAAAGTTTAGAGAAAAAAATTCAAGATATGCATCATAAATCAAGGTCGTCGGGCATAGAAATCCGAAATATACCACAAAGTGATACTGAAACCAATGCCACACTTGCAAAAACAATATGCAGCATTGGTGCAGCTGTAGGTGTCTCCATTAAGAACTCTGAACTGAGGGATATTTATCGCTTGCCGGGGAAGTCATCGAACCCATCGACCATATCACGACCGATTATAGCAGAATTCTCTTCTGTTATGATGAAGGACACACTCATATCTGCAGTTCGAACTTTCAACAAAACCAAAGAAAAGCAAGATAAACTGAATACTGGTCTCATTGGCATCTCCGGAACTTGTCATCCGGTCTACGTTACGGAACAGCTTCCGGGTAACACCAAAAAGCTGTATTATCAATCAAGAGAGTTCGCGAAAAAACACAATTTTAAGTTCTGTTGGGTCTCAAACGGTAACATATTTTTACGCAAACAAGAGGGTGACAAACAAATGTTAATCAGCTCTGAAAAATGTCTACAAGGTATAGATAGCACTGGCATGTGACTAGTAATCCATATTGTCAAAAACTTTATTATATTAGCATCTGTCTGTTTAGTATTATTAATTTTTAAAATTATTGTCCTTGCTTCTAAATTTATAAACATACGCAAATTATGTAACATTTACTTAACCACACAAATAAAATCTCAAAATGGCATACATACCCTATACAAGAATACACTCACAACTCACTCATACAAAGACACTACCTATAACATTCAACCTTACACAAAAAAACAAATAACGAACGACATATTGCACATCAGGCAAGTCCTAACTATACAAGACTTCGCTTTGAGTCACCTCTTGCTCTCTCTGCACTCCCCCAATGGATAGCATAATCAGTTTAAGCAGCGAGCTTGACTCGCTAACAGTAGGTGAATCATTTAACTGTGACCCAGAAAATTGTATTGACTATGTTAATAACACCGACAGCAACATAAAAATACTACATTTAAACATCCGTAGCTTACATAAAAACTTTGACCAAGCCCAGCTATTACTACACTCACTGAAACTTGATTTAGACGTGGTTGTCCTTACAGAATGTTGGCTTAGTAAAGTCAGTAATATGCCTGTTTTAGCTGGATATGATTCCTATTGTACCACTATAAACAATAATCAAAATGATGGGATTGTTATCTTTACAAAACAAACTCTCCGGACCTCAGAATGGGAACCAGAGTTTGTGAGTGGGAATTGCTTGGTTTGCAACATAACTAACCAAAATATCGCTATTGTGGCAGTGTACCGATCCCCATCATACAGTTCCAAAGAGAGTACCGAAAATTTTCTAGATAGTTTAAACAATGTCTACGCAAGCTTAACTACATTTAAAAATATAATTCTCGTAGGCGATATTAATATAGATCTTAAACCAAATAGTACTGATAACCGCTGTCTCGAATATCTCATGGTAAATGCCTCCCACGGTCTACTTCCAACCCATCGATTCAACACTCGACTGGATAGCTGTCTGGATCACGTATTTGTTAAAAGTACCCTGCCTGCTACTACCCTTGTACTAAACTCACACATCACGGATCACAGACCAGTGTTATTTAATATTGCTAACAAAAACCCTGGTACTATACCACTTCAAATAGCTACCCGCATTGATTACGAAGCAGTTAAGTTAGATTTAGAAAACTCTGATTTTTCCCCCTTGTACAATATTACTGACCCCAGTTTATCCATGAATACCTTTATAAAAATCATATCTTCAGTCATTGACAAGCACACGAAACAAGTTAAAATCCCTAGGAAAAAAATAATTATAAAACCATGGATAACCACAGGTATTTTAAAGTGTATACAAAACCGTGACCGATTGCATAACAGATTAAGGAAAGATCCCAACAATCTTATTCTGAAAATTACCTATTCGCGGTATCGAAATTTTTGTAACGACTTGCTCCGAAAACTAAAAATTGCCTATGAGAAAAGCGAACTTGAAAAATCTCGGAATAACCCTAAAGCACTTTGGAAAACGATAAAACAAATCACAAATACCACCAAAAAGAAAACTAGCCCGGTCGAACTGTTGGACATTTGTGACAACGCTACATTATCGGCAAACGAAGTGTGTAGATTTTTCAGCAATATAGGACAGAGCTTGGCTGAAAAAATCATGTCCCAGTCTCATCAACCTACAAACCCACCCGGGAGATTAAGTCACATTACGGCACCCAACCCTGCCAACTCTCTTGTGATACTTGAGGTTGATGAAACAGAAGTGGAGTCACTTATTCTCCAACTGCGAAATGACTGCGCAATAGGTTGGGATGGCATATCTCCCCTAGTATTAAAGAGTTGTCGCAAGATCTTGACGCCACCATTGACGTATATTTTTAACTGCTGCCTTCAAAAAGGCATCTTTCCTGATGCGCTCAAAAAAGCTGTTATTCATCCAATTCATAAAGGAGGGAACAGAAACTGTGTCAACAATTATAGACCCATATCAGTCCTGTCAGCGCTCTCTAAGATACTGGAAAGGATCCTGAACAATGCTCTAAAAAAATTCCTCAACAAACATCGGCTCATAGCAGATAATCAGTATGGTTTTCGCTCAGGAATCTCAACTGAGGATGCAGTTCTGGATCTAACACAGTTGGTTGCGAGGAACCTTGACAGTGGAGTTAAAAGTCTAGGGATATTTTTGGACCTCTCTAAAGCTTTTGACACAGTATCTGTTCCCAAACTTATATCTAAATTGGAACTCCTAGGGGTACGAGGAAACTCCCTAGAAATTTTTAAAGATTATCTCACCAACCGGACTCAACGAGTAAAAATAGGAGAACATCTAAGTGACGAAATAATAATAAACACTTACGGTGTGCCTCAGGGAAGCATTCTAGGCCCCACCCTCTTCCAAATATACGTCAATGAGTTGTGTAATTTGGCCATTCCCAACTCTAAAATCTTTGCGTATGCAGACGACACCGCAGTCATAGTTTCCGGACCAAGTTGGGATAGTGTTAAATGCCACGCTGAAGCGGCAATAACAACTATCATGACATGGCTCAACCTAAATTTGCTTACCCTGAATTGCGATAAAACCTCGTACATTCCATTCGCTATTCGACGAAACAACTTACCTGAAAAGTCATTCTCCATAACAGCTCACACCTGTTCCACACAATCCCCACATTGTTTATGTCCAAAACTCACAAGAACAGATAATGTGAAATATTTGGGTGTCCAAATAGACGGAGGACTACGATGGGACAAACAGGTTGACGCTGTCACGGCTAGGACTATGAAACTGTTGCATACTTTCAAATCACTCAGGGACTCGGCAGCGCCTGAAACCCTGAAGATGGTGTATTATGCATTATGCCAATCAGTCATTGGATACTGCATCACAGTATGGGGTGGTGCAAACAAAACTTGTTTCCTGAGGATTGAAAGAGCGCAGAGAGCCGTGCTGAAGGTAATGCTTCGCAAACCTTATCGCTATCCCACTACGAAACTATACGCTGACTTACAAGTACTTACTGTTCGCCAGCTCTTTCTATTGCGGTCTATCTTAAGTAAACACGGTAATGTGCCTCCTACTGACCCTAAAAAAAGGAGGAAATTAGCCATTAGCACCCCCCACAAAACCGCCTTCGCTCAACACCAATACTACACATTAAGTACATACATGTACAAACAAATTCACAAAAAAGTAAACATAGTCGATCTAAATAAACATGAAATAAAATCAAAACTAACGGATTGGCTACTGAAACAGGACTACCTGAATACAGAGTCTTTACTCAAGTATGTCGTCTAACTATCTAATGTCTAATTACATACCCATACACACATATGTACATACACAAACACACACCCGCACATACACAAACATACACACACCCGCGCCCACACATATACATTCATACACACTCACACACAAACACATATCAAGTGAATGTAAATTATATTTCTCTGCATGATATTCCTTAAACGCTCGGGTAGATCGACACAGTCTACTATTAATATTGTAGCATTAATTTTAGGCCGAATCACTGTCTCTCAAGATACAGGTTACCTAGTTTGAGAGGCAGGGTTTTCCTTATTGTGTACAGATTTTTGTTTATAGATTGTACTGTATTGTCTACTACCAAAGCTCTTTTAAACTGCCCTTATTTTACATTATGAAATCTGTATATTTTTTGTGAAATAAAGTTTATTATTATTATTATTATTATTATTGTTTACAATAATCCGACACAATACCTGCCCACTGTATGATTCATCGGAATTATTTTAAAATCAACGAAGTGCAATGATAAACAAGACAAGGTACCTACCCACATATTATTGGTTGGTAAATTAAGCTCATAGATAAATATTTCATTTCATTTGAATGCATTCCTATAATACCTTACAATCACAGCTAGCAACACAGCATAGTGAAGAATACCAAAGCTTAATACCCACTTTGTGCCAATTATTATCATTGTTATTTTTTTTCACATTTTTTTCCAATCAATCATACATCCAATTCATAAAAGTACTTCAGCCCATCAAATTATTTCCGTACCTACATACTTTATTAACCATCCTTTCCCCTTTTTTTTTTTAAATTATGATATTTAACCACTGACCTTTTATCTCGTCGCCACATGTAGTGCTCCGCGTCACAAGAGGTAGGTTAATTGGCTCGTTAACACACCAGTATGCAAGTAGACGTCCGTTCTCGCTCGTGGCTCTCACGCAACTGTCTACCCCACCACCCGTGTGCCCGAGACAACGTCATCTTATTGACAATTTTGACAAGATCATAGATCACAAACATTACAGGCACTAAGGGTGTTTGTGATTATTGGTCGTCATCAGATCGGAGTTTACAAGGCAAGAACAATAGTTCTATTAGCGTGAAGCATTAACACACAAAATAATAGTAAGGCCTACGAGCGTATGTAATACTCGAGGCTTAAAAAATAAAACCATCAGACAAAGAAAAAAAATATGAACACACAATAATTGAGTCCGAAGGTACCTACTCAATATAAATAAAACAACACATGAGCTAGCAGTTATAATAATTGATTGGTTTGCTTTGGCACTTACCCTAAACCGGGGCGAACACTACACAATTTTTTACTTAAGTTTATTTACTTAAATATATATTTTCTTTTAAATTATTAAAAATTATTTTATAAATCGTCTGTCTGTACAATGTCGCAAGATTCTCATAAAGAGACAGCGAGCGTGTAACAGACGATAAGGACTACTGGTGAATGAGCCCCGTTGTCTCCTGTGCGAGCTTATTATAAATTTTATACTCATGAGCACATTAGTTACTTCACTTTAATTATCCACCGGTTAACGTTGAACAAAACGTCTTCCGGCTACAACACCAAAACTCTGTAAAAATTCAGAACTACCCGCCCATACATGACTTTTAGTCTCGACGCGAAATTAAACATTTTACGATACCCTCAAGTACGAGTTTTTTTTTGTCGGTTGACGTAGAACATTGCGTATGACTATAACACGAAAAGGAATGTGTAGACATTCCTTGCATTCCATTGTAACTATTTTGTTATACGTTGATTAATGAATTGATTATAGGTCAAAGGAAAACGTTGATAATTCACAACGTTACAATATTGCGGCTGCCTTTTTCTGTATTACTACTCATAGAACTGATCTCAGTTTGCTTCTTCTTCGGTATATATCTCTGTTGGTTATTTTTATTTCCTAAGTTGTTTATGTTTGGGCACGCCGCAATCGCGGCGGTAAGACCCCTCTTTGAGGAGTGGCTGGATAGGAGTCACGGCGTCCTGACCTACCGCATGACGCAGGTCCTCACCGGACACGGAAGTTTCGGGAGGTACCTGTGTCTAAGGAGAAAGGAGGAAACGCCTGGGTGTCACCACTGCGAAGATCGCCCGGAGGACACAGTAGAGCATACGGTGCAAGACTGCCCCGCTTGGGCAGAGCACCGACGCACATAGGTCCTTTTCGATAATCTACGCGTGCAAAAATACAAATGTAAAAAAAATATTTTATAACTTGCTCTTTCTACAGAAATTGGTGTGTGTGATTAGGTGTATGTAAATTATGTTTGAAATAGGTAATAAAAGAAACAAAGACAGAATTTACATAGGTGATTCATAAAAAAATGATACAAATACTAGGAAAAATTAACAAGAATTCATCGTGTCCTTAACATGTTTCATTACTGTATCGACATTTCGGCTTGCGATGTTTTCATTCCGCCAAACGTTAAAAATCTCCTTACGTTTAACACCGACCGCTATATCTGAAAAAATTATATATTTATTCTTACGGCGGATTACGGCACATAAAAACGGCAGTCTTTTATAGTTACTAAACTACACTTACCGTAAAAAAATATTTCAACACCAATTCACTCCAATCACATTAGTTCTACTCAAATGTATTCAGATGAAATGCTCTATTTAACACTAATTTGTTGATGCTTTTATTATTTGATATAGTTAAATATATACATATCATAGCAAACTAATTTATACAAAATTATAAAGTCTTGACTATCAGCTCAAGTTCAAAATTTAATTTATAAATAATTTCTCACAAACAAACCTACGTGATCGAAACTTCTGTACTGACTGGCGGGTACACCCACAACGCGTGCGTTGGATATGTCAACAACTTGCAACTTGTACGCTCATTTATTCATCTAAACTCGCGTGATACGTTTAGATATTGAGTGTTTTGTTTTGCCTGGCTAGTTGACCATTTATAAAAAAAAACATAATCCATTTGCATCACCTAAATTTTAAACATTTTGCACGCGTAGATTATCGAAAAGGACCTATGTGCGACGTGTCCTCACGGCGGCGATAGGCGGAGACCTCTCGCGCCCGGCATTGGTTGCGGCCATGCTGCGGGGCGAGACGGAGTGGGAAGCGGTCGCCTCCTTCTGCGAAGCAGTAATGCTCGCGAAGGAGGAGGCGGGCCGCGTGAGAGAGAGGACAGTGTCCTCCCTCCGCCCCAACCGCAGCGGTGGACGCCCACGGCGACGGACGTCGCAAGACGATCTCCGGCCACCGTAGGCGCGGGCATGCGGGCGGCGAGTAAAGGGCAACTCGCTGCCCGACCATGGACCATGCCCGGGTCGACGGCGCGTTGTGTTCCACGCGCGCCTCAAAGAGCGTCAGCATAATGACGGGGCCCCCTCTCTAGAGGGCCAAAGCCTGCCGGGGTCGCGGGACTTATCTCATTACCGTGACCCCGGAACATAAAGGGCTATCGAAGGACACCGTGGATTTTAGTCAGTACAAGTCTGACAGTCCCTCCCGCCCTGCCCGGGGTGGGAGGACTCATTTGATGATTTTACCACGATAAAAAAAAAAAAAAGTTGTTTATGTTTGTCATACTACCAGAAGCAACACTTAAACTTTGAACATTTGATGTCACGGCGTCCTTGTATGTTCTTATTTGTGTATAATTTACATTCCCATTTTCTAAGCTTTCCGTATTCGTATTCCTTTCCGTGTCCGTTGTTGTAATATTCAGCTGTCGAGTCCCTTTCTCTTTTAGATATTATTCCAATCCTTTTCTGTATGTACAATTTTCTTTGGTCATAATATCTCTAATTCTCTTTTCTTTTATAAAACTAGGGCACTTCTTGTACATTGCCATGTGCGGTCCTTTACAGTTAACGCAAACATATTCATTTGTTTCGCAGTTTGGGTGTTGATTGCCACATTTGGGGCATATTGTTTTATTAGTTGGGCATGATCTCGATAGGTGACCGAATTTCCAACATCTGGAACACTGTGACACTGGAAACGTATAGGGTTCCACTTTAAACCTACAACCGTAGCCGTATACGTACGGTGGCAAAGTAGCACCTTTAAAACATATTCGAACTGTTTCCGAATCAATCCATTCTCCATTGTCCGATAGTTTTTTAAGTCGTTTAACTGATAGAATTTCATTCTCACAACTCACATTTTCCAAAATTTCTTTCTCATCTGTTTCCAAATCTACTTGCCTCAGAGTCCCATAGCATAAATTGAGTCCATCCGTCATTTGTGTTCTATAACCTAAATTGGTCATCTTTTCACAATTCATCAACTTTGTAGCACTTTCTCTATTTTCGAAATGAATCAAAACCCTGAATGCACTTTTATACACCATTTTGATTATATTAGGAATATTACATGATCGTAACAGCTTCGCCATTCCAAATTGTTTCGGCAAAGTTTCTTTTCCAGTCACACATATAATATGTTTCTCCACTTCAATATTCTTATCACCTTCCGTCACCAAGCTATTATTGACCGAGTTTTCCTGTTTGGTTTTTTATGCCCCCTAACTACGGATACAAAACCATCTTCCTCCACGATCTCCTCATCATCCTGCCGCCCTCTCTTCTCCACAACTCGTTGATCCCACTTTTCACTCTGCCTCATCTCCTCCATTAACGTAGTATCAAATGATTGCTCACTTTCCATAACTATGCTCTGCGTTTCATTGTCCCTTGAGTCACACGAACTCACACGTGTTCACGCCAAAAACGTTGTCGTCCCTTTCTGGCAAACGGTAGCGGCCATTGGTTGAAGAGCGACATGACGTTCGACGATACAAGGACAGTAACCGTCTTTTTAATTAATGCGCATGAGAGCTTACATCAGTACGCATTTGATCGCCACCCGCTTCGCACCGCTAATATAAAGAAAAGCGTTCATCTTCGTTAACCCCGGGAATTCGCGTTTCGGTCGCCAGCCAGCTCCAGGCCAGACGGAAGGATCAGCGCAGAGAAGACCAAAGGTTAGTGCCAAACCGTATAGCTTTTCCGGGAACCAACAGGCGAACCAACCCTCATCTCATAAAAAATAATTAAAATAAATTTTCACCCAATAACGCTTCACCATATTTAATGGTCACTTCGGACCGGATATTGGAACCAGAATCCTATATTTTCCTAATAATCCATAATATAATCCTATAATTTCATTTAATCCTATTATATTCATTAATATAGAATATACCTACCTTTCTAGTAGTACATTCCAGAACAGTCATTACGACTTACCCACTAATTATCTAATAGCGAGATAGTTGAATATTATATCTAGAATTTGCTTGTTCAGTGCTATAATCAAAGTACCTACTTACTTTCGACAAAATGTCGACGCAAATTAAAATAAAAATGGTCATTGCTAAGAAACAAGCCACCTTTGCAAAATTAAATGGATATTTTGAATCCTCTAAAAGGCTTATAACGTCTTCAACAATTAATACGAGAAGCATAGGGGAATTCTTAGCAGAGACGTCAAATATAGGGAAATTATATGATGATTTCGTGAAGTTGTGTGACGAGCATAATGAATGGTTATTGAAGGCGGACCCGGACTGCGAAATCAGTTTCAGTGACTGGAGCGCATTTGAAACACTATATTCGCAAGTTAAATATAAACGAGATGAATTAATTCATTCGCAAAGTGCGCAAGTAGTCAGTGTACCCACATCTGCCAATTATTCGTGCAGGCTCCCGGCTTTGGAACTTTTAAGCTTTGCGGGTCAGCCAGAATCGTGGCCATTGTTTTATCAATGTTTTAAGACGAACGTTCACGATAATAAAACCTTGACCGACGGCCAGCGAGTACAATATCTGGTGGGGAAATTAAGTGGAGTCGCACTTAATGTGTTCGCGGGAATATTGCCCAATGAGGACAAATTATTCCACTATTTGGGACTCATTAGTAACAAAATACCAAGACAAGAGGTTACTTGGGTCAACATATTTAAATAATATAATGGATATAAAACCGGTGTCGGGTTCGTCACCCTCACAATTAAATAATTTCATTGAACGAGTAAATTCCTCCTGGTCTGCACTTAAGCAGCTAGATATAAAAGACTTAACAGATTTTATTTTTACGCATATCGTTTTAAAGAAGTTAGATCCGCAGGTGGTTCAAAGTTTCGAGTTAACGGTTAAAGATAACGATCTACCCACTAGCAAAGAGTTAGTGGACTACCTCCGTCATCATATAAAAATTATGGAGAGGTCGGCAGTGATCCATCAGACTGCTGCCACCAATAATAATAAGGTTGTGGATGCGAAATCAAAACCCCGCCCGAATAACAATAAAAACTTTCATAGTTTCGCTATTACCGAGAATAGTCATAACGGTGAAAGCGCTTGTTTGTTTTGTAATAAAACGCAGCATAGCCACCTTTACGAATGCATGGAATTCAAAAGGCTTGCAGTGAAGGAACGCTTTAATTTCGTAAAAGACAAGAGACTTTGTATCAATTGTTTTAGTAACAAACATGCCACTTCTAGTTGTGGTTCGTCAAATACGTGTAAGCAGTGTCATAAAAAACACCATTCGTTGTTACATTTTGAACGGGTTCAACCAACGCACGCTGAACTGGGTACGACAGTTGGCGCGGGGGCGCCCGCTGTGTGTATGCATGCGCGTGTAGACACGCCGGCGCCCACTGCGCGCGAGTGTGCGTTATCTAAGGAATGCGGTCGTTCTGGGAACTCAATTACGCTAATGACCTGTGACGAATCCAAACCTTGTAGTTTGTTAAATAATTTAATTGTATTACCAACGGCACAGGTATATGTTCCGGTGAATGGAAACCGTTTGTTAATGAGATGTTTAGTAGACAGTGGTTCTCAGAATAACATTATTACTCTCGCTTGTTGTAAGAAATTAAAATTAAATATTCATCCGCTAGTTAATTCATCCTTGAAATCAGTGGGGTCAATCTCAGCCCCAATTAAAGGTTATGTGTCTCTCACAATTCAATCGCGAGTGAGTGATGCGCATTATAAACTGAACATGTTGGTTATAGACCATATTACTGAGTCGTTACCGACGCGCGGAATTCAAGCATCGTTTATGGATCAGTTTAAGGACTTACCACTAGCAGACGATGGTTGGAACGTGTCTGGAGATATAGAAGCGATTCTAGGCGCTCAACTATTCGCGTTTATTCTGTTAGGGGGTAAGGTCGTTCCGCGTCCACTCGCGTCGTCAGCTGATTTAATGGACACCGCTAATTGCATACCTCATGCTATAGAAACCACGCTTGGCTATATTGTCATGGGTGAGATACCTGCTGTCAACCAAGGCAGTATAGCCTGGTCCTTCGGCCCGCTAGTAGATAATTTAAACCATTCAATCTCAAAATTCTGGGAAATAGAAGA
Source organism: Agrotis exclamationis (assembly GCA_950005045.1). Lineage (NCBI taxonomy): Eukaryota > Metazoa > Arthropoda > Insecta > Lepidoptera > Noctuidae > Agrotis > Agrotis exclamationis. Next base: position 3,595,991 of record OX465415.1, on the reverse strand, counting down.
GGTGCCTACGGTAAAAATAATAAGTCCGGAAAATCAGATTTGCGAGGATTTTTATAAATCAACCGTTACTAGAGACTCGGGCGGTAGGTACATTGTGTCCTTGCCATTCAAGGGTGAACCTAAGTCGTTAGGTAACTCATTCATTCACGCTCAGCGTAGATTGTCTGCGTTAGAGCGTAAATTTCATTCGCATCCCGCTTTACGTCAAGCTTACAATGACGTCATCGCTGATTATATAGATAAGGGTTACTTATCGGAAATCCCTTATTCTTTCCCCGCTACTCATGAAGGTTATTTCATACCACATCACGCTGTCGTCCGGCCTGAAAAGTCGACGACTAAAACTCGCATAGTTTTAGACGCAAGTGCTAAAACTGACAGCGGCAAGTCGCTGAATGACTTGTTGCACACTGGGCCTAATTTGCAGGCCGATTTATTTTCGCTTTTACTCAACTTTAGATATTTTGAAGTTGCAATAACCGCTGATATACGTCAAATGTATCTTAGGATTTTACTGTCCGTAGATGATCGCAAATATCAAAAGATATTATACCGTTTCAACGATACTGAGCGTATTCGTATTTTTCAATTTAATTCCGTAGCTTTCGGACTGCGACCAAGCCCATTCTTAGCAATGCGTACTGTCCGCCAGTTAGCTGAGGACTATCGAGAACCTTTCCCTCTCGCCGCAGAGGTTGCTTCTAAAGAACTATATATGGATGATTTAACTACCTCTGTGTCGACTGTCGAAGATGGAACTCGTCTGGCGGACGAATTGCTCGCGTTGTTCAAGAGGGGCGGATTTGACCTCGTCAAGTGGGCGAGCAACTCTAAAGAGCTTCTTGCGCATTTGCCTGAGTCATACCGCGCGGCGATTGAGTTCACAGATGATGACGAAACATTAAAGGTCTTAGGTTTGAAATGGATACCTACTTCTGATGTGTTCTCGTTCGCCTCATCCGCTGCGACTATGGGTAATACTAAGCGCGCCATACTGTCTACGGTTGCTCGCTTATTTGACGTGTTGGGGTTCGTCGCACCTGTTGTCCTTTATGCAAAGCTTCTAATACAGGATCTTTGGCTCGCTAAGGTGGGATGGGATGAGGAGCCCCCAGAAGTCATTACTGAACGCTTCGTTAGGTTCAAAACTGAATTACCGTCATTATCTAGTTTACAAATACCGCGCCATCTGGGTGTCGCGGCCGGTTGCATAGTCAATTTGCTCGCCTTTGGCGACGCTAGTATGAAGGCTTACGGCTGCGTCATTTACCTACATATAACAAACCCTAATAGGGATATATCCGTACATTTAGTATGCGCTAAGTCTAAGGTGGCTCCACTGAAGACGATCTCTCTGGCGAGGCTTGAATTGTGTGCCTCACTAATGCTCGCTAAACTTGTAAAACAAGTTCATACTGTTTTCCATAAGCGATATCCTATTAAAGAGATATTCGCTTTCAGTGATTCCACTGTCGCTCTATCATGGATTCACTCTTCCCCGCATCGCTGGCAGAAATTCGTTGCCAACCGCGTGACTGAAATACAGTCAAATTTATCCCCAGACCGCTTTTTCCATATAAATGGAATAGAAAACCCTAGTGACTGTTTATCAAGAGGCTTACTACCTTCTGAAATCATCCATCACCCGCTGTGGTGGCAAGGTCCACCGTGGACTTGTAATCCAATCGCTGAGTGGCCAATAGTGGCATTCGACCCGTCGAATGTCGACGGGTCCATCCCTGAAGCAAAGGGTTCCGTAACTTTAACAGTAGTCTCCCATCAATCTCCTTCAATACTTCTGGAGCTGTCTTATCGAGTCTCATCTTGGAAAAAGCTACTACGCATCATAGTGTATGTTCTGCGATTTGTTCGCAAGTTACCTCGAGCTTCTTTAATTCAGGTTTCAGACCTTGAAGTCGCTGAGTTTGCGATTATTCGCGAGTTACAGAACAAATACTTTGCCGCTGAATTAAACAACATTAAAAAAGGTAACCTGCCCTCACCTTCATTGAGGAAACTTAGTCCGTTCATAGATAAAAACGGTTTGCTTCGAGTTGGTGGTCGACTGACAAACGCTCAGATACCATTTGAAAATCGGCATCCATTGCTGCTTCCACGTCGCCATCAACTGGTGGACCTTTTGATAGATGACTGTCATCGATCCAATTGCCATACCGGTTCCCACCTTCTCATGTCATTGTTAAGGCAACGCTATTGGATCATTTCCGCTCGAAATATTATTCGACAACGCATACGTCAATGTAACTTTTGTTTCAAGGTTGCCCCCTCTCATCCCACGCCTATGATGTCAAGCCTACCTCCGGCACGTGTACAAGAAGCCAAGGCCTTTACTCACACAGGGGTAGATTACGCTGGGCCGATAGCTATCACTATGACACGCAAGCGGGGCGTTAGAAGTCAAAAGGCTTATATCTGCGTTTTTGTGTGCCTGACTACCAAGGCCATACATATTGAGATTGCATCGGACTTGAGTTCGGAGACGTTCTTGGACGCTTTAAAGCGTTTTCTGTCACGACGAGGGCCAATATCTGTCCTGTATTCCGATAACGGAACAAATTTTATTGGGGCAAAGCGTCAGCTAGACGAGTTATATACGTTTCTAGCTTCTAAAGATACGTCTACTGCATTCAAAACGGAACTAAACAACCGTAAAATTACATGGCGGAATATTCCCGCGCGCGCCCCCCACTGGGGAGGAATTTGGGAAAGCAATATAAAATGCATAAAAACCCATTTATATCGTTGCATCGGGCAACAATTACTGTGCTACGAAGAATTATTAACAGTGTTGACTCAAATAGAGCACACCATTTTGACTCCCGCTCACTTCCTCAACACTACCCCGCTGCAGTCGTTGCCAGCTTGCGAGGTGGACGCATCCGTGAGCCTTCATAGTAGGAAAAAATTATTAGATAGCTTGGTCCAAAGTTACTGGAAAAGGTGGCACTTAGATTATCTGCACACTCTCCAGTTAAGACAAAAATGGAATACTCCTGAGGTAACCATTCAGCCAGGTACACTTGTTCTCGTTCACCAAGATGACGCTCCACCACTTCGCTGGCCTACGGGCATCATTGAACAGGTATACCCTGGCAGGGACGGAGTCGCGCGTGTTGCGTTGGTACGCACGACAAATGGAACTTTCAAACGTCCTGTCGTTAAACTGTGCCCACTTCCGTCCCAATAATTTAAAATAATTTAACTTAATTTAACCTAGCCTAACTTATCTTTATTCGTCTTAATTCATTGATAGCACAGATACAATCACTCTACATACCTACTCGTATCTTTACATGTACAGTCGCCAGCACATCAAGTTACCCCACTTTGACCTTGAGCGCGTTATGAACACGAACAGCGAGAATCGTGCGAAAGAGATAAATGTATTTTTAGCTGTTCTTGCTTTTAATGTTTCGTGCTGCAGTGCGTGCGTGAGAATGTGTGCGTGTGCGCGTCGTAGTGTTGAATAAGATACTTTCTATGAGAAAAAACAAGTTAGCAGGTTGCGTACTTGAATGAAATCAAAATACTGGCATGGTAATAAAATAATTTGGCCGGACGGGGCGTCTGGCCTATATCAAACATCTATGTAATGTAGGAAAAGGGATGATTCCTGAGTTAAAAATTTGATTTTATTTAGTTCGTTAGATAAATTAGGTATTGAAAAATATTGGTAGGTATTTCTGTTATATAAAATCAATAAAATGTTACCTCACTTTCCGTTAAAAGTGCACCGAATTGTGATGTCAATCGAGTTTTCGATTTCGTTAATTATTTATAACGTCACAAGCCCCTACTCCCGAGCGTTTTATCTTTGTCAATATTCATTGATTTAAAAAAACCTAAATACGTGTTCAATATTTTTTAAAAATCTAACTGTCGACCTAATAGGTCTGAAGAGTTTGTTTCGTTGAACGCGCTAAGCTTAAGGAACTACTAGTTCGAGTGAAAAAATATTTTTGTGTTGTCTAATCCATTTATCGAGGAAAGCATAACAATATAACATCACGCTTTGGCTCATACGAGGGGAGCAGCAAAGAAAAATGTAGGAAAAGCGGGAAAAAATATTCCTTACTGAGAACTATCGTTGCGTGCGTTAACGGTTTTAGATACGCTAAACTCATATATGACGGAATTATGCCTCATTAAAAGTTTAAAAAAAGTCTGTAAAAGTATACCTAAGTGTATCTTTTAAGGTTAACTCACTGTAACCTTGTTCATGGAAATTAAATTGGTTTTGAAATAATGCATTATTTGCGAAAGTAATTTATAAACACGATATTAATCCTTATCCAAATCAATACGTTAATCATTACAGTAAGCATTTCATTTTGAACAAAATTGCCCATGATTTCAATTAATACTTACCTATCTTGGGAAATATCATAGTATCAAAATAATGCTGCAACAAAATGGGCAGGTCACAATCATAAATAAATTGAAAATCAATTTAGTTTGCCAGTTACAAGTATTGAAAAATATTGAACACGTATTTTTGTTTTTTTAAATCAATGAATATTGACAAAGATAAAACGCTCGGGAGTAGGGGTTTGTGACGTTATAAATAATTAACGCCTGCAACATAATTATACCGACGGAGTGACTTTTGTGATTTTTAGAAGCGTTGTATCTTCATCAATTTTGGTTTACTTAACAAAGGAATAAATACGTGTCAATAAATTTTTGATATTCTATATTTCGAATCAATTAAATTTTTTGAGTAAAATAGCCTATTGTGGCGGTAAGATCCCTCTTTGAGGAGTGGTTGGAGAGGCTTGGCGGCGACCTGACATTTCGCCCCTTATGCAAATCCTCACCGGACATGATTGTTTCGGGAAGTCAGGGATTTAGCGGCAGGCGAGTTGAATGGGGAGCAGTAAGAAAGCGTCAGGGAAAGGCCTCACGCTCCAGCCACCGTGCACCGCCGAAAACGCCGTCGGACACCGCGGGGCAAATTACGGCCACCATAGGTACTGACTTGCGGACGGCGAGTAATGGATAGCTCGCCACCCGACGAAAGACGCGGCCCGAGTCGTCGTCGCGTTGTGTTCCACGCGCTCCCCAAGGGAACTGACGGGGTCTCCATAGGGCCAAACGCCAAACGTGGGCAGAAGCTGCTAATAAATAAAAACCTATGACTACCCATGTTTTAAAAATAAAAATCTATTCTATTCTATGGCCAGATATGGAGTATAACAGACAAAAAAGAAAAAAGTTTATTTCGTGTTTTCGTTTAATATTATCGATTTATTTTTACTTTAGTTATAAAAATATTTTCGGGGGAACCATTCCTCATTTCCCACTAATAATAACGTGATATAAGAAAAACGAACATTTTATCAGCCTAGGGTAATTTATGAACAGTGTATAAGTGGTTCCTCTCTCAAGAGCCCTGACCATCGCCCGTAGCTCGGATGCAGTTCGCGATGCTGATGGGTAGTAGCCATCAGCATCGTGATTTCCGTCATGGCATATAATATTATGTGTCGGTTTTACTGCCTAAGCGCGCATGTTTCACATCAATTTAATTTATCAGAGAAGGACATAGGATAGGTTCCTACGAGAACGCGTGTGAAACCGCGGGATAAATCTATACCTACTATTATAATAAAATAAAGCTGCAGAGTTTGTTTTTCTTTGGTTTAACGTGCTAATCACAGAAACCACTGGTTCATATTGAAAAATTCGTTAATTGTTGAATAGCCCATTCATCATTCATTCAGGAAGGCTACGCAGGGGAAGGCTACGGAGGCTATAACAACACAGGTTCTATAACAACACGCTACGACCAGAATGAGCGCAGCATCAATTAAAAATGTTTAAAATAAAATGCGCAATAACAATCCTTATCTTTTTATTTTTAAACATTTAATTTATTTTATACAAAACTTAAAAACAAATACTTAAAATTAAAATATAAAACTATACCATTATATTAAAAGAAATATATTTATTTTTTACAAGCTTGTAGTTTTATTTTTAACAGTTTATTATACAGTTAAGATTGCCAAGAAGAATTAAATGCTGCTTTAAATTAAAAAAATAAAACTATACCAAAACTACTAGATTATATTTATTTTTACAAGCTTGTAGTTTTATTTTTAACACATGAATTATACAGTTAAGGTTGCCAAGCAGAGTTAAATGCTGTCGCCAAACAAAGGTAAGCTTTTACCTGGTTTAGTATAACTTGACTGGGCTGTAAAAGGCCCGGCGCCCACTGGTGGCATGGCACGACAAGGGATTTTTCTAATATTTGCAGATGAATTCAAATCTTATCTAACACTGTTAATCACTCACATTTCATTATATGGCACAGCCTGCTTTCGTAGCCTTCGGTACACGTTCTGGCTTGCCGTGTCATACCGAAATGTGTACGCTAAACATAATAGAATAAGATCTCAAATAATTTGCGTTTACTAAAATCCCTTATAGGTCCATGCCGCCAGTAGGTGACGGCCGTAACTTAAATAATAATTATCACCAGCAATAGTAAAGAAAAAATCTCAAGAAAATAACAATGGTGCAAAAAGAAGTTTAACATGTTTTACAGTATACATTATTTTATTATCTATAACATTATTTGAAGAATTATCCATACTAGTATTATACATGCGAAAGAAACTGTCTATTTGTCACGCCTACACGGTGAAACCGCTGGCCAATTGTGATACAAATTATGGAGATAGTTTATTTAAAGCCTGGGGAAGGACATGGAGGAAGCCAGTTTATTATGACACAACATCAACAAGCGACATGTCTGCCGTCTTACCCAAATCGAGCAATGGAAGATTTTTTTGGCGTTTCAGAAACAGTGGTTGAATACAATACCGAAATAAATTTCATTTGATAAATAAAATAACAACAATATGAAAAGAATTGTAAACTTATTACGACGAAGGTTTGTGACAATGGATGGATGAGGATAGGTTTCTACGGAAGAGCAGTTGAATGAAGTGCATTAAGTATATACTTGTGCCATCGGAGTTCGTCATCTGATAAATTCAGACTACGACACTATACGCCGTGCACTCAGTGTCCGACACCGAGTGTCTTTGTGCGGCCTATAGTATGGTAGATTAAACTTAAAACCAAGTTTACTCGGATCTTATTAGTTCATAATTATGCCATGACCTATAAAAGAGCCCGAACTTGACCTCAGAAATACGCAACAAGATTGGCCTTTAGCCCGATCCGCACACAACAGTTCGGCACAGTGCCGACGCTATCCGTACTCATCAGTGACAGTGACGTTCAGTGATCACTGAATATCACTGAACGGCACTGTTACTGATGAGTACGGATAGCGTCGACAAAATGTATGCGACAATATCATATTTCACTGACACTGATCGATACGTTACTAATCGGCACGTGTCGGCACCGTGCCGGCACTGTTGTGTGCGGATCGGCATTTAGTTGGTAAAAAATATCAAAGGAGCGTAACGCGTTGCCAAGACTTTATAATTATTAAATAATAATATTATATATATATATTATGTTGATAACATATTATGATGCTTAATAAAACTCCAATAGCTTTGGATACTGTAAAATTGAAAAAAAAACAAATAGAAGACAAATAAAATTCGAAACCATAACAGTTACGAAAAAACTTTGTTGGGGTCTAGCTCTTTTTTTTGTTAACAATTTTGACATATGTATTTAATTTTTTGGTCAAGTGTGAGTTGTCCAAAAAAATTAATGAAAGTTTTTCTTTCTAAAAATTAAATTATCCTTATATCAAACTTATTCAAACATTTAAAAAATTGTATTTTTTCGTTCTTATAAATTGTATGAAAAAATATTCAATGAAATTATCCTAACATGAAACGAGAGTCGAATAAAACTAAAAAATAATACCAATTTCACCTATTTTTGTGGACAACTCACACTTGACCAAAAAATTAAATTAAAAATGACAAAGTTTTTTCGAATCTCTTATGGAAAGACCCTACACACAGGGTGAATTGTCGAACTTGGCATGGATGGCTATATCCGAAACTTGTGGATATCGAAAAATACTGAAAGGCACCTCGAGGCCGATTTTGACGAAAACTGAAACTGCAAAATTGAATTTTTGAAAAATTAATATTCCTGGCCAGGAATCAAAACTGTTGATTTGAAGAAAAAAACACATGCTGTATTATTAAATCATTCGATGTGTCGCTTACTAGGATCAAATTCTGAGAAGTAATAATGTATACGTTGCCGCTAGGATTGGTTTCTGGCTAGGATTATAGATTTTTAAAATCGAATGTTCCAGTTTTAGTTTTCATCAAAATCGGCTTCGAGACTCCTTTTATTATTTTTCGCTGTTCCTCATAGTTTCGGATTTGGTCATCCACGGCCAGTTGGACAATTCACCCTGTATACTGGGTCTTTCCATAAGGGAATAGGTATTTAATATTTGGTCGGACCTCCTTGCGCATCTAATACAGCGTCCAGCCTATCCTTCATGCCGACTACCATATTCCAGCACGTGTCCGTGCCACGGAAATGCTCCCATGTAGTATGGGCTTCTCGCCGCAAGTTTTCATTGTTGCGGATTTCTGAGGTATCCTAATCGAGAACCATGAGACCCCATAAATTCTCGATTGGGTTTAGGTCAGGGCTCTTTGCTGGCCATGGCAGGCATATGACATCCTCCTGTGCCGCGAGCCACCCCTGCACCACTCTGCAGGTGTGGACGCGGCAGTTGTCTTGGCACAAGTATATAATGCCCTCTGGATAGTGCAGGCGCACGGTGGGGATCATTACGTCGCGTAATATTTCGACGTACTGAGCCCCAGTCATGCGCCCGCTAACCTCCACCAGTTCACCCGGTCCCATTGAGCTCATCCATCCCCAAAAATTTAAGGAGATTCTTCCACTTGCCCGGTTTGGTAACGTATTCATTTCAACATAACGCTCGTTGCTGTTACGCCATCGCCATAATATTTTTCTTCCATCCAAATCCGACCGGAAGCTTTTTTCGTCTACAAAAATGACGATATTGTTTGCCCAGTCAAAATTATAATATTCCAGGCAAAAACTTACTCTTGCGTCCTTATGCGCCTGGTTCATTAGGATCTTCTTGGCAGGGCGGCAACATTTCTTTCCGGCGTCCTTGAGACGCCTCCGTACGGTATCCATTGAAATCTAAAACAAAGGAAAAATTCTCAATTTCAATTCTTACATTATATTTTTAATTACATATTACAAAATGTACGGGCCAACTTTACTACAATATGAGTATGGAACAGTTATAAAAAATACGTGTGGCACTCGGGGACTGCCGCGGTAAAGCTATTGCATAGCATTTTTTATCAACTTATGCAATTATAATTATTTATTTATTTTATTTATTACTCTACCAATTACGATATGGTCAGCCACGTCAAGAAAAAAATTCATTCATTCAAATTTTATTCATTCACGTTGATATGACTCGGCTAAAAAAGATAGAATCAGTTAATAGCAGTTAGCTGCTAGTACGCATACGTCTAGGCACGCACACAAACACCGTGCCGAAGTCTGCCGAACTGAAACGACGTTAGACGATGCACGGCTTTCAACGCCGCACCGCTGTGTCGGTCGGAGTGGGGGTGTTAGGTTTATTTTCGTTACGGAATTTCTTGATTCGGTCGCCGCGCTCGAAGCCCTCGATAAAAACTATGCAATAGCTTAAAATTATTCCTCAAAATATAACCAACCCGCACTGGGCCCGCGTGGTGGATTATAGCCCACTCCCTCTCACAGAGACGAGGCCTGTGTCCCAGCAGTGAGAACATTATAAGCTGTTGATGATGATGATAAACATACACAAATAAACAATCCGATGACTTAAGACCTTTGTTGAGATAGGTGCTAACTGCTAATAGTAATATTGCACTGAGTCCAATACAGACGTATTGATGTTATTAGCGGTTGTAATTAAGAGGTATCGCTAGATTCTACAGGCCGCTCGGCGCGCATAAAACTGACTATATAAAAAAAATGAATAAGGAAGGGTGACATGTGTGACAAGGTATACATGGACTCACATTGTATGAAGTTGAGGACACTCTTGTGCTTAGGAACGGGTCGGCAGAGTGTGCCGTGACCATTGCCGTATCCTCTGCCGCCGTTGTGGCTCTCGCGTACAGTTGGCGGTGGTGCGCTTCAAGTGTTCCGCTTTCATCCCACCGCCGAAGCCAGAAGTAAACTGTTTTTTTCTGGAACGAAACTAATAGCTATAGTTTATTTGCACATTATTACCTAAACATAAATGACTCCCTACAAAAATTGCTAACTTATTATTATTAAATTATTAATTACACACAAACATCACTAAAAAAATACCTTAACTCTGTAATCTTTCATCAAACAAAAAGAAGTGCGTATTTGCGTAGCTAGGTGTTTACTTTAAAATCCAACCAGTAGCAACTTAAAAAAAATAACAATAGCGCTTAAAACAGCGCGCAGCGTTAAAAATTTACAATACCGGGAACTCAATTAGGAAGGAACAAAAGAAACATTCCTAGAATTCCTACCGAGACAGATAAAGCGCTTGAAACAGCGCGCTAATTCTAGGAATTTCTCTTTTGTTCAGGAACAAAAGAGAAATTCCTAGAATTAGCGCGCAAGATTCCTAGAAGTAATACCGAGCGACAGGTAGCCTATCTTATCTTATATTCCTAGAATTCCTGTCGGTAAGAATTCTAGGAATATAAGATAGCGAGACATAGACATTTTATGGGTGTTTGTCGTATTTCGTGCATATTCCATAGAGGAAGAAGGAAACGTCTGGGTGTCACCACTGCGAGGATCGCCCGGAGAACACGGTGGAGCATACGGTCCAGGACTGCCCCGCTTGGGCAGAGCACCGCCATGTCCTCACGACGGCGATAGGCGGTGACCTCTCGCGCCCGGCATTAGTCGAGGCCATGCTGCGGGGCGAGACGGAGTGGGAAGCGGCCGCGTTCTTCTGCGAAGCAGTCATGCTCGCGAAGAAGGAGGCGCGCCGCGTGAGGGAGAGGACAGCGTCCTCCCTCTACCCCAGCCGCAGTAGTAGACGCCCACGGCGACGGACGTCGCCAGGCGGTCTACGGCCACCGTAAGCGCGAGCATGCGGGTGGCGAGTAATGGGCGACTCGCTGTCCGACCATGGACCATGCCCGGGTCGACGGCGCGTTGTGTTGTGGTCCACGCGCGCCTCAATGAGTGTCAGCATTATGACGGGGCCCCTTTATACACATAGAGGGCCAAAGCGTGCCGAGGTCGCGGGACTAACGAATTACCGTGACCCCGGAACGTAAAGAGCTATTGAAGGACACCGTGGATATTAGTGTAGTGTAGACAAACTGATTCCCCGATGTTCACCCCGCTACGGATTGATTTTTGAAATATAAGTAAATACGCATCCTTCATTCGATTGAGAGATTATTTATGCCCAGTTTTGAGTTTATCGAAGCAAGCAGTAAATTCCTTCCCTTAAAACTGAATCACCCCTTTTCACCAATTTAGGGGGTGATTTTCGAAAAACCCAAAAACACGTGTTTGATTATTTTTGATCTAATTTGTATAAACTGAGTTTCAAATTTATCGGTTAGCGCGTTATGATTTTCACATACAAAATTTAACATCGTCTAGATTACAGAGGGTAGTTTTAAAAAACTAATAATGCCCATCTTTTTTATTTACATAGACTCATATTCGTTCTAAGTTTCAAGTTTATAAACCTAAGGGATAAGATTTTACATTCAAAGGCTTTCACCCCTTTTCACCCCCTTATAGGTGGATTTTCGCAAAATCCCTTCTTAGTGCGAACCTACATATTAAATTGCAACTACCGACCAAAATTCAGGTTATACGTTTAGCGGTTAAAGATCCTCCCCTTTAAACTTGAATACCCCTTTTCACTAACTTGGGGGGTGATTTTCGAAAAATCCAAAAACACGTATTTAATTATTTCTGATCTAGTATATAAATACTGATTTTCCCATTAATGAACTCACGCGTTATGATTTTCCCATACAAACTTTAGCAACGCCTTGATTACCAATGGAGGGTAGTTTAAAAAAAAATAGTGCCTTTCAATAGTTTGTAATATTTACTTGTGTCCTTATTCGTGGCAAGTTTCAAATTTATAAACCCAAGGAATAAGATTTTTTACTGCGTTTAGCGGTTTCGGCTGTAGTCGAGTCTTAATTAAAAACCCTGTTCTTTTATATATATAGTTATATATAGATAAATTAATAAAGGTAATTGATCTGGACGTGTAATATGCACAAAAATGGAGAAACACCCATGCTCGTAGGATACGGTAGGCGTAAAGTTGTTAAAATATTAATGTTCAAGGCTTATCCGCCACTAAAAGCAGCATACGAATATTCAATTAAATTGGTTAAAATTATAATCAATAAATATATTACTCACCGTTATGCCCGTCTGCCGACAAATATCTATTATCCGGCATCCACTCAAACGGAGCGCTATTATGCGCTCCCTTTCAATTCGCGTCAACTGAGGCGCCATTATAATAATAAAATTAAATTAATCACTACGGTTCACTTTGACAAAATACCGGCCTGCTACCTGCTAGACGATTTTTTATTGACTAGCGTAATGGATCACGGAACACGGAAGAACAAACGTTCGTTAAATTTCGCTAAGGCTCGGGACTAGGAGGTGTGGCCTATTTCTAGTGACACATGAACTGATTGGCTACTAATTGTTAGTATGCGCAACCATTGGGTAAATTACGGAACGATGAAAATTCCACCAATCATGCCAAAGATACTTTCTTTCTAACATGCTATGTTGCGTCGTAATTATAGATATGTATAGGGTTTAGCTTGACGTGCTGGCGACTGTACATAATATATATATTCAACTTGTGCGCTACCACATTGCTAATATTCCCATTTGCTTCCTTGTATCCATCCTACTCCTGTTATCGCAGCATCCGCTTTTTGTTTTTTGTCTTTCGTAAATCCTAAGGATTTCCAAAGGGGGGAGGATGTTCACGCCAAAAACGTTGTCGTCCCTTTCTGGCAAACGGTAGCGGCCATTGGTTGAAGAGCGACATGACGTTCGACGATACAAGGACAGTAACCGTCTTTTTAATTAATGCGCATGAGAGCTTACATCAGTACGCATTTGATCGCCACCCGCTTCGCACCGCTAATATAAAGAAAAGCGTTCATCTTCGTTAACCCCGGGAATTCGCGTTTCGGTCGCCAGCCAGCTCCAGGCCAGACGGAAGGATCAGCGCAGAGAAGACCAAAGGTTAGTGCCAAACCGTATAGCTTTTCCGGGAACCAACAGGCGAACCAACCCTCATCTCATAAAAAATAATTAAAATAAATTTTCACCCAATAACGCTTCACCACACACGGGTAAGTAATATATGATATAACTACAAAATCTCTAATATTTACAAGAGATAACAACTGAATGTATAATTTTATTTGATATAACGATCTCTTAATATAATAAACGATTGACATAATTTTATAATGACTAATTTCTATAATCATAACAGTCAATGAATATAAAATCATTTTGTATACCACTCAAAAGACATAAAACTTATTTGGTCTAATTTTTTTTCTTCCTGGTATGTAATCTAACTCTGATGTACCTAGTAATAGTACCACCTACCATGAATGATCGACGGAGCCCCGCTTCGGGGGGCTCCTATTTCTGTGTGGTTTAAAGTAACCTAACACGAAGGGGATGGCGGGGTATTTCAGACCCCGCCATCCCCTTCGAACCTAACCTGTCCGTGTCGGGGTCCCCAAGTCCCGAGCTCGCTTCGCTCGCTCTTGCATCCTAGGTCAAATAACTGATTACTGGCTGTCATGATGACTCGACGGAGCCCCGCTTCGCGGGGCTCCTATTTCTGCGTGCAAGGTTTAAAGTAACCTGTCCGTGTCGGGGTGCCCCAAGTCCCGAGCTCGCTTCGCTCGCTCTTGCATCCTAGGTCAGATAACTGATTACTACCTGTCATGCTGGCTCGACGGAGCCCCGCTTCTCGGGGCTCCTATTTCTGCGTGCAATAGGTTTAAAGTAACCTAACACGAAGGTGATGGCGGGGTCTTTCAGACCCCGCCACCCCCTTCGAACCTAACCTGTCCGTGTCGGAATGTCCCAAGTCCCGAGCTCGCTTCGCTCGCTCTTGCATCCTAGGTCAAATAACTGATTACTGCCTGTCATGATGACTCGACGGAGCCCCGCGAAGCGGGGCTCCTATTTCTGCGTGCAAGGTTTAAAGTAACCTAACACGAAGGGGATGGCGGGGTCTTTCAGACCCCGCCATCCCCTTCGAACCTAACCTGTCCGTGTCGGGGTGCCCCAAGTCCCGAGCTCACTTCGCTCGCTCTTGCATCCTAGGTCAAATAACTGATTACTGGCTGTCATGATGACTTGACGGAGCCCCGCTTCGCGGGGCTCCTATTTCTGCGTGCAAGGTTTAAAGTAACCTAACACGAAGGGGATGGCGGGGTCTTTCAGACCCCGCCATCCCCTTCGAACCTAACCTGTCCGTGTCGGGGTGCCCAAAGTCCCGAGCTCGCTTCGCTCGCTCTTACATCCTAGGTCAAATAACTGATTACTGCCTGTCATGATGACTCGACGGAGCCCCACTTCGCGGGGCTCCTATTTCTGCGTGCAAGGTTTAAAGTAACCTGTCCGTGTCGGGGTGCCCCAAGTCCCGAGCTCGCTTCGCTCGCTCTTGCATCCTAGGTCAGATAACTGATTACTACCTGTCATGCTGGCTCGACGGAGCCCCGCTTCTCGGGGCTCCTATTTCTGCGTGCAATAGGTTTAAAGTAACCTAACACGAAGGTGATGGCGGGGTCTTTCAGACCCCGCCACCCCCTTCGAACCTAACCTGTCCGTGTCGGAATGTCCCAAGTCCCGAGCTCGCTTCGCTCGCTCTTGGATACTAAACGTTAAATTATATGTTTCAAACGTTATCATAATGATTTTCGCTTAAATAAACGTTATATCAAATAAAATTATATGAAATGAGTTTTAGAGTAACACAAACATTATGTGTAAAGAAATTATATCAATCGTTGGTATTTCTCACGTTGATTATATCATGTGAACGTTATTGAAATGAAAATATATCAAATAACTTTATATGAAATGAGACGCACCCAACTCACACTATTACGTACTTCATCCATTTAAAATTAACATAATTATTAAGTGGGTAGTCTTAAAAAAAATGCCGCGCGATAGTGATATTACGGTCCGACGTTCCAAACGTGTGCGTCCGACTCGAATTTAACGAGTTTTAATTGGTTATTAACATTTGTTTTTAATAGTCGAAACAAATTTTTAAGTAAATGACGATATTATTTTAATATTTTTGTTTTTACTCTAACTACAATAACTGTACTCATTAAAGAATATTATTTTGTATCCAAAACAAGCATTGTTAATGTTCTGAGTCTGGCTACATTCAATCGATTCATAATGTGGGTAGTAATAACCAACCAACATATACAATTTGCGAGGAAACAAAATTGATGAACATTAAACAACTATATATGTACTTTACTTGTATTTTTATAAGAAAAATTTTAGATAAAACAATTCATGCAAATTTATCATTTATCAAGATGTCCGATGTGTCTAAACGTAGCATGCGTCGACCAAGTTTATTAGTGTTACCAAAAACTCGCACAAATAATGGAAAAAAAAATATTACTTATGAAGGAGCACAACTGTTTAATAATTTACCTTCTAACATAAAAAATGAAAGCTCGTTCAATAGTTTTAAATCACAACTGTCTAAACACATTATTGAAAATTACTCATATCAAAAACCATAATAACACAGTAATTGTGAGTGAAACTGCTGAACGAGTAGGCCCACTTTATATAATATGTTCTGGCCTGTTTCGGCGACCATTACTAACTCACTTGTACAAAATGATATTCTGTATTCTCTTGTAAGTGACTTTTTTGTCTTTATTGAGAATAAATGATTTAAACCCAATAAAAGCTCCGACAAAAAAATCATAACCCTCCTTTTTGCTTCGCCGTAGTCGGGTAAAAATTAAGAATTTAACTTACTCAAAATACTAAACTTACTGCCTAAAATACTGACTTACCGACTACGTTTGTCCGAATAAAAATGACGAAACGACCGAAAGATACTTAAATCTTCGAAAAATAAACGTGACTGGTTTGCTTTAATACTTTTCTACCAGCATAAATTACGTTTTAATGAAAATTATGCTTTGTAATTTTTATCATTACTTGCCTACTATTAATTCATAAATTACCTTTCATATTTTATAGACTGTGGTGCTATTAACTGTAAAATTATACTGAAAATATTACTTTGAGTGTTTATACAGAAACTTATTAAAATATAAAAAAAATACTTGTAACAATGTACTTTTATATTTTTTAAACATAGGTACTTTTACTTGCATCATTTTATAATGAATTTTACTTCCCTACCTGCCAAGATAGCTTGACGGAGCCCCGCCCCGTGGCCGCGCGGGGTTCCTTCTTCTTGGTGGTTTAAAAAAAATAACCTCGAAGGAGGTGGCGGGGTCCGTGTTCGCTCGCTCACTACGACCCCACCCAGGGTTGGAAAAAAAGTTTGTTTTTCATATTTATAAAACAAACAGTTCAAATTGTTTTAAACATTTTTTTTAAGTTTCCGGCTTTTTTCTAATTATTTCCACCTTATTTGTCGATGTCTAAACGTATTTAAATCAATTATTTTACATTTCTAGACTACATCTTTTCAAATTCGCCCTTTGTTATGATTTTTTTACGAAAAATGATCAATGGAAAAAAACATGTGATTTTTTTTTCTAATATTTTTAAGAATTATTTCATTACAATGCCAATAAAAGTTAAAAGTAAGTATGACATAGCATTGGCATATTATAGACTGAAATAGTTTTATGTCAAGCTATTTGGACTCCTGAATATTAATTTATTTTCTTTTTATATGCATTCATCCGCCTTGAAAAGTAGTTGAAACGGGTAATAAAAAACACTGTTTCATTTCAAACTATTTTAAACACTGTTTTAAACAAGTGTTTTAAAACAACTTGTTTTAGTCACGCCAACCTTGATTAAAAAAAAAGTACAAGTCTTAGCGAACCCGGAGTTTTACTCTAATTCTCAGAATTGTAGAGTCTATCGATTAATTCAATAAAAACACGATGACACAAAAACCGGGATCTTACCACACTGTGCCGCGTCTCCTGTGTTATACACTCGTGATAATAGTTTGGCAGGTACCGAACCATGCGGAGATTGTATTGTAATTAACTGGTAATAAACTTTAATTAAAATATTTTTGAAAAAAATTTAAAATGGTGTAAAAATGATTGGAATCGAATCAGTTACTGATTCTGAAGAAACTATATTCAGGTTTCGCATAAACTAAAAATAATGTTGTATATTGTCAAGTAATATTATATATCTAAACAAAAATCTACCGTGCAATTGGCATTCTGTTCTGGAGTTTTAGGCAAAAACGCCGGCTAGCCGCGCACGTCGTGTCTGCCGTTTGAGGTATCGCGGTGCGCTACGGACATAATTATTAGTGTGTGCGTTGCAGATATGAAAGTGTGCGTTTAGCTCCGCCCAGATGCTCAAGGTTATTGAGGCTAGTAATCGCCTTAATATTAGTTATTTTTATCTATGACATTAGTATACGACTTTGGTATTGGGTGATATTTGCGGTGTGTTGTAGGTAGACTTATGATACTTATGATTATAAAGAGGGTACCTTGGAAAGATAAATAAAGTCAGTCGTTCCTCACGAGCTGTTTGATTGAGACACATAACCTTATTACATGGTGTCAGGTGTAAATATTTCGCGAAATCGGTCAAATATATTGGGAATACAGTACTTAAATCGTGTTAGTACAATAGTATTGTAGTGTGTCAATATGCCCAATTCGGAAACAAAAGTTGGAAATATGAGTGCAAGTGCGATGATTCAACAACCGACGCCATTACAGCAAGATGGTAACCTTGCCAGTAACTGGAAGGAGTGGAAATCATCGTTTGACTATTTTTTGATCGCAGCAGGAAAAGATTCTGCACCCTCGAAAGAAAAGTGTGGCTTATTTATGCACGTCATAGGAAAGTATGGCCGGGAAATTTATGAAGAACTTGACGTAACGGAAGAGATAAAACAGGAATACAGTTCTTTATGCACAAAGTTCGCTGAGTACTGCGATCCGACAAAAAACATCAACTATGAACGGCACATGTTTTTTGAGACTTACCAGCATAATAATGATTTTGATAAATATCTGGGAGAATTGAAAGTGAATAGCAAAAACTGTGAGTTTGGAAGTTTAAGGAATAGTTTAATTCTAACAGAAATGATTCGGGGGCTGAAAGATAAAAACATGCGAGAAAAATTATTGGCTAAAATAGAATTATCGCTGGAAAAGGCTATTCAGTGGTGTCGAGCGGCGGAGCGAGCAGGACGCCAAGGAGCAGCGTGTGAGGCGAGCGCGGCGCGCGCGGCCGGCAGCAGCGCCGGCGCCGCCGCCGCCTCGGTGGAGCAGGTGGCGCGCGGCGCGCCCACCCGCGCCCGGCGGCGAGCGCGGCCTGGGCCCCGCGCCTGTCACCCGGGCCCCCACGGGACCCCTGCCTCGGGTTTTACGTCTTCGCGTAGTGATGTGAATAGGTCTCCGGGTAGTGTGTGCGGAAAATGTGCGTATCAACACGCGAGTGACCGTTGCCCAGCAAGTTCAGCTAGGTGTCGATGGTGCCAAAGGGTAGGTCATTTCGCTAAGTGTTGTCGAGTGCGTATCATGAATGAAGTGCAGGAACGGCATGATGACTCATGCGGTGAGGAATGCGGGGACTACGACACTGGTGAGCTACTTATGTACAATATTTCAATCGAATCTTCTGAAATTAAGTGGTGCGAGTCTTGGTATTCAATTATAAACGTAAACGGAGTAGAATTAAAGTTCAAGCTAGATAGTGGAGCGGACGCAACAGTCTTATCAGTGAATAGTTATAAAAAAGCCGGTTTTGATGTAAATAATCTTAGAGAATGTACCACTGTGCTACGAGAAATCAGCAAAACACAGTTACCTGTATTAGGATATTTTGATGCAAGAGCTATAAACAAAATATTTTTGTTTTGAACTTAAATTGCAATAATTTATTGGGGTTGGGTGCGTGTTTGAATCTGGATCTCATAGCACGGTGTGATCAAAAGTCTTTAAACAGCGTTCAAGTAGACGAAACTATACACCGTGACTTTTTAGTCGTCTTACGAAAGTCGTCCACTTAATGTATCCGACCTAAAATACCTCTAGGCGAGTTTATTTTTTTTAAATCGTTAATAATAATTTTTATTTTTAATAAACAAATACATTAGAAATATGAAACACCCTGTTAAAATGTTTACGTATCAATCTGTAGAGTGTACCTACCCAGCGCAATAGTCGGGTAGATCATTCCATTTCCATTTTCTATGAGACAAGGGCGTTTCTAACTACGCCTTGTGTCATAATAACCAATTAAAGTTTTATGATTAAAATTTTCAAATCTCTTAAATACATATTTTTTTATTAAAAACGTGTTCTAGTCATTGGATACATGAACTGGGCTGCTTTTGTAAGACGACTAAAAAGTCACGGTGTATTTACTGGTATTGGTTGTTTACCTAATCAGTGTTGTATTCAGATTGATGAGTCAGTGCCGCCAGTAGTCAGCGCCACGCGAAAAATTCCTATTAAATTAAGGCCTAGGTTGAAAGCAGAGTTGGATAACATGGATGTTTGTAATCAAGCCTTTACCATAGCAATAGATAAACTCACAGCGCCCGCGTCGCGCCAGATCGGCCACTACCGCGCTCGGTCGGCTGCGCGAGCGAGATATCACTACGTGTGCGAGCAGGACGGTAGCTGCCGCGAACCGCGGACTCGCGGCGCCTCGCGGGCCACACACAGATCGCTATCGGAAAGCAACCGGCTTCGCGGTTTGAGGTTATGTTTTTCGGCGTTGCGCAGGAACGCGGTTTTTAAATATATCGGTTATTAAGTACGGTTTGCCTCGTATCGGTTTGTGCTGCACGGAGCACCGAGGCCTGGTGGTTTGGACCAAAATAGACTATAAGTTGAACGAGATTTAGTGGAAACAAGACGTTGGTGGAAGGCGGCGAGCTGGCGACGGCGCGTCAGGACCCTGCTGCAGGCCATCGCAAGGTTCATATACATACACAATACACACAAACAGTAACACAATACTTGCGAGTGGTCATCGAGGGATATTGGCTCGAAGCAAAGGTCAGTAGTGTAATCATTAGGTTAAGTTTGGCATTGGTAGGTAGTAACGGGCGCGTATCGCGTTCATATTGCTCTGGACAGGACAACTGCTTTGTTGGCTATTCATTCATGGGCCCGTGAAGTGCCCGGTAGGTCCTGGCGAGAACATATTTATGGTAGCAGAGCGTGGTTGAACCCACTTTGTAGATTTGGTACATTTGGTACATACAAATAAAATTGTCTAGCCATAATTTCAATTGAAGGTAGGTCGCGATTGAACCACATTCCATTGTACATTAGAATTAAGTTTGCAATAGACAATAAGAATATTGGTTGAGTGAATAACTTTAAACCTTTGTTTTTGTTGCGTTTAGATACGGTAAACGTATAATTATTATTAGTAATTGGGGTTCCGTGGTAAAGTTATTCACTCAAAAATAAATAAAAATAATTATTTATTTATTATTTTAGTTTCGGTTAAATTAAGTGTTTATTAGTTATTGTTGCTTATTTGCGTGTATTGAAGTTGGTACAATGGCTCCGTCAGTAACTAAGCATATCGCGACAAAAATTGAATCTGAATTAAGATGGTTTTCATTAGCGGTTACGCTAATTGGTCGCTCAGACCGCGAAGACGCGCTATTGACGCGCGCTCGGCAGGTAGATGAAAGGTATGACTCGGTTTTAAAATGCCACGCCGAATATTTAGCGCGTATCGAAGACGAAGATCCGCCGGTGGGAAAAGACGCTCAGGCGGTAGTGCGGGGTAATGTGGACCAGTGCGGTGAAATGGTGATGAGCATTATTCAAGCGGCAGCCGACATTGAGCGGTCGCGAAAAGGCGACATTCGTGAAAAATGCAGGCCGGCGGGCGTAGGGATCATGGCGCCTTTGCCGCCAGTAAACGTACCAGAATTTGGCGGCGAGTATGCCGATTGGCCGAGATTTCGCGATATCTTTAATAGCGTTGTGCATTCGCGTACGGACCTCTCGCCCGCGTATAAAATGGCGCAGTTAATGGGTAGGCTCTCCGGTGAGCCTCACGACATTTTGACCCATTTGGAAATTACGGATGCCAATTATGAAACGGCATGGGGCCTATTAATTGACCGATACGATAATCGGCGATTAATTATTGATGGGCTCATCGACAAAATATTCGGAATCCCGAAGGTTTCTAACGTGCACGATATAAGGTCCAAAATCTTAAACCCGGTCACTGTAGCGGTTAATACGTTAGATCGACTTAAGTTGTCGTTAGGGGACAATAGGTATATTGTTGTCAATAGGGTTTTACGCAAATTGCCGAGCGAAGTAGTGGCGCGGTTTGAGCAAGCACATGGAGGCGAGTCAACGGATCACCTCCCGAGCTTTGAGAATTTGAGGGTGTTTTTAGAGGGCGAGTGCAGGCGGGCCGATTGCCAAGGGGCAACCACGTCGCACCCTCCCCAGTCAACCCGACGTACTAGCGGGTCCAAGCCGGTTGAGCCCCGTCGGGGGGGACAGAAATACAACGCCCTCCAATCGGAAGTGTGCCCCTTCTGCCGGGAGGGGGGACATGGTCTCACCGCGTGCGCGGATTTTAAAGCGCAGCGGGTGCAAAGGCGCAGAGGGGTGGTCAAGCAGCGCTACTTGTGTTTCCGCTGCTTGGGTACACACTTTGTGCGTGAGTGCAGCAAGACCACCACCTGTCGGACATGCGGGGGGGCCCATCATGAGCTCCTCTGCCTGGCGGAGGCGTACGGGGCCTCGTCGGGAGGTCAAACCCCCCCTCCTAGGCCAGCTTCGGGTGGACGGTCACCCCCCCGTAGGGGAGGGGGGGCATCCAAGAATCAGCGGTCGCCTCCCCCTCGGGGAGGGGGGTCAACGAGGCATTCGGAGTACCGCCCGACGCCACCGTCTCCTCCGCGGGAGGAGGACCGGCGCCGAGATACGGGCGGGTGCCCGGAGGTAATGCATGGGGAGCCGGGTTATGCGACTTACTCGACCACGCTGGGGGGCACGCTGCCGCCCGCGAGTAGTCGCTTCTCCCCGCCCCTCGCAGAGCGCCCACGCGTGAGGGCGCATCCACCGCAGTTTGGAAGGATGCCAGTGGGCTACTTCCGACCGACGAGCATGCCACCGATGGGTCGAGGGGTGTACTACCCGGGTTGGGACCCATATACGGGCCAGGGGCTCCCTCCTCCTCTGTCGGGAGGGGAGGGAAGTGGCTCCTGCTAGCAATTAGCAGCTTGTTCATCCGGAGTGCCCAACCCGCCAGTGACGGTATTATTACCGACAGCTAAGATTACTGTCTGGGGTACGGATGGACAGCCAGTGCACGTGCGAGCACTTTTGGATTCAGGGGCACAAGGCTGTATTGTGTCTAGCCGTCTAGTGGACAGGTTGGGCCTTACATTAGAGCCATCACGGGATGGCGCAGTAGGTATAGGTGGCAATCGGGTGCCTCACCTCAGGGGTCAGACTACTCTCCTGTTTGAAATGGGTGACTCGGCATCGGTCACGCAGGTGACTGCCACGGCGATTGTTTTAGATGAAGTGGTCGGGGTCCTTCCTCAGATACGGTTACCGCCGGCGGTAAAAGGGTTGACCAACGGGTTGGAGTTGGCCGATCCCCATTTTGCGATTCCCGGGCGGGTGGACGTCTTGCTTGGAACTGACGTCCTCGGGAAGCTGCTACGGAGCGGCAAGCGGGAACTACAACCGAACGGGGTGGTGGCCGTGCGCACCGCGGGAGGATACGCATTATTAGGCCCAGTACGGGGACCACAGGACGCAACAGATTATAGCCCCATATATTATGGCAGCGTTTTATCAGAGGTCCTGCAAAGGTTCTGGGCAACGGAAGAGCCACCCACCGCTCCTAGGATTAGCCCGCTTGATGAGGAGTGCGAGACATTTTATCAATGTAACACGGTGCGCCTCCCATCGGGCAGGTTCATGACACGGTTGCCGTTTCTATCGAATCGACCTCCGCTGGGAAGCTCCTGGAGTCTGGCAGAGAAACGGATGGTAGCCATGGAGAGGCGCATGAAACGGGACTCCAACTTCCGACAGAAGTATGTGGAATTCATGCGCGAATACCTGGCATTGGGCCACATGTCGGTGTCCCGGGTAGACTGGCGTCATGAGGAGCATTACGTTTTGCCTCATCATGCAGTCCTGAAGACCCCTGACTCCAAGATCAGGGTCGTGTTTGACGGGAGCGCGGCGACATCCAACGGAGTGTCCCTGAATCAATGTCTGCACGCTGGTCCTAAATTGACCAGAGATATTGCAGATATTATAACGGACTTCAGGAGACATCAGGTCGTCTTCGTCACGGACGTGAAGATGATGTTCCGCCAAACGGAGATCCATCCAGACGACCGTCGGTTCCAACTGATATTGTGGCGAGAGAGCCCAGAAGAACCGATGGTCACGTACGAGCTCAACACAAACACGTACGGATTAAAGCCCAGCCCGTATGTAGCCATTCGTACGCTACGAGAACTGGCTGAACAGGAACGTCTTCGCTTTCCCCGCGCGGCCGCCGTCATTGATAGGGACGTCTATGTAGACGACGTTTGCACGGGCACAGATAGTATTGAGCAGGCGCTCATCTTAAGGGATGAATTGGTGGCGTTCATGGCCTCCGGTGGCTATGAACTCAGGAAGTGGCTGTCGAACTGCCCAGAGGTGCTGGCGGGACTACCAGCTGAGTACCAACAAGACCCGCACTTGTTTGAGGACTCTGACAATCCTCATGCATTGGCAATTTTAGGGGTCCAGTATCGACCGAGTCAGGATGTCTTCACATACAATTGTGAGGCCGAGTTGCTGTCGAAGACCTGGACCAAGCGATCGGTCCTTTCGACCGTCGCCCGAACATTCGATCCAACCGGTTGGATCGCGCCGGTCACGTTCATGGCAAAGTGCTTCATTCAGAAGCTTTGGTTGGCCCAACTAGGTTGGGATGATCAGCTCACGGAGGAGCTGGCTCGGGAGTGGTCGGCATTCGTGACCACATTACCACATATCACGGAGATTGAGATCCCGCGCAAACTGCTCCCGCAGGCAGGAGCCAAGGCCACCCTGCACGGGTTTTGTGATGCGTCGGAGAAGGGATACGCAGCCGCAGTCTACCTGAGAACGGGTGAGACTGCTGGTATGGGAATCGTACGATTGGCCATGGCCAAGAGCAAGGTTGCGCCTGTTCGGACCCGTTGGACAATTCCGAAGATGGAATTGGCGGGTGCAGCCCTCCTGACGCGGCTCCTGAACCATGTGGTGCAGAACTTGCGTGGTACGGTGGATCTGAACGAGACTGTTTATGCATGGACTGACAGCCAGATCGTGTTGTGCTGGCTGCAGACTTCGGTTCACACGCTCGAGGTATTTGTGGCCAACCGAGTGTCACAAATAAATAATTCGGAGACTCCTCTGATCTGGAGACATGTTCCAGGCGAGTTTAACCCGGCTGACTGCGCCTCACGCGGCTGTCCGGCGCCTGCTCTGGTTGAACATTCTCTATGGTGGGGACCTCAATGGTTGGAACGGCCACATACAGAGTGGCCATTCAATGAGTGCGGACGGCATCCATTGCCCCCGGACCAGGGTTTGAGGGTTAATGTGACTACAGTGGAGTCTGCCACCATAGACCACACTCTTTTGGAACGGTATAGCTCACTGGGTAAGCTACTTAGAGTCACGGGATGGATAATGCGGTTTTTCCATAATTGTCGGAGCCCTGTCGCGCAGCGAAACATGTCGCCTGTAATGGGACCTGAGGAGCAACAAAGGGCTCTCTCACTTTGGGTGAAGGCCGTTCAGGGGAATGAGTTCCAGGACGAACTTAGGGTCCTGAGGACTGGCGTGGGTCGATTGAAGCATGGTCTTATCCGTCTCAATCCGTTCATCGATGAGCACGGAATGCTCCGGGTGGGAGGCCGACTACGGAACGCCAACTTGCCCTATGCAGCGCGGCATCCTCTAATACTCCCTAAGAAGGGAGCTTTGGTGGAGTTGTTGGTATGGGACCGTCACACCAGGAATTCACACGCAGGCTGCAACACACTTCTGGCCATTTTGCAGCGTGAATTCTGGATTTTGTCGGCACGGAGAGTGATTCGGACTGTTGTGTTCCGTTGCTTGCCTTGTTACCGACTCAAGGCAGCCACAATGCAGCCGCAAATGGGAGATCTCCCGCCCGACAGGGTCACAGAGGCTCGGCCATTCGCTGGCGTAGGGACAGATTTCGCGGGGCCTTTCATGGTCAAGACATCACGTCTTCGTAACGCGAAGTCGGTTAAGGCATATTTGTGCGTCTTCGTGTGTCTGGCGACCAAGGCAGTTCATTTAGAAATGGTAGCTGATCTCTCTACGGAGGCCTTCTTGGCAGCGTTGGATAGATTCGTTTCTCGAAGGGGAATACCGTCACTAATTCGATCGGACTGTGGTACCAACTTCAAGGGCGCCGACCGTTGTTTAAAGGAAATTGTATTGTTCTTGAGCCAAAATGAGCGAGAGATTGGCACGGGCCTCGCCAGTCGGGGCATTTCGTGGTATTTCAGTCCACCTGGATGCCCCCACTGGGGTGGAATTTTTGAGGCAGTAGTTAAATCTTCCAAGACTCACTTGTACCGGGTCATCGGCTCAACGATCCTCACCTTCGAAGAGTTGTCCACGGTGTTTTGCAAAATTGAGGCGGTCTTAAACTCGCGACCTTTGTGCCCGTTGAGCGCTGACCCGAATGACCTTGAGGCCATTACCCCCGGCCATTTTTTAATTGGCCAACCACTTAACGCCTTGCCAGAGTATCCGTATACAGATGTAAAGTTGTACCGGTTGTCACGGTATCAGATGTTGCAGCAAATGACTCAAATTTTTTGGAAGCGATGGTCGCTGGAGTATTTACATATCCTGCAGCAACGCGTTAAGTGGACGGACAGGACGACCCCACCCTGCGTTGGAGACCTCGTACTGGTTAAGGATGCTAACCTATCACCGTTGTGTTGGCGACGGGGGCGCATCGTTAACCTGATCACGGGCAAGGATGGGTCTCCACGGATCGCAGACGTACAGGTGAGGGACTCGATCCTTAGACGGGCGGTTTCAACGTTATCCCGACTACCGGGAGTTTGAGCGGACCGACAACGGGTCGGTCCGGGGCGGGTGATTGTTTGTAATCAAGCCTTTACCATAGCAATAGATAAACTCACAGCGCCCGCGTCGCGCCAGATCGGCCACTACCGCGCTCGGTCGGCTGCGCGAGCGAGATATCACTACGTGTGCGAGCAGGACGGTAGCTGCCGCGAACCGCGGACTCGCGGCGCCTCGCGGGCCACACACAGATCGCTATCGGAAAGCAACCGGCTTCGCGGTTTGAGGTTATGTTTTTCGGCGTTG
The DNA here is from genome assembly GCA_950005045.1 of Agrotis exclamationis. Lineage (NCBI taxonomy): Eukaryota > Metazoa > Arthropoda > Insecta > Lepidoptera > Noctuidae > Agrotis > Agrotis exclamationis. The sequence goes on along the minus strand of OX465415.1, from coordinate 3,569,337 downwards.
CGCAGGAACGCGGTTTTTAAATATATCGGTTATTAAGTACGGTTTGCCTCGTATCGGTTTGTGCTGCACGGAGCACCGAGGCCTGGTGGTTTGGACCAAAATAGACTATAAGTTGAACGAGATTTAGTGGAAACAAGACGTTGGTGGAAGGCGGCGAGCTGGCGACGGCGCGTCAGGACCCTGCTGCAGGCCATCGCAAGGTTCATATACATACACAATACACACAAACAGTAACACAATACTTGCGAGTGGTCATCGAGGGATATTGGCTCGAAGCAAAGGTCAGTAGTGTAATCATTAGGTTAAGTTTGGCATTGGTAGGTAGTAACGGGCGCGTATCGCGTTCATATTGCTCTGGACAGGACAACTGCTTTGTTGGCTATTCATTCATGGGCCCGTGAAGTGCCCGGTAGGTCCTGGCGAGAACAATGGATAATCTGCAAATAATTAAAAAAAAGGACGGGCCCACTGATTGGGTCTCAAGTATAGTAGTGGTAGAAAAACCCAATAAGAGCTTGCGTGTGTGTTTGGACCCTAGAAATTTAAATCGTGCGGTTAAGCGAAGTCATTTTCAACTTCCAACGCTGGAAGAGATTTCTAGTAGTTTATCTGGTGCAATGTATTTTTCTAAGTGTGACGCGAAGAACGGGTTTTGGATGATAAAACTAAATGATAAAAGTTAAAAACTCTGTACGTTTTCCACGCCGTTTGGAAGATACCGGTTTTTACGATTACCATTTGGGATAAATTGTGCACCAGAAATCTTTCACAATGAAATGTACAAAATTTTCAAAATGGAGGGGGTGGAAGTCTACGTTGATGATTTATTAATTTGGGGTAGAACAAAACAGGAACACGATGATAGGTTACAGGAAGTTCTACGAAGAGCTGCGGAGAATACGGTGAAATTCAATAAAGAAAAATTTGTTTTTGGAGTTAAAGAAATTACATTTCTAGGCCACAAGTTCAGCAGCGATGGGATAAAACCTGATGAAAATCGTGTCAAGGCAATTAAGGAGATACCTACGCCTTGTGACAAGAAGGAGCTGGAGAGGTTCCTGGGGGTAACCAACTATTTAGCTCGATTTATTCCCAGGTACTCCGAGACAGCAGCACCGCTCAGGGAACTATTAGGTAGGAATGTGGATTTTGATTGGCAGCAGGTTCATGAAAACTCTTTCAAGTGCTTAAAAAGTATGATAAGTAGTGCACCTGTATTAAAATATTACTCGCCAAATGAACCGGTGACGGTGTCTGTGGATGCGAATTCGCGCGGACTGGGGGCGTGTCTGATGCAGGGCGGGCGGCCTGTGGCGTATGCTGCTCGAACGCTGACGCCAACCGAAATGCGGTGGGCGCAAATCGAAAAGGAATTACTTGCCGTAGTGTTTGGCTGCACACGTTTCCACCAGTATATTTACGGTCATTATGAAGTGACAGTGGAAAGCGATCATAAGCCACTGGAAGCCATATTTAAGAAGCAGCACTCACAGTCGGGGCCCCTTGGGAAGATTTGATTGGTAAAATTTGAATGGGCCCCGACTGTGAGTCGTTTTGTTCTGCTTCTTCCTGCTGTTCTGTTGGGCTTGTTTCTTTCTTTTTAGTTTTTATTTAAGTTAACTTTTCACGAATTTTTCAAAATTAGTTTTTACGCTGTCGGGTTTTTTGTTTTTCTTTAAATTTTTTTTTTCTGTACTTTTTCGCCTATTTTAATATCTGTTTTATCTACTTGTATCTTGTTCATCGACTTTTTCTGGTGGTGATTCGTTATCTGCAAATATGTATGCTGGTTTTAAACGGTCTACAGACACATTTTCTTGTCTGTCTGGCAATTGTATGCGGTATACTTTATCATTTCTACTGATGACACGGTAAGGTCCATCGTAAGGAGGTTGTAATGGCTTCCTTACTGTGTCATTTCTAATGAACACGTAATTACTAATGCTTAAATCTTTGTGTACAAAAATCTTGTGGGGTGACTTGCTTTCTCTGGCGGATGGTTTTAATCCATCAATCACATTCTTTAATTTGATTACAAAGTTGTTTTCATCATACGACTTCACGTTGCTAGTGTCATGAAAGTCACCTGGTAACCTAATATTACTACCATACAACATTTGCGCTGCGGTTACGCCTGTGTCTGACCTAATTGTTGTGCGTAACCCTAACATTGCCGTTGCCAATTCGTCTACCCAGCATTTGGTGTCTAGTCGTGCTTTTAACGCGGTTTTTAATGATCTATGCCATCGTTCTACTGCTCCATTACATTGAGGATGATATGGGCTTGTGCGCGTTTTCTGTATTCCCATTAAAGTCATTAAATCTTTAAACAAATTACTTTCGAATTGTCTTCCTTGATCACTTGTGAGTTTAACTGGGCACCCATAACGACTAATCCAACCCTCATATAATGTTTTAGCTACGACTTCTGCAGTTATTTCTTTAATCGGAAAAGCTTCTGGCCAACGTTTAAATCTATCTATGATTGTTAAGCAATATCTAAATCCTTCTGGTGAAGTTGGTAAAGGTCCTACAATATCTATATGAATATGTTCAAAACGCTTGCTACTCTCGAAAGTGCCTAGATCTGAATTAGTGTGTTTGTATTTTCGCTCTTTGACATTTAATGCAAGCTTTAGCCCAATTTCCTACATCCTTATTCATATTTGGCCAAAAATATCTATTACTTACTAGTTTTCTACTTGTGTGGACCCGGGTACGTCCTAAAACTACGTCCAGCCATCGAAGGACGGGCAGCAGCGTCCTTTGTAAACTTTCGGTGACCTTACTGCGATCCCCAAGCCGCCTGCCAAGCGTGGGGATTATGACAACCCCCCCCCCCCATTATGATTGACAACAATAGCACACGGCCGCCAGTCCCCGGCAGCTCCGCTATTCCTGGTCTGGGTAGCGGATCGGGTAACGGCGGAGCAGGGGGTGCTAAGAATCCCCGGCAGATGCCCCACTACCACCCCCAACGGACTTTGGCCCTGGCAACACACAACATCCGCACACTGAGGACCGATGAGAAGATTATCGAGCTGGAGGAAGAATTGAGCAAAATGCGTTGGGATATCTTGGGATTATCTGAAGTCCGAAGAGAGGGTCAGGATACGATAGTTCTAGATTCCGGCAACATGCTTTTCTACCGGGAAGGAAACCGTAAATCCCAGGGTGGTGTTGGATTTCTCGTCCGCAGGTCCCTCATCAACAACGTTGTGAAAGTCGACAGTGTGTCGAGTAGGGTAGCATACCTTATACTCAGAATGACCAACCGGTATTCGTTGAAGGTCATACAGGTATATGCGCCGACCTCGACACATTCTGATGATGAAGTAGAGGCATTGTATGAGGAGATATCCGAGGCCATACATACCTCCGAAACATACTTCACCGTTGTTATGGGGGACTTCAACGCGAAGGTGGGCGCACGGAATGGCGATGAGTTGAGAGTGGGGGGCCATTTGGGTACGGGCAGCGAAACCATAGGGGCCAGCGACTGGTCGACTTCATGGAAAAGGAAGAACTTCATTTAATGAACTCCTACTTCCAGAAGCGGCCATCCAGGAGGTGGACGTGGATGAGCCCCGATGGTACTACCAGAAATGAGATCGACTTCATCATGACGACCAAGAAGCGAATATTCAGTGATGTCTCTGTGATCGCCAAGGTGAAAACCGGTAGCGATCACCGAATCGTCAGAGGCACATTGAATATCAATGTGAAGCTTGAAAAGTCTCGTCTGGTGAAGTCCACGCTCCGACCTGGTACTGCCCACATCCAGAACCCCGAAGACTTTCAACTCGAACTGCACAATCGCTTCCAGTGCCTAACCGAATGCGAAACTGTGGACGAGATTAACAATGGGTTGGTGGAAACTGTCCAAGCTGTGGGGTCCAAGTTCTTTAAGACCCCGCGCCGCAATAAGCCTCAAAAGCTCTCGAACGGAACCATCAAGTTGATGCAAGACCGGGCCGAGATGAGGCTGCAATCTTCAGCTGACATGTCGGAATATGGCAAATTCAATAGACGAATCTCTAAATCAATGCGACGTGACCTGCGTGCCTATAGTGCGGCACGGTTCAAAGAGGCAATCGAGCGGAACCAGGGCTCAAGAGTCTTCGCAAAGAATTCGTCTATTGGGCAAAGCCAAATGACAAAGCTGAAGATTAACGACGACAGCATCATTTCGACGAAGCCGGAGATCCTGAGAGAGCTTGATAGGTTTTACGGACAGTTTTACACATCAACACGACAACCCAGTGTCAGTACAGTTCGAGACGCAAGAGCTAAACTGACTCGACACTACACTGAGGATATCCCGGACATCAGCCTGTACGAGATTAGAATGGCTCTTAAACAGCTAAAGAATAACAAGGCGCCGGGTGAAGACGGAATCACAACAGAACTTCTGAGAGCGGGTGGAAAACCGGTACTTCTGGTCCTCCAGAAGTTATTTAATTCCGTCATACTCGAAGGTACTACGCCAGAAGCATGGCACAGGAGTGTGGTTGTTCTTTTCTTCAAAAAGGGTGACAACACCTTGTTGAAGAACTACAGGCCAATCTCACTTCTGAGCCATGTATACAAGCTGTTCTCAAGAGTCATTACGAACCGTCTCGAACGCAGGTTTGATGACTTCCAGCCTCAGAAGAAGAGGAGTATAATCGGCCATTATGTTTAGCGTTTGTGGACTATGAAAAGGCCTTCGATTCAATCGAAACCTGGGCAGTATTGCAGTCCCTCAAACGATGTCATATCGACTACAGGTATATCGAAGTGTTGAAGTGTTTGTATAGAAACGCCACCATGTCCATCCGACTTCAGGAAGAGAGCACGAAACCAATCCAATTGCAGAAAGGCGTGAGACAGGGAGACGTTATTTCTCCGAAACTGTTCACGAACGCGTTGGAGCAGTTTTCAAGCTCTTGGAATGGAACGGATTCGGCATCAACATCAATGGCGAATACATCACTCACCTTCGTTTTGCCGATGATATAGTCATCATGGCAGAATCGTTGGAGCACCTCAATGCTATGCTCAGCGACCTCAGTATCGTTTCCCAACGGGTCGGCCTTAAAATGAACATGGACAAGACGAAAGTCATGTCGAATGTCCATGTGGCACCCGTACCGGTTGTTGTTGGGAATGATACTCTCGAAGTTGTAGACCATTACACTTACCTTGGACAGATTGTTCAGTTAGGTAGGTCCAACTTCGAGAAAGAGGTCGCCCGAAGAATCCAACTCGGATGGGCAGCGTTTGGGAAGCTACGTGATATCTTCTCATCGAGAATCCCACAGTGTCTCAAGACAAGGGTGTTTAACCAGTGTGTGTTGCCAGTGATGACATATGGCTCTGAAACGTGGTCTCTAACTGCTGGCCTTTTAGAGAGACTAAGAGTCACTCAACGAGCGATGGAAAGAGCTATGCTCGGAGTTTCTTTGCGGGATAAAATCCGGAATATGGATATCCGGCGAAGAACCAAAGTCACCGACATAGCTCATAAAGTTTGCAAGTTGAAGTGGCAATGGGCAGGCCACATCGCTCGTAGAACTGACAACCGATGGGGAAGAAAAGTTCTCGAGTGGCGACCACGGACCGGAAGACGCAGCGTAGGTAGGCCTCCCACTAGGTGGACCGACGACATCGTGAGGGTCGCGGGCAACCGATGGATGCAAGTGGCGAATTGTCGTTCGGCGTGGCGGTCTAAGGGGGAGGCCTATGTTCAGCAGTGGACGTTTTCCGGCTGATGATGATGATGATGATGATTGTTATTTCCATTTGTCTCGCGTTGTAATTTTGCTAGCTCGGCGTCCGTTTCCTGCGCAGTGTCAAGTTCTGCGAAATCGAACGTCGTGGGACACAATATTGTTGCTATTCTAGATAATGTATCTGCAACTATGTGATCGTTACCACTTATATGCCTTAAAGTTATATTTTTATACGCAATAACGCCTGCGTCGCGTCTTCGCAAAGATATTTTTAAAGAAACGAAAAATTCAGTTGCGAGCAGGGTTCGATCCTGCGTCTTCTGGATAGGTACTCCAGACGCCTTAACCACTAGGCCACCGCAACCACTACTCACAAAGCTGAATTTCTCGTTCCCTTGTTTTTTCGAACGCTGTTTACACGTTGCGCCATCTATTGGTAGTGTAATTAGTTAGTTAGATTTCGGGAGCGCAAATGAAACGGAGTTTGAGGGAAGTAAGAGTTTATTACGACCCGAGCTTACAGAAGTTCATGTAAGACTAACTAGCCTATCTTAATTCTAATACATCGCAAAACCTTTCCATGGACCGGTGGTCGGCCCACCTGCGCTCGCGACATACATCCTGTCACGTACGCCTAATCGCAAAGGTGCTAGGTCAGCATCTAGACTCCACCACCTACCACAACGTTAGGCTGGGAACATAACTCCTCCCCCCTTAAATCAAAGTTATCGGAAAAACAGGGGTTTTCCGAGAACTTTGTATAATGACAAATTAGAAACAACAATTATCACATATGGAATAAAATAAAATAATCAAACTATTCCTTAAAATTATAACTTGAAAATTGTTAAGTCAATCAAACTAATAGTATAGGTCTTTGATTAACTTGACCGTTCTCAGGCTGTGCGGGATTATCTTCAACAACTCTATCTCGCTCTTTACAGAATTTTCTTACAACATCTAAATACTTATATATAATTACAGCTACTGACAATAAAATGACGACCGCGTATAAGACATAAAGGGCGACACTAACACTTTCACTTGTGGTTTCACTTTTCACTGTATTTGCACTATTCTTCAGAATATTATTCAGTTGGCGTATGTCATCCAAATTTACTCCCTTCAGATTTATGGGTTCGATCCTTGCTGCGTCAAGACTTAGATCTTTCAAGTCAGGTAAGTTCAATAATGGAACAGGCATATAATCCGTTTGTAGTGAGTAAGAGCGCCGTCCATGTATTTGGATATTATCTATAAGGACATCACATTGTCCTCCTACAGTTAGCAGGTATGTTCCTCGTATGCGTTCTTTTGTTTCATCATTATTACAAGTCTGTGATATGACTTGGTTGTGTTTTGAATACACTATCCAACTATTGGAACCAATTCTTTGAAGTTTCAGGGACTCAGATAGTATCTTACGTGGGAAACAGCGTGACAGATTGTTGTGGTATTTCATTAGTTGCTCAATGCAAGTTTCTTCTCCATATTGTATTAGTTTATATTCAGAGCAGATGTATTCCTTAGCGGTTATTTCTTGACATGGTTGATCAGTTGGACGATACTTTGACCCTTCTACTAGTAGGTAAGGAAATTCAGGAATAACAGCAAAGGTAAGATTTGAGGAATCATCTGAGATAGGAATGGAATACAATTTATAGTAACTATAAATTGCGTTATAAATTAGTGGAACTTCGATTACAAAAGTTAATTCTTCATTCTTAATGTAAGCTTTTACAGATAAGGATTCTTCTATGTTTATTAAATTTCTTTCATTTACAGGGTACATTAGATTATCATATTGGCTTATATAATTTAATACTTTCAATAGTTCGCTAGGATTCATTACGGCCTTATGTAATACTGATAATTTACTGAATGCAATGGCCGTTTCAAGTTCACTGAGTTTTATATAAAGTGTTCTAAAGTTTACAATAAATTGGTTTAGTAATCCGAAGACATAGGTCATATAAATTGAATGATTATCTTTATTACTGAGATTGGTTACAAGACTTTCAAGTAATTTAATGCGTGCGTCTATTATTTTTGTATTTTGATTATTTCGGTAGAATTCAGAAAATGATCCAACATTTTAGATACCATCGTAAATTTGTTAGAAATTGCTTGTTCCTCAGTCTGAATACTACTGATTAGATCGTCATATCTGATTGCATCTTCATGGTCAAGATTACCTGTTATAATTTTGATGATAGAGCCAAGAGGGTTTACAATACCACGTTTGAATCTTTTAGATGGAATTAATTGCTGTAATTTTTCTAGAGTCTCATTTTTAATGTACTCCACCTGTATATTAAGGTTCCTGAACTCATCCGCATACGATTTGCTTGGGTGTAACATTTGGCTAAATTCGGAATATTTTTTAATATTAAAGGAAAGATCTGTACCAATGCATTGGAGGTTGATTATTTTAACAATAGACCATTTATCATATTGCATAAATGCTTGACCTAATTTCACCGGGAGAATTCCAGGATTTTGGTTAATCTTTACCACTAGAAGGGCCTGGCTTGGAAGAGCCCAACTGGTCGTTGTCCATATCACCAGGATCCAACACCACCTGTGGAGGACGTTTTACATTTTTAACTGGAACTTTAGTATCTCGGTTTTTTACTTTTATTGGTACGATGTTACGTTCTACCTGACCTGAAACCATGGCCTTTTGAAATCTAGGTTTATCTTTAGCTTGTCTTTTATTTACGGCTTTAGTGAAAATCGGTTGGCCTATTTCTAAGGTTGGCCTGGATTCACCTCCCCGCTTGGTTATAATTCTTTCCTTATGACTTTTTACCTTTTTGGAAAGATAATTATAAATTGCCCGTGTTCTTTTCTTATGGTCCCTAATTAGTTGCTGATTGTATGCTTTATCGAATTCAGAGTTAAAAATAGAGTTTAATTCCGTATGACCAAACGCAGCTTCAAATGGTGTTAAATCAGTTGTACTGTGGATAGTGTTATTATAAGCCATAACGGCGTAAGTCATAACTGATGCTGCGTCTGTAAATTTCTTTTCATAGTTCGCTAATCGATATATTTCTATAATTGTAGAGTGAAACCGTTCTATGAGCCCCATAGAATTGGGATTATTAGGTGTACCTATGTGTCGTTTAATTTTGTGCAAGTCTGTCAGTTCTTTTAATAATTCATTATTAAATTCGGTTCCCGGATCAGAACTTTTTTTCTGTGGTATACCGTAAAAATAAAAGTATTTCATTAATGCTCTGACCACTTCGGGTGTGGAGCGAGATGCAATTTCTATAGCCTGTCCTAATTTGCTAAAGGCATCGATTAAAGTTAAATAGTATTTCGATTCTATACTAAATAGATCTATAAATAGCGTTCTGGGTTTGTGTGAGCTGCAATACAGGTTTAATTGGTTTTCTGTCATACTTAGAGGTTTTACAACAATCACATGAGTTAATTATGGCGGAAACGGTTTCGGATAAATGTGGCCAATGATAATTACGACGGATTCTTTTAACAGTTTCGGTAATGCCACGATGACAGGTCTTGCCTTCATGTAACTTAATCACAATGGCTTTCTGTTCCTGTTCATCTTCGACGTAAATAACGCGCTCGGTACATTCATAGAAATTAACCATATCTTTCTTAAATAATGAAACTATAATATTACTAAAGTCTTTTCTATGTTCCGGATTCTCAAAATAAATGAAATACTTAATTTTGGGTTTTATATATTCTTTTAAAAATGTTTTGATATGATCTTGATTATGAAGAGGCAAAAATACCTCTAACACTTTTTGTTTGTCCCTAGACAAGTCTTTTACGTGGAGCTCATTTCGAAACCAGCTAAAAACTAGTATTTGATTAGGTTTGGTATCTATTGCCTCATTCAATATCGGTATTCCATGGGATTCGAGGTCTTCGGCTGAATGAACTGTTTGTATACTAGAAGGTTCAGTGGGTACCGGATAATTATTGGGCGATTGTTCTAAGTCTGTTTGAGTATCGAAATCCAAATCTATAGTCATTGGGCTAGCTGTCGCGGTTCTTTCAGAGTCGGAAATAGAAATAGTTCTTGAGTCATCAGAATTTTGTGTGGCTACGTCTTCTAATAGTAGTTTATGAAACTGTTACATAATGAGGGGTATTATACACGAGTGTGAGTTTAAAAAACGAGCGAAGCGAGTTTTTTAAAAGTATCACACGAGTGTATAATACCTAGTTATGTACAGTTTCATACACTACTTTATCTACTTTCATTGAACACGAATTGATCAAATAAAAGATAAAGATTGACACAGTATTATGGCGCCAAAGTTCCCGTTATCACCGCGCCTGGGCCACAGCGCGCGCAGCCACAGATAAAAAATCAAATGGATGTATCTATGATCTGACATCTGTATCGTAATGAAAAAAAAATTTATTATATCATTATTTTATTAGAGAAATAGTGTCATAATTTAATTTTTTAATTTCATTTCGATATACTGTGTGTAAAGTACGTCATTATAAACTCGTTTTGAGTTTTGTATTTTGAATTTAACGATATGAGAGTAGATAAATAATTTTGAGGTCTACTTTCTTTTTCATCTATATTAACAATCATTGAAATATCGTCGGAAACGGTGGCTTCTCCTAGTGCTTTAAGTTGGATTCGAGATAGCGCATCTGCAGTTACATTCTGTTTACCATTTTTATATATGACATTAAAATCATATTCTTGTAACCGCAAGCGCCAACGCGTTAGCTTATTATTAGGTTCCTTGAGTTGATACAGCCAGACTAACGGTCTATGGTCAGTGTAAATATCGAATTTATGTCCGTATAAATAAGGTCTGAAGTGTTTTGTGGCCCACATGATTGCCAATAATTCGCGTGCAATAGTACTGTACCTTTTTTCGGCATCTGTCAAGGTTCGACTGGCATATGCTATCGGTTTGTCACTACCTACAGGGCCCTGTGACAAAACTGCGCCAATTGCAACTTCAGAGGCGTCTGTCGTTAATAAAAATGGTTTATTCATGTCCGGGTATTGTAATATCGGTGCGTTTATCAAAAGTTCCTTACATTTTTCAAAAGTTTCGGTATAATTTTGGTCTATGACTACCTTTTTACCCTTTTTCAAACAGGTTGTCGGTAACGAGTCAATGTCAAAGTCAGTTAACCCGGTTGTATTATCTACTATACACTCTTCAGAGAAGTTGGTAACTTTGAAAGGAGCGGTTATAGTTAGCCTTACTTCAAGGTCAGTAGCATTCTGAATTATAGTGGAGGCAAGGTAATTTTCACACTTTACAATTGCAGCTGGCATTCTAACACTTTCGTGAAACTGCGTGTAATCTAATATGGCATAGCCATCTTTCTTATTTACGGGTAACTTCACTTTATGTTCTTTGCGAGGTTCAAGTTTAAGTTCATGGTCAGTGTTATAATTTATAGGAATATTAATATCGTTTATTTTTAAAATTATATTCTTAAAACATATACTAGCATTAAGTTGAGACATAAGATCGATTCCAATCAATCCATCGTATCTATTATCCACATCATAAATATAAAACTTATGATAACCATTTACTTTAAAAATTGAAAAAAGGGGAATATTAGCTACTTCATTGTGTTCGCTCGTAGCATGTGTACTGGTAACTGTAAATGGTTCGTAGAATTTTGACTGTGGAAAATATTCATCAATTTTTCTAGGGCTTATGAAAGATCTAGTGCTCCCTGTATCTAACATAAATTTACCGTTTATGTCGGGAATGATTATATAAGGATGTTTAAGATTAGCGTCAAACTTAAGTTCTATCATTTCGGGTAAACACGAATCAAATTTATTTGAAAATTTGGGACATCTTTAGAGTCTACTTTATTTTCAGCTGAATGCGAATCATCAGCCTTTTCAATAGCTTGGGGAATTTCAGTATTTGGGTTCTGATCCACGCAATCGTTGTTAATGTACATATTTGTATAGTCATAGTCACAGTATCCTTGATAACATATACCATAATCATTGTAATTGGGGTCGGAATAGTACTGTTCATTATTGGTATAAAGCTCGTTAATTGGAAAACTTTGTAGTTGCTTAACAGGTGCTGGAGCAGTTCTCATTGTTACGTCACGATCACCCGATAAATTATTGTTAGGGGGGCGATGGCTCGAAGGTTGTGAAGCTCTATACCCGAATTGTCCTACTTGAGGTCTATAACTGAATTGTACTGCTTGGGGTCTATTACCGAATTGTTGAAGTTGTTTATTCACAAACTGCGGTAATTGCGGTCGAAAGCCTATTTGTTGAATTGGCATATTCGGACGTACAAAAACTTGGTTAGGTATACCGAATTTAAATTGAGTTTGATTTGCAGAAGGCCTGTGGTAATTATGTTGCAATTGAGGTGCTGTAAAGGTAGGTTTTGGATTGTTTGAGCTTGAATTAACGCCTTTTTCAGATGATGGCAATAACTGATGACCTTGTGGCCGATGTTGTAACATTTTACTGCGTAAATTATATTGTTCCTGAAAATTAACCTCTTCAAGGACAAATTGTAAGGCTTCTTCCAATGTACTAGGATTTTTCAATCGAACAATCCGCACCATATGTTCCGGTAAATTGTACATAAAAACGTTAAGCGAAGTGTTATTATAAATCACTTTCTTAGCTTCTCTTAACGTAGCTGAACCGTTCTGATTAAACTTAGATATTAAAATGGCACGAATATCTTGTATACGGCTGCAAAATTCTAAATATGATTCATTTGACCTAATTTTTATGGTTTCGAGCTCAATTGCCACGCATTCCTTACTTCTAGGATCACCAAAATGTTGGATCATTAAAGATTTAAATTCAGCATAAGTTTCAAGGTCACCTCTTTCACTTAAAAGAGCCGCTGCTTTACCTTTTAATTTACTTGTAATATTCTGCATTAAAAATTCGTTTCGCTCTGAAGTCCCTTGATACATTCCGATAACATATTCGCACTTCCGTAAAAAAAAACTAAGTATATTAGTTTCACCATTAAATTCGGGAATTAATTTTAAAATATCTTGAGGTATCAAAGAATCTTGCAATTGCATCGGAAACGGAGTTTCAGAACGAACCGAGGGGGTCGCCCCTGCCGCCGTCGCAGATAAAGGAATTTGACCTTGATTCATTTTAGACAAAATTAAAATTAACGATATAATTAAATAGTAAAATTAAAAGATAAACCTCAATTTATATGTTAAATTACACAGTCGAATTAATAAAAATAGGCAGATACAATAATGTTTCTAAAATAAAAACTAAATTAAACTTCTAGTACTAATTACGTCTATTACAAAAATAGTGCAGGGAATGAGGAAGGATGTAGAAGGTTACTCACATGCCAACCGCTTGATATATTATCACCATCTCTGCTTACCCACGTAATTTGCGCGTTATCTAAACTTATTTATTTGGTTCGAATATTGCCCAATATAGAACGCCTCACTGATTTTAAGCACGACGACTATACGTATTGTAATCAGTCATCACTCGCGAAACACAGTCCACGCGTTTCATGTATTTCACAAATTTTCGCACTTGACTTTTCGCGGAGGAAAACTGTTTGCGGCAATACTACCGGCTGCGCCAGTTAGATTTCGGGAGCGCAAATGAAACGGAGTTTGAGGGAAGTAAGAGTTTATTACGACCCGAGCTTACAGAAGTTCATGTAAGACTAACTAGCCTATCTTAATTCTAATACATCGCAAAACCTTTCCATGGACCGGTGGTCGGCCCACCTGCGCTCGCGACATACATCCTGTCACGTACGCCTAATCGCAAAGGTGCTAGGTCAGCGTCTAGACTCCACCACCTACCACAACGTTAGGCTGGGAACATAACTAGTTTGAAACACTACCAATAGATGGCGCAACGTGTAAACAGCGTTCGAAAAAACAAGGGAACGAGAAATTCAGCTTTGTGAGTAGTGGTTGCGGTGGCCTAGTGGTTAAGGCGTCTGGAGTACCTATCCAGAAGACGCAGGATCGAACCCTGCTCGCAACTGAATTTTTCGTTTCTTTAAAAATATCTTATATGCCTTATATCTGTACTGAATTCGCTAATGAACATAATTTGTCTAGCTCTTCGTGACGTTTCCCTATTTGTGCCTGTCTTGTCAAATGCAAACGATAAGGGCTTATGATCTGTAAATATAATTAACTCTTGACCTTCTACCATGTTGCGAAAGTGAATTATAGCCAAATATATTCCTAATAGTTCTCTGTCATAAGTACTATACTTCATTTGAGCCTCTGTTAACTTTTTAGAGTAGTATCCTAAGGTTTTCCACTTGTTATCAATGTTTTGCTGTAATACGGCACCCAAACAAGTGTCTGACGCGTCGGTCATCAATGCTAAAGGGGTACCTGTCGTTGGATACGATAACAAGACTGCATTCTTTAAGTCTTCTTTGCATTGCTCGAAATTGCGTTCGGCTACTTTTGTCCAGTTAATTTTAGTTTTATCTTTCCGTTTCGAATTTCCCAAATATTTGTTTAATTCTGTCTGATGATCAGCTGAGTGAGGTATGCTTGCTCTATAAAAATTTAACATTCCTAAAAATCTTCTAAGTTCCTCAGTAGTTTCCGGTTTAGGATAATTTAAAATTTCTTTTACTTTATCTTCTAAGGGTCTAATTCCCTCTATGGATACTTCATATCCTAAAAAATCTAATTTTTGTTTACCAAAGCTGCATTTAGAGAAATTAATGGTTATGCCGTATTCGTTAAATCGTTCAAAAACTCTTTCTAAATGCTGTTTATGCTGCGTTTCATTATCTGATGCAATTATTACGTCATCAACATAATTAAATAAAAAATCTAAACCTTGTGAAACAGTATGATGCATGAAACGCTGAAATGTTTGCGCCGCGTTTCTTAAGCTAAAAGGTGTTGAATAGGCAATGGTTAAATTAAGTTTTGAAGTTATGTACAGCCTGCGTGAACTGGCAACACTCTACTCTATGGCAACCCTGTGTGTTTGTGTGTCTGTGATTTAAGTTGTTCGCTGTTCTAGATTTTTACAAGCCTAATTAAAGTTATTAATCCTGCCACATTTCTTTCTTTTAAACTCTGCTTTAAACAGGTACTGGGCCCAGTCCCTACCTGATTCATATAGTTTTTGTGGCAGGCAAGATTAGAGTTTTTTGGAAGTAACAAGCACGAGGACTGAGGAAAGTATTAATGGCGTATGTCCCTCTGCTTTAGAAGAGTTAGACTTGTAACAGCGAATGGAATTAGAAATGGAAAACGCCTTAAGATTACGAGGATCAGAAAATTGGACAGTATGGAAATTTCAGACTGAAGTTGTTTTGAAGAGCAAAGGTTTGTACAGCATAGTGACAGGAGAAAAATTAAAGTCTGAGAATGATAAAGAAAAAGAAGAATGGTGTAAAAGTGACGCCAAGGCGCAAGAATTCATAGTTATGAGGATGGAACAAGGTCCGCTTACTCATCTACTCTTTTGTACGTCATCCAGGGAGATGTGGTCAAAATTAAAATCGGTTTACGACAAGGAATCCGTTGTTAGCGTTCACCTCCTGCAGCAAAGATTTTTCATGATCGAATTTAGAGATGATAATGTATCTACATTCTTGTCAAAGCTAGGCGAGATTAGAAACAAACTGAAACAAGCTGGAAAACCCATCTCGGACAAGATGTACATAACCAAAATCTTAATGTCTCTTCCAGAACCTTATAAGCATTTTAGGTCTGCATGGGAATCAGTACCTTTAGAAAACCAGACCACAGAAGAACTCACTTCTAGGTTGTTGGTTGAGGAAGAGCGTCTCAATTCTAGTGAGGACTCGGTGATTGCTCTGGCAGGGACAAGCAGAGAGACAAAGAAGATGAAATGTTTCAGTTGTGGAGGAGAAGGACACATAGCTAAATTTTGTTTTAAGAAAAATAAAGAAACCAGAAGTTGTTATTACTGTAAGAAGAAGGGTCATTTAGCAGAAAATTGTAGGATTTTGAAGAATAAGAGAGAAAATAGTGCAAGAAAAGGTGATGTTAAAAGTGAAAATAGTGAGATAAAAAGTATTAATGATAAAAATGAAAATAGAAGAAACTCTAATGCGTTCATGGGTCTACACTGTTGTGTTGGACTATCTCAAGACTGCTGGTACATGGACACCGGTGCGAGTGAACATATGTGTGCTGACAAGACTCTTTTTGAAAAGTTAGAAGAAAAGCTCTATGTAAGTAAAGTGAAAGTAGGAAATGGGGATATGTTGGAAATCAAAGGAAAGGGGACTGTTGTGGTTTTTGCGTGGAATGGTAGAGAATACATAAAAAGTGTGTTAAGCAATGTTTTGTATGTTCCAAACCTTAAATTTAACCTATTTTCTGCTGGATATGTATTAGACAAAGGATTTCAGTTAGTTTCAAACAATAAATGTTGTGAATTTGTGGATAGGCAGAATAATGTTTGTGCTATAGCCGTGCGGGAAGATAAATTGTATCGTATGAAATTCTTAAAGAAAGAAACACATAACTTAAATTCCAGTACTATTTCCGAACGAAGTGACTTTGACGTTTCATATTGTCATTTGAGTAGTAGAGTTGAAAGTTTGTTTACATGGCACAAAACGTTAGCACACCAAAATATCTCTCAAGTAAGAAAGTTTTTGATTAAAAATAACATTAAATTTTGTGATAGTGAATTCATATGTGAAAGTTGTTTGGCAGGAAAACAAAGTAGATTGTCATTTCCATTGAGTGAGTCCAAGGCTACCCGTCCACTAGAATTAGTGCATGCAGATGTTTGTGGCCCAATGGAACAGGCATCTATTGGAGGATCAAAATATTTCTTCTTAATCAAATCAAATCAAAATATTTCATTTCATTTTCATTCATTCATTTTTTTTATTCTTAATCAAAATATTTCTTGCTTTTAAAAGACGACTACTCAGGTTATAGATTTGTGTATTTCATAAAAAATAAATCAGAAGTTAAAGAGTGTATAAAGAAGTTTATAGTGAGAATAGAGTCAGAAATATCAGAGAGAGTGCACACAATACGAAGTCATAATGGTTTAGAGTTTGTGAATACAGAATTAAGTGATTTTTTACAAAAGAGAGGAATCATACATCAGAGAAGTGTTGCTTACACTCCACAGCAAAATGGGCGCGCTGAGCGTGAAATGCGTACACTTGTAGAGGCAGCTCGTTCGATGATACACCAAATGCATAAAAAGTTTTGGGCGGAGGCCATCAATACAGCAGCGTACACAGGTCCTAGTCCTGTGTCGGGGTTGACACCCTATGAGTTATTTTATAATAAAAATACACCTGAAGTTGTATTCAAGGAGTTTGGTATAGGAGCGTCAGTACATATTCCAAAGGAACGAAGATTGAAATGGGATGATAAAAATGTTATGGGAATTTTTGTGGGTTATGAAGAAGACATAAAAGGATTTAGAATTTATTCTGAGAAAGAATCTAAAGTGGAAATAAAAAGAGATATAATATTTATAGAGCGGAGACTGACAGAAAACAGTGAAAATTGTGTACAAATAAGTTGTGATGAAAATGAGGAACAAAGTGAGAAACAAGAAAGTATGGAGAGTGGCCAGGTAGAAGAAATTGAAGAAAACTCACAGATTATAGAAGAAATTGAAGAAAGCACACACACTAGAGAGGAAAGTGAAGAAAATAGAGAAGAAAGTTGTAACTTAAGACCAAGAAGAGCAAAAATGCCATTAAGATTTAAGGATTACCACATGGGCTTATTGTCTGTAGAAGAGAAAGAACCTACAACTTATGAGGAAGCATTATCTAGCAAAAATAGTAGTAAGTGGCAAGAGGCCATAGACAAAGAAATTCAAACATTAAAAAACAATGAGACGTGGACAGAAGTTATTGCACCAAAAGGGAAGAAAATTATTAGTAGCAAGTGGGTGTTTAAAGTAAAGAACAGAGGACAAGAAAGCGAAGTGTATAAAGCGAGATTAGTGGCTCGTGGTTTTGAACAAGAGTGTGATATGAGTGATGTGTATGCCCCAGTAGCTAGGTTAACTACCTTTAGAGTGTTTTTGACTGTCGCTACATACCTTAAGTTGCCTATTTACCAAATGGATATTAAAGGAGCATTTTTGTATGGGGAAATTAAAGATGATACATATTTAAGTTTACCAGAAGGAATAAATACTAGTAATGGGTCCAAAATTGTGAAACTTAATCGGCTTTATTACAAAACGTGGTTTAACTTAGACCAAGGTTTAAATCAAAAATCAATTTTTGAATTTCGAACTTTATTTCTACTGTCGTAAAGTTATTAATACAAAAACCGAGTTTAGATCCCGGTCTAAGTTGTCAATGTGCATTTTAGAATTTTATAGCAGTTGGAATAAAGTTCGAAATTCAAAAATTGATTTTTGATTCAAACCTTGGTCTAAGTTAAACCACGTTTTGTAATAAAGCCGTGCAAGTCCCTGTATGGTTTAAGAAGTAGTCCTAAATGTTGGAATGAACGTTTTGACAAATTTATGTTAAAAATAGGTTTTAAGAGGTCTATGACTGACACATGTTTATATTTTAAAAGTAATGATAATGTGAAGCTATATCTATTGCTATATGTGGACGATATAATTTTGTTTGGAAATTCAGAAAAAGAAGTAAATGATTGTAAACTGGCTTTGTCAGAACAATTTTGTATGAAGGATATGGGGTTGATAAATATTTTTTTGGGTATTAAAATGAATCAGAATGTTGTAACTGGAGTAACTGAGTTATCTCAGGAAAGTTATTTATTAAATATATTAGAAAAGTTCGGTATGGATACTTGTAAACCGATAGCTACTCCAATGGAAGAGAACTTTGATCATAGTTTACTGAAAAGAGATTGTTCAGAAAGTGTAGAATTGGAAGATAAATGTAGAAGAATAATTGGTTCATTGATGTATGTTATGCTATGTACGAGACCAGATCTTTGTATATCCATAAGCATATTAAGTAGATATCAGTCATGTGCAAGTGAGGATTTATTGCGAGCGTTATAACGTGTTTTACGATATATTAAGGGAACTGTCAATTTAAAATTAACATTTAAGTGTGAAGATACTGATTATCCTATAGTTGGTTTTGTAGACTCTGATTGGGCTGGTGATAAAGGTGACCGTAAGTCTACTGGAGGTTACATTTTTAAAGTTCTTGGTTGTACTGTATCTTGGATGTCTCGTAAACAGTCAACAGTAGCCTTGTCATCCACAGAATCCGAGTATGTAGCTCTTAGCATGGCTACTTGTGAAGCTTGCTGGCTTAGGAACATTTATAATATGTTTTTATGTAAAGAGATTTGTGTGTTGATATATGAAGATAATCAGTCAGTGATAACATTGTCTAAAAATCCTCAATTTAATCATAAATTAAAACATATTGACATTAAAATTCATTTTGTACGTGATAAAATAGTAAATAATATTGTCAAGGTAGAGTATGTTTGCACTAGTGAACAGTTGTCAGACATTTTTACAAAGCCTCTTGGTAGGATAAAGTTTGAAAAGTTCTGTGTAGTATTAGGCTTGCTAGAGTGAGATTTTAATTGTTTAAAGCTGTTGCTAAAATAACTATTAAGGGGGTGTTACTGCAATTTAAATATTAAGGGAAAGCTGTTGTAATTTAAAATTGTATAATTTTTGCTTTGATGTGATTTTCTTAATTTAACCCTTGAGGGGGTGTGTTGAATAGGCAATGGTTAAATTAAGTTTTGAAGTTATGTACAGCCTGCGTGAACTGGCAACACTCTACTCTATGGCAACCCTGTGTGTGTGTGTGTCTGTGATTTAAGTTGTTCGCTGTTCTAGATTTTTACAAGCCTAATTAAAGTTATTAATCCTGCCACATTTCTTTCTTTTAAACTCTGCTTTAAACAAAAGGCATGCGCATGAATTCAAATAATCCAAAAGGTGTTATGACAGCAGTTTTTTCAATGTCATTTTCCGCGACAGGTATACAATTATAAGCTCGGTTTATATCTATCTTAGTAAAAATCTTCTTGTTAGCCAAAATATAAGTAAAATCATGAAGACGGGGCACGGGGTAGCGGTCCGGTTTAGTGATCGCATTTGAACGCCTATAATCTCCACATGGCCTAATATTGCCATCCTTCTTGAGTACCACGTGTAGGGGACTTGCCCAAGCACTATGACTCGGTCTACAAATTCCAAGTTCTTGCATAACCCTAAATTCATTCTTGGCTTTTACGTACCTGTCTGGTGGTAGCTGTCTCGCTCGTGCGTGCACTGGTGTACCTGTTGTCTCAATATTATGACTAACACTATGTCTAGGTGTCTCTTTGTATGAGACAGGCTTAGTTAATTCTGGGAACTTACACAACAATTCATAATAGTGGCAATTATCAGTAATGGTTTTCAGAGTGGGCTCAGTGGAACTTGAAAGATTTCCTCTCGAACTTAAATTAGTAACTTGATCGACCTAGCCTTCGTCCATTCAAATCAATTATTAACTTATGATTAGCTAAGAAGTCAGCACCTAATATTGGTTGCTATACGTCTGCTATCGTAAATAACCAACGGAATGCTCGTCTAAGATTTAAGTCCAGTTCTAAAACTTGTGTACCGTACGTATTGATCTCGGTACCGTTTGCAGCATACAACTTATAACAGGCACTATGTGCGTTATCTTTCTTAAAAACACTTCTGCAAGGTAGAACAGACACATTTGCACCACTATCCACTAAAAAGTTCAAACCTGAATTCCTGTCCTTGACACACGTGCGCGCGGTCACAGCCTCCCGTCGCTGACTGTACCGACTCTAGTTTTCCGATGGCTTGGCGTCTGTCTTCTTCCAGTTGCACGGTTGCACACACTTATTCGCCTTGTTGCGGAACTTGAAATGGTAGAAACATAACCAGTTGGGGTCGTCTTCAGGTGCCATTGCGTTTCTTCCAGACCTCGAGCTGGATCTTGATCTAGATCGGGACGTCCGAGGTTTATGGTTTTGTGAGCGACTTCTGTAACCGTTCTCGATGTTGCGTAATCGGTCGCTCAATTTATTAATTTCCGCCAGTATTAAATTATCTCTGTCCGATGGGCCTGGTTTTTCTTTTACGCAAGCAACACTGTGTATTGGTGTCATTGTTTCAGCGACCTTGTCTGCAATGGATGCCAATTTTTCCATGTTTTCCTCGTCAGTAACTGCTAAAGCACCACGTACTGATGGTGGTAAATGATTTTTCCACATCACCTTCAGTGTGTCATCGGTTACTTTTCCTCTGGCTAGGTACCGCATTTTTCGTAGGAGGTGCGATGGTTGTTGATCGCCTAACTCCATTTCCCCAATTAGCTTTTTGATTTGTCGTTCCGCTGACTCTTTGTATACCGAAATTAATTTTTGCTTCAAGGTCTCATACTTCTTTTCTTTGGGCGGATCTAGTAGGATATCCGCGACTTGTTCCGTGACTCCGAGGTTCAATTTGGATAAGATAATCCGATACTTGGAATCGTCGGACATCTTCTGAGGGTTGATTATCGCCTCTGCTTTGGTGAACCACAATTCCGGTGCCCTAGGCCAAAAATCTTCGATCTTGTCGGTTATGGAGACGGGTGAGAGAAAATATTCGTCGGCAGTCGTTTTTCCTTCCATTTTGCTTGGTTAGAAGAGAGTTTATACACTATAGAACACGTTGAGTTGAGTTGCCCGTTCTCGATCACGTATACACAGTTTATTTCACTACACACTGATAGATCACGTCGGGGTCACCAATTTTGTATTATGTGTGTATTTGTTGAGGTGTGTATACGGAGAGAAATCAGATGCGGAAGATTTTCTTTAATTGATGTTTATTCACTCATAACATATTTCGTGGAAGTACTTAGTTGGTATTAATATGCGCGTGATTGCGAATACAGAATGACTGTGTCAGCGTTCCTACAATTATAATATAATATTGACAAAGGCTTTGTATTTCTATTATAATTCTTTGTTTTATTTTCATTATTTTTCTTAACTGACTCCTTATAATCCTTAAAAGTTACTACTTTTGGTTTTAATCTTTTGTATGACACTGGGATATTATCTCTTAAGTTTCTAGACATTAGCAATTGTGCTGGTGATGACAAATTATTTTTAGGTGTACTTCTGTATTGTAATAAAGCTATGTATGGGTCAGATTTGTTTTCTTTACATTTTTTTAACATGTTTTTTATAATTTTGACTGAGCTTTCTGCTTGACCATTCGACTGTGAATGATATGGACTAGTAACAATCAGTGGCGGTTCCTTCATACAAGCCCAGGCATGCCTTATTAAAAATGCTCGACAGAGAATCATAATCAAACCCGAACTATTTAAAAGTTTGCGCGCTTAATTCTTATCAAAATAACACAAACTATCCACGCCACACACTTCACATCGCAATTGTTCGCGCGCAGTTTCGTATTTGCAACATCTATATATAGCTATCTCGCTTACACGTACCGGCTTTTACCGGGCTTTCAAATACTATCTCTGTCCCTTTCGCATCTAAAGCGTTGTGCCGTATAACGAGTTAGAACCTTGTGCGTCTACAAATCGATCAGTATGGAAAATGTAAGCCAGGCATGCGTGCCGACGTTGTGAGATCTTGTAGATTTTTAACGAGTTTGGAGACTTTTTTAAGATTTAGCAACAACTAGCTGTTGCCCGCGACTTCGTCCGCGTAGTATTTGGTTTTATGGCACCTACCTATACCAATATTCTCTTTTTAATTTTTTGAGAAAGTGAGGGTGCCTTATTTCCCAATTTAAAGTTTGTTATCAAGGGTGTAAATTAACGGCGTCCTAACCTACCGCATGACGCAGGTCCTCACCGGACACGGAAGTTTCGGGAGGTACCTGTGTCTGAGGAGAAAGGAGGAAACGCCTGGGTGTCACCACTGCGAAGATCGCCCGGAGGACACAGTAGAGCATACGGTGCAAGACTGCCCCGCTTGGGCAGAGCACCGACGTATCCTCACGGCGGTGATAGGCGGAGACCTCTCGCGCCCGGCATTGGTCGCGGCCATGCTGCGGGGCGAGACGGAGTGGGAAGCGGTCGCCTCCTTCTGCGAAGCAGTCATGCTCGCGAAGGAGGAGGCGGGCCGCGTGAGAGAGAGAACAGTGTCCTCCCTCCGCCCCACCCGCAGTGGTGGACGCCCACGGCGACGGACGTCGCAAGACGATCTCCGGCCACCGTAGGCGCGGGCATGCGGGCGGCGAGTAAAGGGCAACTCGCTGCCCGACCATGGACCATGCCCGGGTCGACGGCGCGTTGTGTTCCACGCGCGCCTCAAAGAGCGTCAGCATAATGACGGGGCCCCCTCTCTAGAGGGCCAAAGCCTGCCGGGGTCGCGGGACTTATCTCATTACCGTGACCCCGGAACATAAAGGGCTATTGAAGGACACCGTGGATTTTAGTCAGTACAAGTCTGACAGTCCCTCCCGCCCTGCCCGGGGTGGGAGGACTCATTTGATGATTTTACCACGCAAAAAAAAAAAAGGGTGTAAATTAGAGACATTTTAATGAGATTCATGTCAGACAGTAAAAAGTATATTTCGTAAAAAAATAAAAATACTAAAAATAAATTAAATTTTATAAATAAAAAATGGAAATGAAAACTTCCAGACACAACACTTTATGTACGACATTGGTAGTTTTTCCTTCTGGTGCTACGGTGCGGTTACTGACACGTGAGCATTTGTGACATATAGTTGACCGTGGGAAAAACAGTTGGACCTTAGGTTGACATCAGCTTCCTTCAGGGTCTGTCCTTGGGACTTATTTATGGTCATCGCGAAGTAGGCGGTTACCGGGAATTGTGTGCGTTTGAACTGGAAAGGGAAATTGTTGGGGATGAGTGGTATTCGCGGTATCAATGCAGTCTCCTCTGAGTCACACCCGGTGAGAATTTCAGCTTCGCTTAAATTTCTGTGTAATGCAGGCTCTAAGGGGGAGGGGCCCGTCATTGCGCTGACACTCTTGGAGGCGCGCGTGGAACACAACGACCCGGGCCTGGTCCACGGTCAGACAGCAAGTCGCCCATTACTCACCGCCCGCATGCCCGCGCCTACGGTGGTCGGAGATCGTCTAGCGATGTCCGTGGCCGTGGGCGTCTACCACTGCAGCTGGGTTGTGAGGTGGACGCTGTCCTCTCCCTAATGCGTCCCGCCTCCACCTTCGCTAGCATGACTGCTTCATAGAAGGCGACTGCTTCCCACTCCGTCTCGTCCCGCAGCATGGCCTCGACCAATAGCGGGCGCGAGAGGACTCCGCCTATCGCCGTCATGAGGACACAGCGGTGCTCTGCCCAAGGGGGGCAATCCTGCACTCAATGCTCCACCGTGTCCTCCGGGCGATCCTCGCAGTGGTGACACTCAGGCGTTTCTTCCTTCCCTATCCGACACAGGTACCTCCCGAAACTTCCGTGTCCGGTGAGGACCTGCGTCAGGCGGTAGGTCTGGACGCCGTGACGCCTATCCATCCACTCCTTAAAGAGAGGTCTTACCGCTGCGATTGGAGCGTGCCCGGACCTCGGTTGCGACAGTCGCTCCGTCCAAACTGCCCAGGAGCGCGAGGGAGCTCTACCCGCCGCGCCTCGACTTGTCGAGGCAGCGGGGTTTCGCCTCCACGCGCCAGACGCGCTGGAGCGCCGTCGCCTCCAGATCCCAGGGCAAAACAGTTACATTATAATCCTGAAACACCTTTGCTTTCTCACAGTTTCGTGACACCGAACACGTTGGTGTTTTAGTATTGTCTAGGTCGATTGGGATTTTAAACATGACCCTGACATACTGCCGCACGAGCTTCATAACGATTGTATGCAGCTTCGCAAGTGCGGTACGCACACACACAAATTAGTATCGGTTTTCTTTATTTACAAAAAGTATAATGTGGCTATTATTTGATATAGATAAAAAAAAAAGATGAAAATAAAAACCAAAACAAAACGTTTTTTACCGGATAAGAATCGAACCTGGAACTCAACCATCCGCTAAACCACGCACTCCGCTGGCAAATTATTCAAAATAGTAGTTGCTATTATGTCATGAATGACATGATAAACAAATGAAGAATACATACTTACGTCAATCGAATTGAACTTGACGACAATGCATATTTCATCCCAAATTATTCTCTGCGATTCTTTAAATCAACATATATTTTTTATTTGTGAACCGATTCTCATCAAACAAACACTAAAAACTGCGCCCAGTTTAGCAGAATACATTAGTGAAAACCGCATTAATCAAATCCTTTCAGCCGTTTTGGAGTTTAAATCAAACAGACAGACAGACAGACAGACAGAAAGACAGACAGACAGACATTTTTTTTTGTGTGTTTTATTGCTCTTCTTTGATCGCCGCGTTTCAATTTTCGGTAAAAATCCAATGTACAGACACTCGGGTTCTACTGCTTTATTATACATATATTATGTATAGATAGTGAAGCTGGGCTCTTGGTGTCCCACATAAGGCATCTTCAATCTTATACATCAACAGAGAGTGCTCATCACGCTGAACAACTCTTACTAAGACGTCATTCCTATATATGTTATAGTGTAGCTGAGCTCTTGGTGCCACATCAGATGTTCCAGATCTTCAATTTTTATACGTCAACAGAGAGTGCTCATCAGGCTGAACAACTTTGCTAAGACGTCATTTCTATATATGTTATAGTGTAGCTGGGCTCTTGGTGTTCCACATCAGATGTTCCAGATCTTAAATTTTTATACGGCAACAGAGAGTGCTTATCAGGCTGAACAACTCTTGCTAAGACGTCATTCCTGTATATGTTATAGTTTCGCTGGGCACTTGGTGTCCCACATCAGGTGTTCTAGATTTTCAATTTTTATACGTCAACAGAGAGTGCTCATCAGGCTGAACAGCTTTGCTAAGACGTCATTCCTATATATGTTATAGTGTGGCTGGGCTCTTGGAGTTCCACATCAGGTGTTCCAGATCTTCAAATTTATGCTCTCAGCAGAAAATACTCATCACGTGGAACAATTTTTGCAATGGCACCATTTTTGTATCTCTTACAGTTTAGGTGGTCTGTTGCGGTTCGGCACCAGGTGTTCAAGATTTCAAGATAAATTATAACCTATATGTTGGCCAGACTTAATACATATACAACAAAAAAAGAATCATTCAAATCCGTCCAGCACTTTTTGAGTTTATCCCGGACATACATACAGACAAACAGACAAACAGACAAAAATTCTAAAAACTATATTTTTGGCTTCGGTATCGATTGTAGATCACACCCCAAGTATTCCTTTAAAAAAATATTCGATGTACAGTTTTCACTTTCCTACTATTTTATTATATTTTTAGAGTCAGAGTGGGAATATTATTAAAAAAAAACAATCAGTCTTAACCTAAAACTTTAATCACAGATTTTAACAATTAACAAAAAGGAATTCACCAAGAACTACACAAAAATCAAAAGAGCACTTGAAACACAAATTGAAAAGAAAAACAATTAGAATTAAGGAAAAATAAGATGGCTCACGCAATTCTACTGGAGTCGACCAAAGCTGATATTCTCACGACCGTCCGTCCCGAGCGCCACGAGCAAAGTGAAGTCTACAGCGCACTGCAGCGCTTTTTATAAACTAACCCGTGTGCGAGGGAGATAGTATGAGAGCATCAGCTTATACGGCCTCTCCTGACGTCAGGTCGTCCTCGACCTAAGCCTAACTAACTATCCGAGTCTTCATCGAGAAGGGGCATTGAGAGACCAGCTTCAGGGACCTCTTCAATTTGCTCAGATGCTCTGCTAGGGCCGGGTGTTGGCTCCTCCTCTTGATCCGGGGGCGGCATCACAGGGTCGGGTTCAGGAGCCTGTCTAGCAAGATCAACCTCGGTGTCATCATGATCGTCACCTGAAAGCAACAAAGTATTAGAAACCGTCGTCCAATTTCCATCATTCCACACATCAAACATACTCTTTCAAATTCCTTTCATTTAATTCATTCATCTCCAGTTATTTACTGCAATCAAATTCCTTTTATACAACTTCCTTGTATACAGCCTTACTAAGACACCTCTAAAACAGACTGATAATTTTTCCCAGTCTTCTCTCCATGACTGCAGCAGCAGACTCCCGCTGTAGTCAGCTCACTGCAAGGCAGGAACACCAAACCTGTAGCAACTGACGACTTGACGCAAGTGCGCCAACGCCAGTTCAGAGCGACTTGACAACAAATGCCAACGCTAGTGCGACTTGGCAATGAATGCCAACGCTAGTGCGACTTGGCAATGAATGCCAACGCTAGTGCGACTTGGCAACGAATGCCAACGCTCGTGCGACTTGGTAACAAATACCAACGCTAGTGCGACTTGACAAATATATGCCAACGCTAGATGTGACTTGACAAGTAAATGCCAACGCATCTTCCAAACATACCACGACGCCTTGACTTGCAGCCAACGTCTACACACGTTACTTAGTAACCACACATCCACAGTTTTTACTTTCATAGTTGACACCCGTATACATCCCTGTTTGCTGCAATCACATAAATAAAAGTACACATGTGTCTGATTGTGTATGTGTAAAAGTGATACCAAATCTATATGTGTGTGGTGAATTTAAAGTTATAAAAATGTGTACCTATGGACTGCAACGAACAAACATGTAACGTTATCGAAACTCATTTTCGATGCTTACTTGCAAAGAAAGCAGCGCATGACTCCGGACACCATTCGCCACGCCACAACACCATATGTTGAGCTGCGGCCTGAGTCGTCTTGCCATAGCTACCAGCCAGAAGTTTCAGGCCGTAACGTCCGCTAGGCAAGATGTCCACCACCTTGTACGGGCCTCTCATACCCGGGTCGAGTTTTCCCGTGGCCTGTGAAAACTTTATCACAAAAACAAGGTCATTTAAATTAAACTCGCGTGGTGGCCTTCTGTTCCGGTTCACACGTTCATCTTGCTGAACCTGATTATCTCTCAGCATCTGGCGAACTCTTCCTCGGGACATCTCACGTAATGGCTCTCGGTTTGGTGCGGAAGTTTCATGAGCCAAGTCACGCACCAGTGCCTGAATGACAGGAGTACTTACTTCTGTCCCAATAAGAACGTGTAACGGTGAAGCTTGGATTGTCTTCTGCTTAGTGATATTTAACACCAACTGGAGTCTCCACAGGGTTTCCGACCACGCTGCATTTTTGTGGTTGACCTCGATGCGTATCATGTTAAGGACTGTTCGAACGTACCTCTCTACTTGGCCATTTGCATGATGCATCTCCGGTGTTATGTGATGCAGTGCACAACCCAGGTCGTTGATCCATGTCACAAATTCGTTGGACTCGAACATCCTTCCTTTATCGGTGACCATGAGTTTAGGAACACCGAACAGAGAAACTGCCTGCGTGACAACTCGCTTCAGCTCAATCACATCTTGTCGCGCTATAGGGTAAAGTAGGACGAACTTCGAGAAGGCGTCAACTATAATAAGGACGAACTTGTTGCCCTCTGATACCGGTAATGGTCCCAGTGCGTCAACGTGCACCGTGTGGAACGGTACATCCGGCTTCTCCCATGACGTGATGTTCTGCAGTGGGGCTCGAGGAACACGTTTCTTGGATACACATACCAAACAGTGGGCAATGTACTTTTTTACAAATTGGCTGAGACCAGGGAACCAAAAGTGGCGAAGAATAAGGTCGAGAGTCTTCTCCGGGCCAATGTGCTCGTGCTCATCATGGAACACACGAAGCAGACTGAGGCGGTGTCCCTTAGGTATGTAGCATAGCAACCGAGGCTCCTCTCCCGCTGGTGTGTATTTATAATAGAGGAGGTCATTTCGTACCACATACCGATTGGCGTCCAGGGTACCATCCTGTAGTCTTTGCATCAGTTCCTGTGTCTCATTGTCAGCTGCCTGAGCGATTTGGGCCCAGTTGCGAGGTCTAGTTATTTGATTGACGCTTACCGTCGGATTTCGGCTCAGATAGTCAGCATGTGGCAGCATCACTCCTTTGCGGTATTCGATGGAGAAGTTAAAATCCTGTAGATATATCCACCAGCGCGCGACTCGAGGTATGAGGTCCTTCTTCTTTTCCGTCGATTTTAGGGCATTGCAGTCAGTAACCACTACAAAGGAAAGTCCGACGAGGTAATGCCGGAAGTGTTGGAGAGCTTTCACCACGTCGAGGGTCTCCAGCTCGTAGGAGTGGTATTTCCTCTCGGCACCTTGAGTGACTTTACTAAAATATGCCACCACGTGCTTCTTACCGTCAGTGTGAGTTTGTAGCAAGACAGCTCCGTATCCTGCACTGCTGGCATCCGTATGGACTTCAGTGGGAAGCTTGGGGTCAAAAATAGCGAGCACAGGTTCGCTGGTTAGTTGTTTTATAAGATCCTGGCGAACCGCTTCACATTCAGTACTCCAGTGGAAAACAACTCCTTTTCTAGTGAGCTGCGCTAGTGGGGCAGTCTTTGTTGCATACCCTTTTATGTAGCGGCGGAAGTATCCCGCAAGACCAAGCAGTTGACGTACCTGTTTAACGTTCTCGGGAGCTGCAGTATTGATGAGCGCTTCCACCTTTCGAGGGCTCGGCCTTACCTGACCCTGACTGATCACCCTTCCTAAATATTCAATTTCCGTAGAAAGAAAAGTGCACTTTTTGAGGTTAATTGAAAATCCAGCCTCTGTCAGTGTCAGTAACACTCTTCGCAGTAAACTAATACCCTCCGATACCGTATTACTCAAAAGGAGTACGTCATCAACGTACACCAAAACTTTTCCCTCATCGATCAGGTCGCGCAACGTGTCATTGATAATCCGTTGATAAATTATCGGCGAATTAGCTAAGCCGAATGGCATTTTAACGTACTCAAAATGATCTTCGGTTGTAACAAATCCCGTTAAATGAATGCACTCTTCTTTAATTGGGATCTGGTGAAAACCTGTTGCCATGTCAAGGCTCGAAAAGAACTTATAGCTACCTAACCTATCGATGTGATCATCGATCAGGGGCATTGGGTACCGATCCTTAACGGTAATACGGTTGAGAGCGCGGAAATCGACACAAAGCCTATCAGATCCGTCACGTTTTTTGACTAAAATGATAGGACTTGCGTATTCGGACTTAGATCGCCTAATCACGCCTTTTTCAAGTAGATCTTTAGTAATTTCACGCACTTTAATCTTTTCTTGGTAGGAAAGCTTGTAGGGTCTATAAACCACTGGTGTATTACTTGTAAGTTTTATTTCCATCTCCCCTGTTTTGACAGTTGTAGCTGCCGTACCAGTTATTAGAAAATCCGAGAACTCATTTATCACTGACAGCAAATCGTCGCGCTCTTTGCCTTGCAGTTGCGTATTAATTTCGTGACCGTCAACCTGAACCACGTCGGGACAATGCATTGACATAACTGAACGCGTTGGTACCAGAAACTGTGTGTCTTTAGTCCTGATAAACACTATCCCATCGCGGTTGAGAATGTCAGTACCGATGATAACTGGGGCATTCATATACTCAGCTGGTACGACAACTAAATCCGCCTCGATGGATAACTCACTAAACACAATTGTTACCGTAATGTAGGTAGAAGCGATAATCTCTTTATCATTCAGACCTTTTAAGGCGCAAACCCTATGTTTTTGTTGGCAAGATAGGTATTTGAGAACCTCTGATGAAACCAGGGACACTCCGATAGCACCGTTGTCTATAAGAACATCTACCGGAACTCCATTTACTACAGCCGTAGTAATGTCATTATTTTTCATAAACTCGGGTGGGTACTCTGAGCAAAAGTTGACTTTCGATTGTTGAGAATGAGTCTCTGAACGCGCTTTTAAGAAGCACTTGCTATCATCGTGCCCGGGTTTCTTACAAAATGAACACGTGTTATTTGTTTTTGTAGAAGTCGTGTTTGGAACTGACTTCGGTGGGATATTAGATTTTCGAGCTTTAGGACAAGCACGCCGGGTATGACCCCGTTGATCACACAAGAAACATTTAATATCTGAATTAGGGTTATGCTTTTGGAAATGAGATTTTTTCTCTGTTGTTGAAGGGCGATTATCGTGTTTCGTACGATTAGGTTTGACATAATTATATCGACAGGAATGATACTAGATTGTCTAAGGACAAATTTGCATTAGAAGCCGCCGCACGAATCTGCGGGCTATCAATTCCACGAATCACGATGAGCGTCCTTAATTCGTCACTAAGTCCCTGAATCATTTTCAAGCGTAAAAGAGTACGGCGGGCATATTCAGCGTATGTGGTGAATTTATCAGAAGTTGTGTTCATAGTATCCAATAAAATATTGGCATAATCCAATTTAGAGGGACAAAGTGATTTAAATCACGTTTAAAGTTTGACCAAGTACGATCGTTCGTAACCCATTCGTTCAGCCATACTTTCGCGTCACCTTTTAAGCATGACCCCACACGTGACAAACATTCCTGATCACTCCATCCGTTGGAGTCTCTGGCACGGTCTACTTCTGCACACCATACCTCTATATTGTGTATAGAGGGATCAAAATTCGAGATAAAATAATTTTGAGACTTCATAGGCTGAACTGATTTAATTGCTTCCATCAAAGCGTGTGCAAGAGTAGACGCCTCAGAATGTTGACCCGTGGATTGCACAGATCCTTCAGGATTGCTTGCATGGGCACTGATTCGACTTTGTTCAGGAACTTTCGGCAAAGTGTCGTTTCTACGAGTACGATTATTGCACGGGGGCAAGGGACTCGGAGTCCTAGGCGTAAGTGACCGAAGGTGACGTGTACGACCGCATGATCGCCTCGTGGCGCTACGTGAACGTCGCGGAGAAACCTTGTTTTTAACTTTATTTGACGTTTTCTTACGATCATGAATACTGCGTGACCGTCGGCGTGACGGGGAACGTGAACTTCGGCGATATTCCCTACGCGTATACCTACGGATGCGTGAACGAGAACGTTCACTATCAGACATGCTACGATGACGCACACGAGAATATTCACGCACGGAACTGTCATCTACCGACCTTTTCGAATGTGAACGTGATCTGTCACAAGTTCTAACACGATAACGCCTGCGGCCACGCTCGTCGCGCACTGTACTACGTAAACGTGAACGAGAGCGAATACGGGAATGAGATTTGCGCCTCCGATTACGCGAGCCATCCCGCGAACGAGTTCGAGTTCTACCACGCGATTTACTTCGCGACATTTCAAACGTAAACGGCAACCGTTAAAGTTTAACAGTTAGTAAACAAAGAAAATAATCGAAAATGGCGGTAGATTTAAAACAAATACAAGTGCTTTTTTGTTTTTGGCAATTGTGGGCCGTGTTTCTTTATCCCACTTCTGATTTTAGAGTCAGAGTGGGAATATTATTAAAAAAAAACAATCAGTCTTAACCTAAAACTTTAATCACAGATTTTAACAATTAACAAAAAGAAATTCACTAAGAACTACACAAAAATCAAAAGAGCACTTGAAACACAAATTGAAAAGAAAAACAATTAGAATTAAGGAAAAATAAGATGGCTCACGCAATTCTACTGGAGTCGACCAAAGCTGATATTCTCACGACCGTCCGTCCCGAGCGCCACGAGCAAAGTGAAGTCTACAGCGCACTGCAGCGCTTTTTATAAACTAACCCGTGTGCGAGGGAGATAGTATGAGA
Organism: Agrotis exclamationis; assembly: GCA_950005045.1. Classification (NCBI taxonomy): domain Eukaryota; kingdom Metazoa; phylum Arthropoda; class Insecta; order Lepidoptera; family Noctuidae; genus Agrotis; species Agrotis exclamationis. Next base: position 3,537,001 of record OX465415.1, on the reverse strand, counting down.
GCATCAGCTTATAATATGTATAGACAAGAACTAGCGACTTTTTAAAATAACGAAATTAAATATTCAAGCAATATCTTAAAAATAAAAAAATGCGACATCTCGCTAGATTTTTCATATACCTGGCGACTTTTTTTGCCTAAATGACAACACTGTTACTTTGCGTAAGTAATTCACTTCAGTTTCATTTGCTTGAGTGGGGAAAGCTTTGTTGTTAAAGTTTTTTGTGTGTTTTGTTAGATTTTCTCTGTGATACAATTGTTTTGGTGACTTACCTGCAACAATGGAGGTAATTGTACCTTGTGAGGATTTAAAATGCGTTCAAGTTTTGATTGGCGAAGATAAGGTAAAATCTTTAAACTTTGCTCAGGAAAAACAGTTAATGTCTTCACTATAACCGACGCCGACGCCTAATCTGTGTATTTCTCAGACTAGTAAATCGCATAAACGAAAATTTAATATGTGTATAAATCATGCAATAGAATACAAGAGGTTAGTTTATTTTTTTCAGCCCTTCAGGCTTTGTGTATTTTTTTAGTAGGTACCTAATAGTACAAAACGAGCTGCTTTTTACGATACTCATTGCAGCAAAAAATTCGTTGGACATACATGTCGCGAGTCGTAAACACGGTTTTTGAACAAAAAAGTAAACTTATTGAGTTGTTTTCTGACCTGTGCGACAACCCACAGAACTGGGACGGGGATACGATTTTAGCTATTGAAAAACAGTTGTTGGTAGAATTAAAACGATCACCAACATTTTACCCTGATGTAATTACGAGGGGAGGTCAAAAAGTTCGCGGAATGGAGGGGTTAGAGTGGGAATAGGAAGATTTTTTTTACATGTCAGTACTTGGTGACTCAATACAACTACGAATATTAAATTTCAGCCCGATCGGTTCATTAATCTTTGAGATTTAGCAATTTAAACAAGTAAAACGGGAACAGAACAGTGACTTTGGAGAAAATTGAGTTTCGTTCCGTGAAAGAGCTCTTTTTTAAGCAGGGAAAAACACCTCATATAATTTTGAAATGAATGCAGTTTGATTATATGGACTCTTGCCCTGAAATGTCAATAATTTGCAAGAGACATAGCCTCTTTCAACAAGGCAGAGATTCGATTGAAGACGATTAGTGCTCTAGTCGGCCGATTGCGGCAACATCTTCAGGCATTGTTGAAAAAGTTCAAAAACTTGTTCTAGAAAATGCTTGTTTGAAGATAAAATAGAGAAAAGGTGACTGGAATATCGTCTACTGCTATTTTGAGCTTTCTCCATGACCATCTTGGCATGTCTAGAGCCAGTGCAAGATGAGTGTCGACATTGCTCACACCGCTTCAAAAACAGCAGCGCGTCGAGTGTTGTTGCGAGTTTTTGGATCTGTCTAGTGACAATAGGAATAAGTAAATGAACCGAATTTTGATTGGGAATGAAACTTAGGTTCATCATTATGAACTTGAGATAAAACAAGAGACCATGCAGTGGCACAAATAGACACAGCACCGCCTAAGAAGTTCAAGGTGTCACAATCATCCTGAAAACCGATGGCTACAGTTTTTACGAATTCAGAGGCTATTTTGTTGACCGATTATAAAGATAAAGGTATCAATATCATATGGAAGCACTACGCTACGCTAACATAAAAAATAAACAAGAGTTTAAAATTAAAAGAATGGGAAACTGGTGTCGAGGTGTGCTCCATTTGCAACGCAACGCACTCGTTCACAAGAGCCATGTTGCGATGGCTGCCATAAACAAATGCAGCTTCGAAACTTCTAGCCACCTACCCTACAGTCTAGTTTTGATCCTTTGTTATTATTATTAGTATCCAAACTTGAAAAAAGAGCATCGTGTAATTATTTCACTGATGTCGAAGGAGTGAAGTCACCTATTTCGAGGGCTTTGACGAATAATTTTTTTTCAAAGGTAATAATAAATTATTTTAAAGATCTGAAAAGTCCTATAAGGTTAATGGAGAATATATTGAAAAGGAAAAATAATTTCATATTTAATTTCACCCCCCTTCCTTTTCATTCCGCGAACTTTTTGACCCACCCTCGTAAATGATTTCTTAAGAAAGATAGACGATTCCAATTAGAATTTAAATAATTTATTTAAATTCCTTATTACATATGTTACGCTGACGACACGCTCGTCCTGGCGGAGGGAGGGTCGGATCAGGCGGCGGCCGACCTGGCGACGCAAGCGGTTGCGACAGTCGTCGAAAGGATCCGGCAGCTGGGACTCGAAGTGGCGCTGCACAAAACAGAGGCCATGTCTTTTCATGGTCGTCTGAACGCGCCACGGTCCGAGTCCGACATAACGGTGGAGGGGGTTCGCATCGGTGTCGGGAGGACGATGAAGTACCTGGGACTCGTCCTCGACAGCCGGTGGAACTTCAGGGAGCATTTCCTGAGTTTGGCCCCAAGGCTGAACCGGGCAGCAGGCGCCCTCAGGCGACTCCTGCCCAATCTCGGCGGGCCAAACGCCTCCTGCCGTAGGCTGTACGCCGGTATCATGCGGTCCATGGCCCTCTACGGGGCCCCCGTGTGGGCTCTGAGCATCCGGACGCGACCACTAAAGTTGGTCGCATGCCAGAGGGTCATGGCTATCCGGATGATCCGGGGATACCGCACGATCGCCGGCGAATCAGCCAACCTCCTTGCCGGATCACTGCCCTGGGATCTGGAGGCGACTGCCCTCCAGCGCATCTATGAGTGGCGCGTGGAGGCGCAGCGCCGGGGTGTAACCCCGCTGCCCCGAGAAGTCGAGGCGCGGCGGGAAGAGCTCCGGTGCGATCTCAGGGCAGTATGGAGGGGACGACTGTCGCAACCGAGGTCCGGGCACGCCGCAATCGCGGCGGTAAGACCCCTCTTTGAGGAGTGGCTGGAAAGGCGTCACGGCGTCCTGACCTACCGCATGACGCAGGTCCTCACCGGACACGGAAGTTTCGGGAGGTTCCTGTGTCGGATAGGGAGGGAAGAAACGCCTGGGTGTCACCACTGCGAGGATCGCCCGGAGGACGCGGTGGAGCATACGGTGCAGGACTGCCCCGCTTGGGCAGAGCACCGCCGTGTCCTCGCGGCAGCGATAGGCGGAGACCTCTTGCGCCCGGCATTGGTCGAGGCCATGCTGCGGGGCGAGACGGAGTGGGAAGCGGTCGCCTCCTTCTGCGAAGCAGTTATGCTCGTGAAGGAGGAGGCGAGCCGCGAGAGAGAGAGGACAGCGTCCTCCCTCCACCCCAGCCGCAGTGGTAGACGCCCACGGCGTCGGACGTCGCGGGACGATCTCCGGCCACCGTAGGCGCGGGCATGCGGGCGGCGAGTAAAGGGCAACTCGCCACCCGACCATGGACCATGCCCGGGTCGACGGCGCGTTGTGTTCCACGCGCGCCTCAAGGAGTGTCAGCATGATGACGGGCCCCCCCCCTCTAGAGGGCCAAAGCCTGCCGGGGTCGCGGGACTTATCTCATTACCGTGACCCCGGGACATAACGGGCTATTGAAGGACACCGTGGATTTTAGTCAGTACAAGTCTGACAGTCCCTCCCGCCCTGCCAGGGGTGGGAGGACTCATTTGATGATTTTACCACGCAAAAAAAAAAAAAAAAAATTCCTTATTACATTCTATCTAGCTATTTTTTAACTTTCGTTTTGTAACTTTCTGTTTTGTTATTTTTTTTTGTCTGTAACCTGTTAGTCCTGTTACAAAACAAGCAGCTACTTACCATAACTTTGTTCCCTCAAGCAATGAAGCAAACCAAATGGCTTTTTTCAAAGCCACCGAAGGTATACAATTGCTGATATGTTTATTATATTCCATCTAGCACTAGCATGCCTTCAGTGTGCTTTGGTTACCTCATTCACCGCACAACAAGCAAGAGTGAAATTGAAGAAGAGGAGGAAAGAAGAAGATGGATGAATTCACTTTTAATTTATTGTACCTAACCAGTAGTTTATGAGAAAATTGCGATGATACATACGTAGGTACCTACATACTCAGTCGAAAACTGAACTTTCTTTTTTTGAAATCGGTTTAAATTTTATTGGGCTTGCCTTATATTGAAACCCTAGGCCCGCCACTGGTAACAATATGTTCTATGTCCCATTCTAACAAAAAATTTTGAATTCAATTGACTGAAAAGGAGGTCCACCATCTGACACTAATGACAATGGTATTCCATGACGAGCAAAAATAGACTTTAAATGAGTGATAACATATTCAGATGTACTGTTTTTATTTAATAAAGCAATTTCTATGTACTTTGAGTAATAATCTGTGACACTTAAATAAACTAAATTATCAAAATGCATTAAATCAATACCGACTTGTTGCCATGGATATTTACATACTAGCTGTTGCCCGCGACTTCGTCCGCGTAGTATTTGGTTTTATGGCACCTACCTATACCAATATTCTCTTTTTAATTTTTTGAGAAAGTGAGGGTGCCTTATTTCCCACTTTAAAGTTTGTTATCAAGGGTGTAAATTAACGGCGTCCTAACCTACCGCATGACGCAGGTCCTCACCGGACACGGATGTTTCGGGAGGTACCTGTGTCTGAGGAGAAAGGAGGAAACGCCTGGGTGTCACCACTGCGAAGATCGCCCGGAGGACACAGTAGAGCATACGGTGCAAGACTGCCCCGCTTGGGCAGAGCACCGACGTGTCCTCACGGCGGCGATAGGCGGAGACCTCTCGCGCCCGGCATTGGTCGCGGCCATGCTGCGGGGCGAGACAGAGTGGGAAGCGGTCGCCTCCTTCTGCGAAGCAGTCATGCTCGCGACGGAGGAGGCGGGCCGCGTGAGAGAGAGGACAGTGTCCTCCCTCCACCCCACCCGCAGTGGTGGACGCCCACGGCGACGGACGTCGCAAGACGATCTCCAGCCACCGTAGTTGCGGGCATGCGGGCGGCGAGTAAAGGGCAACTCGCTGCCCGACCATGGACCATGCCCGGGTCGACGGCGCGTTGTGTTCCACGCGCGCCTCAAAGAGCGTCAGCATAATGACGGGGCCCCCTCTCTAGAGGGCCAAAGCCTGCCGGGGTCGCGGGACTTATCTCATTACCGTGACCCCGGAACATAAAGGGCTATTGAAGGACACCGTGGATTTTAGTCAGTACAAGTCTGACAGTCTCTCCCGCCCTGCCCGGGGTGGGAGGACTCATTTGATGATTTTACCACGCAAAAAAAAAAAAGGGTGTAAATTAGAGACATTTTAATGAGATTCACGTCAGACAGTAAAAAGTATATTTCGTAAAAAAATAAAAATACTAAAAATAAATTAAATTTTATAAATAAAAAATGGAAATGAAAACTTCCAGACACAACACTTTATGTACGACATTCATGGTAGTTTTTCCTTCTGGTGCTACGGTGCGGTTACTGACACGTGAGCATTTGTGACATATAGTTGGCCGTGGGAAAAACAGTTGGACCTTAGGTTGACATCAGCTTCCTTCAGGGTCTGTCCTTGGGACTTATTTATGGTCATCGCGAAGTAGGCGGTTACCGGGAATTGTGTGCGTTTGAACTGGAAAGGGAAATTGTTGGGGATGAGTGGTATTCGCGGTATCAATGCAGTCTCCTCTGAGTCACACCCGGTTAGAATTTCAGCTTCGCTTAAATTTCTGTGTAATGCAGGCTCTAAGGGGGAGGGGCCCGTCATTGCGCTGACACTCTTGGAGGCGCGCGTGGAACACAACGACCCGGGCCTGGTCCACGGTCAGACAGCAAGTCGCCCATTACTCACCGCCCGCATGCCCGCGCCTACGGTGGTCGGAGATCGTCTAGCGATGTCCATTGCCGTGGGCGTCTACCACTGCAGCTGGGTTGTGAGGTGGACGCTGTCCTCTCCCTAATGCGTCCCGCCTCCACCTTCGCTAGCATGACTGCTTCGTAGAAGGCGACTGCTTCCCACTCCGTCTCGTCCCGCAGCATGGCCTCGACCAATAGCGGGCGCGAGAGGACTCCGCCTATCGCCGTCATGAGGACACAGCGGTGCTCTGCCCAAGGGGGGCAATCCTGCACTCAATGCTCCACCGTGTCCTCCGGGCGATCCTCGCAGTGGTGACACTCAGGCGTTTCTTCCTTCCATATCCGACACAGGTACCTCCCGAAACTTCCGTGTCCGGTGAGGACCTGCGTCAGGCGGTAGGTCTGGACGCCGTGACGCCTATCCATCCACTCCTTAAAGAGAGGTCTTACCGCTGCGATTGGAGCGTGCCCGGACCTCGGTTGCGACAGTCGCTCCGTCCAAACTGCCCAGGAGCGCGAGGGAGCTCTACCCGCCGCGCCTCGACTTGTCGAGGCAGCGGGGTTTCGCCTCCACGCGCCAGACGCGCTGGAGCGCCGTCGCCTCCAGATCCCAGGGCAAAACAGTTACATTATAATCCTGAAACACCTTTGCTTTCTCACAGTTTCGTGACACCAAACCCGTTGGTGTTTTAGTATTGTCTAGGTCGATTGGGATTTTAAACATGACCCTGACATACTGCCGCACGAGCTTCATAACGATTGTATGCAGCTTCGCAAGTGCGGTACGCACACACACAAATTAGTATCGTTTTTCTTTATTTACAAAAAGTATAATGTGGCTATTATTTGATATAGATAAAAAAAAAGATGAAAATAAAAACCAAAACAAAACGTTTTTTACCGGATAAGAATCGAACTTGGAACTCAACCATCCGCTAAACCACGCACTCCGCTGGCAAATTATTCAAAATAGTAGTTGCTATTATGTCATGAATGACATGATAAACAAATGAAGAATACATACTTACGTCAATCATGGTGAAAGAAAGTGTTATGTAATTGCAACAAAACAGGAAATAATTATCAATACATACGCATATGCGGTTCCCTTATATTAATGCACTTTCATTTTAGCCGCTGTTCCACGCCTTGTTCGCGTCATTAATTATTTAATTAAATATTCACTGTTCCAATTAGCGTCTTAATCGCGTGTTCCGGTTCCAAGAAGAAAAACTAACCTTCAAGTTATACGTCAACCTTTTAATTTTTTTCAGATTAGTTGCTAGGCTTTCGTGTTTTAGACCATGCTGTATTTATAATTAAACTTAATTCAACTGAAATCTATTAAAATTAATTATTTGAATTTTATCTATGTAATTATTATATTTTATTTAGAATATTGAAAATAAATATGTTACACCCTAACGCCACCTAGTACATTATTGTACAATTAACTGTACTATTTACCACCTTTGCTGATAGAGGGCGCTACCCGTCTCAAAAATAGTCAATTCTACTTTTATATGTTACAATGAAGGTTGGCCAAAAAGCAAAAACCATGTCAGTCCATTGGTAAAACCATTTTGGAATATTCAAGGAGAAATCCATGTAATTAAAGATTTAGTTTTCAAAGGTTCAAAATTAATAGTGCCTCAGTCTATGTATAACGAAATGTTAGACAAGATTCACAAAGGTCACCAAGGTATAAATAAATGTTTAAAATTGGCAAAAGAATCTTTGTATTGGCCAAATATGTCAAGTGATATAAAGAATATGGTAGAACAATGTCTTGTATGTGCAAAATTCAAACCATGTAATCAAAAGGAACCACTACAAAATTTTGAAATCTATACATATAATAAAATAGTAGGAAAGTGAAAACTGTACATTGAATATTTTTTTAAGGGAATACTTGGGGTGTGATTTACAATCGATACCGAAGCCAAAAATATAGTTTTTAGAATTTTTGTCTGTTTGTCTGTATGTATGTCCGGGATAACCTCAAAAAGTGCTGGACGGATTTAAATGATTCTTTTTTTGTTGTATATGTATTAAGTCTGGCCAACATATAGGCTATAATTTATCTTGAAATCTTGAACACCTGGTGCCGAACCGCAACAGACCACCTAAACTGTAAGAGATACAAAAATGGTGCCATTGCAAAAATTGTTCCACGTGATGAGTATTTTCTGCTGAGAGCATAAATTTGAAGATCTGGAACACCTGATGTGGAACTCCAAGAGCCCAGCCACACTATAACATATATAGGAATGACGTCTTAGCAAAGCTGTTCAGCCTGATGAGCACTCTCTGTTGACGTATAAAAATTGAAAATCTAGAACACCTGATGTGGGACACCAAGTGCCCAGCGAAACTATAACATATACAGGAATGACGTCTTAGCAAGAGTTGTTCAGCCTGATAAGCACTCTCTGTTGCCGTATAAAAATTTAAGATCTGGAACATCTGATGTGGAACACCAAGAGCCCAGCTACACTATAACATATATAGAAATGACGTCTTAGCAAAGTTGTTCAGCCTGATGAGCACTCTCTGTTGACGTATAAAAATTGAAGATCTGGAACATCTGATGTGGGACACCAAGAGCTCAGCTACACTATAACATATATAGGAATGACGTCTTAGTAAGAGTTGTTCAGCGTGATGAGCACTCTCTGTTGATGTATAAGATTGAAGATGCCTTATGTGGGACACCAAGAGCCCAGCTTCACTATCTATACATAATATATGTATAATAAAGCAGTAGAACCCGAGTGTCTGTACATTGGATTTTTACCGAAAATTGAAACGGGGCGATCAAAGAAGAGCAATAAAACACACAAAAAAAAATGTCTGTCTGTCTGTCTTTCTGTCTGTCTGTCTGTCTGTTTGCGTTAAACTCCAAAACGGCTGAAAGGATTTGATTAATGCGGTTTTCACTAATGTATTCTGCTAAACTGGGCGCAGTTTTTAGTGTTTGTTTGATGAGAATCGGTTCACAAATAAAAAATATATGTTGATTTAAAGAATCGCAGAGAATAATTTGGGATGAAATATGCATTGTCGTCAAGTTCAATTCGATTGACGTAAGTATGTATTCTTCATTTGTTTATCATGTCATTCATGACATAATAGCAACTACTATTTTGAATAATTTGCCAGCGGAGTGCGTGGTTTAGCGGATGGTTGAGTTCCAAGTTCGATTCTTATCCGGTAAAAAACGTTTTGTAGTGGTTTTTATTTTCATCTTTTTTTTTATCTATATCAAATAATAGCCACATTATACTTTTTGTAAATAAAGAAAAACGATACTAATTTGTGTGTGTGCGTACCGCACTTGCGAAGCTTCATAACGATTGTATGCAGCTTCGCAAGTGCGGTACAAAAAGATGAAAATAAAAACCAAAACAAAACGTTTTTTACCGGATAAGAATCGAACTTGGAACTCAACCATCCGCTAAACCACGCACTCCGCTGGCAAATTATTCAAAATAGTAGTTGCTATTATGTCATGAATGACATGATAAACAAATGAAGAATACATACTTACGTCAATCGAATTGAACTTGACGACAATGCATATTTCATCCCAAATTATTCTCTGCGATTCTTTAAATCAACATAATTATATTTTTTATTTGTGAACCGATTCTCATCAAACAAACACTAAAAACTGCGCCCAGTTTAGCAGAATACATTAGTGAAAACCGCATTAATCAAATCCTTTCAGCCGTTTTGGAACGCAAACAGACAGACAGACAGACAGACAGACAGACAATTTTTTTTATATTTTTTTTGTGTTTTATTGCTCTTCTTTGATCGCCCCGTTTCAATTTTCGGTAAAAATCCAATGTACAGACACTCGGGTTCTACTGCTTTATTATACATATATTATATATTATGTATAGATAGTGAAGCTGGGCTCTTGGTGTCCCACATAAGGCATCTTCAATCTTATACGTCAACAGAGAGTGCTCATCAGGCTGAACAACTTTGCTAAGACGTCATTTCTATATATGTTATAGTGTAGCTGGGCTCTTGGTGTTCCACATCAGATGTTCCAGATCTTAAATTTTTATACGGCAACAGAGAGTGCTTATCAGGCTGAACAACTCTTGCTAAGACGTCATTCCTGTATATGTTATAGTTTCGCTGGGCACTTGGTGCCCACATCAGGTGTTCTAGATTTTCAATTTTTATACGTCAACAGAGAGTGCTCATCAGGCTGAACAGCTTTGCTAAGACGTCATTCCTATATATGTTATAGTGTGGCTGGGCTCTTGGAGTTCCACATCAGGTGTTCCAGATCTTCAAATTTATGCTCTCAGCAGAAAATACTCATCACGTGGAACAATTTTTGCAATGGCACCATTTTTGTATCTCTTACAGTTTAGCTGGTCTGTTGCGGTTCGGCACCAGGTGTTCAAGATTTCAAGATAAATTATAGCCTATATGTTGGCCAGACTTAATACATATACAACAAAAAAAGAATCATTTAAATCCGTCCAGCACTTTTTGAGGTTATCCTGGACATACATACAGACAAACAGACAAAAATCCTAAAAACTATATTTTTGGCTTCGGTATCGATTGTAGATCACACCCCAAGTATTCCTTTAAAAAAATATTCAATGTACAGTTTTCACTTTCCTACTAGTTTATTATATGTATAGATTTCAAAATTTTGTAGTGGTTCCTTTTGATTACATGGTTTGAATTTTGCACATACAAGACATTGTTCTACCATATTCTTTATATCACTTGACATATTTGGCCAATACAAAGATTCTTTTGCCAATTTTAAACATTTATTTATACCTTGGTGACCTTTGTGAATCTTGTCTAACATTTCGTTATACATAGACTGAGGCACTATTAATTTTGAACCTTTGAAAACTAAATCTTTAATTACATGGATTTCTCCTTGAATATTCCAAAATGGTTTTACCAATGGACTGACATGGTTTTTGCTTTTTGGCCAACCTTCATTGTAACATATAAAAGTAGAATTGACTATTTTTGAGACGGGTAGCGCCCTCTATCAGCAAAGGTGGTAAATAGTACAGTTAATTGTACAATAATGTACTAGGTGGCGTTAGGGTGTAACATATTTATTTTCAATATTCTAAATAAAATATAATAATTACATAGATAAAATTCAAATAATTAATTTTAATAGATTTCAGTTGAATTAAGTTTAATTATAAATACAGCATGGTCTAAAACACGAAAGCCTAGCAACTAATCTGAAAAAAATTAAAAGGTTGACGTATAACTTGAAGGTTAGTTTTTCTTCTTGGAACCGGAACAGGCGATTAAGACGCTAATTGGAACAGTGAATATTTAATTAAATAATTAATGACGCGAACAAGGCGTGGAACAGCGGCTAAAATGAAAGTGCATTAATATAAGGGAACCGCATATGCGTATGTATTGATAATTATTTCCTGTTTTGTTGCAATTACATAACACTTTCTTTCACCATGATTGTGTGTTGAAATGCTCATAGATTTCTTTTTCTGGTGTTATTTCAGGGTTCCATCCATCCATTATTTAAAATATTAAAACTTAATTAATTAAAAACGTCTTCTCAACTCGTGGCACATAATATGAAGTAATCTAGAACAAGCTCTGGTTCCAAGCCACGTGTTATATTCTACAAGTCACACAGGCTGCCATGCTGTCTTCGTTGCATATCAACTGATCGACCTGGATAGATGGTAGTATGTCCTACCTGAAGTAAGTGTTATTTCTATAACCTAACATTATAAGGAAGCTTGACAAATGCTATGTTCCTGCATCTTTGAAGTGTGCACCAACCTATTAAATAGCTGAGAAGACGGAAGTATCTCTTTTATTTCAATCAATACCTCATGCGAACAGAACCCATAGTCTCATGGCAAATCTACGCTGGCAGCTGGTGGTAAGAGACGAAAGGACCTTACAATTGGACGCCCTACGTGTCGCATGAGGTCAGATTGGAATCTTCACTTCAAGATTAAGAGCTTGATCTGACTTAATTTGATTTAACTTATTGAATAGTAATTAGAGTCATTTAACTTAGTACATTTTTGTGAATTTGAGTTTTCAAAATTAGTTGATAGCACATGTTAACATTTTTATTAAAAGGTAAATCTTTCCACATAATTGATGTTATAAAGCTTAAATGTATAGACTCCTCTTAATTTATATAAAGTCATACAACTTAGAAACATCAACACCTTGTGTTAAAAATTAAGGTTATGCCACATGTCATGTTAACATTGTAAACTTGTAAATTACTTGAATGGATTGACTCTAATTTAATTTAATTCACCTTGATTAATGTAAAATTACTATTTACATTCACTTAACTTAAAAATTAGATTTAAAATACTTATCAAAGACTGTTTAAATATTTTAAATTCAATATGGATAAGACAATTTGGATTGACTATCTTCGTAAAGAAGAATTATTACATGAGCTTAAATATTTTAATATATCCACAGATGTAAAGGCGACCAGGGATGTGCTTCGCAGGCGGTATCGCAGTCTGTGTGGCTTGTTTCGGAGAGGTAGCATTAAACCAGAGGATTATGCAACCCCAGCGAGTGCAGATGAGGTACGCTTATGCAAGGAACCTATTGAGGAGCTGTGCCTATTACATAGGGATATAACCGAGGGAGATAGCTCCACTGTTAAGCGAATATTAGCTCGTTCGCAATATTACTTGATGAGAATTTCACGCGTGAATGATAAATCACCGGAATTAATCGAACTTAAAAATAAATTGGTAACGTTGATAACATCTTTAGAGGATGGCTCTGATGAAGAGGAGATGCAGTCTACTCATGATCCCTCCTCTGAAAATGAATCAGCAGAAAAAACACAATTAGTTGTTGTTAAAGATAGACCAATTAATCTGTGTTCTTTAAATTTAAAGAATGATGGTACTACATGTGTTAGGAGTTTCATTGAACGTTTAGAAGAGTTGAGACAGGCTCGAAGTATATCTGCAGATCGTGCATTGATTGCTTTCTCAGATCTTTTAGATAAGTCTGCATTACATTGGTTTAGATCATACAAACACACCTTTACGTCATATAAACATTTACTTGCTCTTTCAAGGGAAGATTTCGACATTCCTGATCTTGATTATAGGTTGACTCAGGAAATACGCTCCCGTACGCAGGCGAAGCAAGAGACAATAATAGTATATTTGTCACTTATGCAGGGTATGTTTAATAGATTGTCTAGACCTCTCTCTGACGATGAACAATTAGAAATCCTAATGCACAACATAAGACCTGAGTATATGAGGGAAATGGCATTACTAGATATTAATTCCATTAAAGATCTACTTTTGTATGGTAAGAAATTAGAACTTGCTCGTGCTAGGTCAGAACAATTTGTAGAACCTAACCTCTCAAAAGCGAAACTTAGTCAGGATTTTCAGCCTACGAAGAAAACTGATCATAAACCAAGGTCAGATAGGTCTGGAGAACCAGTTGCTGTCGTTGACGCTCCTTCTACTTCAGAAGCAAAGGGGAGAAAATGTTTTAGGTGTAACAGCACAAATCATTTCACGAGTAAGTGTAAAACTTCAAAGGATTTGGTCTGTTTTAAATGTGGTGAAAAAGGCGTTAAAAGAACTAACTGTCCTAAGTGCTCAAAAAACTAATTAACGTGAGTCACAAAAACTTAGTGATTAATTTAACATCTTTCCCATCACATATTGATGTGGCTCACTTTGAAACTAAGACACATGACATTCGACCACATTTATTGGTAAAAGTTTTAGATTTGGAAGTTTATGGTTTGCTTGACACTGGAGCGGTTTGCTCAATATTGGGGGATAATTCACATAAATTATTTATGAAATATGGATTTAAATTAGTTAAATTACCAAAAGGTCAAAATGTAAGGGCTGCAGATGGTTCAAGAATTCAATGTTTAGGTTTTATGCAGTTACCCACTAATTATTTAAATAAAATTAAAGTTATAAAATTCTACATAGTTCCCAACATAATTACTCCAATCATTTTAGGTATGGATTTTTGCAAAGCATTTTTGATAACTTTAGACAGCACATTAAATAATAATAAAATTTTTAATATACCTGACAATTATATTAATTCAGTTAGTCTGGACCAAGGTTTAGAATGTTTTGATTCATTGACTTCTGAACAACAATTAATTCTACAGAAGGTCATTGATAAATTTGATAAGATTAATACTGAAAAAGTAGGTTTAGGTAGGACAAAATTAATTACTCATAAAATAGACACAGGTAATAGCCCACCAATTAAACAAAGATATTATCCTTTGTCACCTTCCAAACAATTAGCATTGGAACAGGAACTTGATAGAATGCTGCAACTTGGAGTTGTAGTGCCTTCTAACTCACCTTGGAATTCCCCAGTTGTCATGGTAACCAAACCTAATGGTAAACTAAGGCTTTGTTTAGACTGTCGAAAACTTAATGCCGTTTCTAAGGCTGATGCTTATCCTTTGCCTTACATACATCAAATACTTGATAGCCTGAGAGATGCAAGATATTTAACTTCAATTGACCTGAGTGCTGCATATTGGCAAATTGAATATGATAGTGAGGAGTCTGCTGAAAAAACTGCATTTACAGTCCCTAGACGTGGTCTCTTCCACTATACCACTATGTCGTTTGGTCTGGTAGGAGCATCTGCCACTATGCAACGACTTATGGATAAATTGTTTGGTCCTGAATTTGATAATAAAGTATTTGTTTTTCAGGATGATATTATATGCATTTCCAGTGAATTTGATACACATGTTAAGTTGTTGGAAAAAGTATGTCAACGCTTAGCAGACGCAAACTTAACAATTAATATGAGTAAATCTCAATTCTGTAGAAAGGAACTTAAATATCTTGGCTACATGGTTGATAAGCAGGGTCTTCGTACCGATCCCTCTAAGGTGGAAGTTATTCTCAATTACCCCACACCCACCTCACCCAAAGAAGTTAAAAGATTTGTGGGAATGGCTGGTTGGTACCGTAGATTCATACAGGATTTTTCTAAAATTAGTAGACCACTTAGTAAATTAACTTGTAAGAATATAAACTTTAAATGGACAGAGGAAGCAGAAGAGGCTTTTAATAAATTAAAATCAAACTTAGTCTCAGCTCCAATTCTTAAATGTCCAGATTTTAATTTACCATTTTCAATTCAATGTGATGCCTCAGCATATGCTATTGGTGCCGTGCTGACACAGTCATATGACAATTTTGACCATCCTGTAGCATTCTGTAGTAGATTACTTAATAAGCACGAGGTTAATTACACTACTACAGAACGTGAATTATTAGCAGTCTTGTTTGCTTTAGAGCAGTTTAGAATGTATGTTGAGGGTCAAAAATGTAATATAGTCACTGATCATGCATCACTACAATGGTTTTATAAATTAAAGAATCCCACAGGCAGGTTAGCTCGGTGGAGTATTCGCTTAAGCCAATTTGATTTTAATATCGTTCATAGGAAGGGTAAAGAGATGGTTTTACCGGATGCACTCTCAAGAATTAAAATTGAATCGTTAGACATATCTGACAATAGCGGCCTTTACACACACACTCTATCGCGCGTGCTTTGGAACGTACGTTATTGCGCGCAGGAAAGCCTGCACGCTCATTCGCACGCGATTATATTTGTAAGGTTTTTACGGTTCCCCGTTCATTCGCGCGCGATTACTCGTGTTTGTTTTCCTAAGCGGAATGAGCGATCGTGTAAAAGCTAATCGCGCGGGATAGATCGCGCGAAACTGGCGCGTGTTGGAATGTGTGCAGTTCATACAGTTTTACTAAAGAATGCGGGTGTAACGGTGAAAAATGGATAGAAAATATCGTGTGGCGCAAGTTATGATGCTCGCTGGTGCAATTCTTCTCAAAAAGAAAAAGAAACGATCAGTGTGGGTTAAAAAATACAGACAGCAATATTCTCTTAAGCCTTTGATTGGAGAATTACGAGAAAACTATCCGGACGATTTCAAGAATTATTTGCGTATGGATAATCAGTTATTTAATATGTTTTTAAATATAAAATCAAACATAAAATATCAAAGCAAGACACTGTTATGAGAGAGAGTATTAATGCAGAAGCATGCATTGCATTTCTTGTCATGCGCGAAAGAATTATAAATAACAGAAAACCAGAGGAAACGCGATTGCGTGCATGACTGCTGAGCGCGGCGCGTGGTCTTTTCCTTTCTCTTTCAATTCCTTTATACGCGCGCTCTTTCGCGCACGATTGCTGTTTCACGCGCGATAGAGTGTGTGTGTAAAGGCCGCTAATATCCAAGATAAATGGTATTTAAAAATGGTAGAAAATTGTGAAAAGTTTCCCCATAAATTTCCAAATTATTCTCTTAAAGATGGAAAATTGTTTCGACATTCAAAAAATAAATATAATTTAACATCACAATTCACTTGGAAACAAGTGATTCCAAGTGATGATGTGGGACCTCTATTAAAACAATTTCATGATGATCCCACAGGCGCCCACTTTGGTATATTTAAAACCCATAAAAGATTAGCATTACATTATTTTTGGAAAAATATGTATAAAGATGTCGAAAACTATGTTAATAATTGTCAAACTTGTAAAGAGTACAAGCCGGTAAATTCGTCGAGACCTGGTTTAATGGGCAACCCTAAACAGGTTACAAAACCATTTGAAGCGATTTGTTGCGATTTGTTAGGACCCTTTCCTGTGTCCACTAAAAGGAACACAAATCTCTTAGTATGTTCAGATTATTTTAGTAAGTATGTTATGTTGTTTCCTATACGGAACGCAACAGGCAATGCTATTGTTAAAATTCTGGAAGAAAAAGTGTTTCTGGTGCATGGGATACCGAAATTTGTCTATGTAGACAATGGTCCGCAATTCATTTCAAAACAATTTAGAGATTTAATGTGCAAATATAATGTGCCTAATATTTACTATAATCCTAGGTATCACCCGCAGGTTAATCAGGCAGAAAGAGCCATTAGAAATGTTCTGTATGCGATTGCCTCATATGTGAAAACAAATCACAGGAAGTGGGACGATCACATTCCAGAAATTCAGTGTGCACTGAACACCTCAGTAAACGAGTCAACTAAATTCTCACCTTACTTTCTCGTACATGGAAGAGAGATGTTTGTAGATGGTAAATTACATAAAGACTCTGAAGTGCCACAGCCTGATTCAGATTTATCAACTGTAGACCCTAGAATTCATGGTGATGACTTAAAAGAACTTAAATCAATTTTCCAGGAGGTTAGTAAAAACTTGAAACTTGTGCACGATAAAAATAAAAAGCACTATGACTTAAGAAAGCGACCTTTAGAATTTAAAGTAGGTCAAAAAGTCTATAAAAGAACATTAAGACATGCAGTACAAAGACTTAGGTAAATTTCACATTAAAGACATCTTAAAATATGAAGACTCCTAGTTTTATACATTGTTGTTGTTAATCCAATATTTGCACGAAATTAGCAATAGACGTGCAAATATTTAACTTGAAGAGGGATGGATGCATGTTGGTAGGGTAAAAGGTTTTTTTTTTTTTTCAAAATTAAATAGGTATACCAATTTTATTAATAAGGAATGTTTGCAGATGTATGAAAGAAAACACAATGATTGTTAAACTTGGTAGTATTCGAATGGGACTTAAAAGTGTCACCACTTAACACTTAATAAAACACATACCTATCTACATTAATTAAAGATAGTGTTTACTTAAAAACTTGACCAAGTATAATAACCTATACTTTATAACTTAATCTATACATATAATAAAATGGTAGGAAAGTCAAAACTGTACATTGAATATTTTTTTAAAAGAATACTTGGGGTGTGATCTACAATCGATACCGAAGCCAAAAATATAGTTTTTAGAATTTTTGTCTGTTTGTCTGTTTATCTGTTTGTCTGTTTGTCTGTATGTATGTCCGGGATAAACTCAAAAAGTACTGGACGGATTTGAATGATTCTTTTTTTCTTGTATAGGTATTAAGTCTGGCCAACATATAGGCTATAATTTATCTTGAAAACTTGAACACCTGGTGCAGAACTGCAACAGACCAGCTAAACTATAAGAGATACAAAAATCGTGCCAAAGCAAAAATTGTTCCACGTGATGAGCATTTTCTGCTGAGAGAATAAATTTGAAGATCTGGAACACCTGATGTAGAACTCCAAGAGCCCAACTACACTATAACATTTACAGTAATAACGTCTTAGCAAGAGTTGTTCAGCCTGATAAGCACTCTCTGTTGTCGTATAGAAATTGAAGATCTGGAACATCTGATGTGGAACACCAAGAGCCCAGCTACACTATAACATATACAGGAATGAGGTCTTAGCAAGAGTTGTTCAGCCTGATAAACACTATCTGTTGTTGCCGTATAAAAATTGAAGATCTGGAACACCTGATGTAGAACACCAAGAGCCCAGCTACACCACAACATATATAGGAATGACGTCTTAGCAAAGTTGTTCAGCCTGATAAGCACTCTCTTTTGACGTATAAAATTGAAGATCTGGAACACCTGATGTAGAACACCAAGAGCCCAGCTACACCATAACATATATAGGAATTACGTCTTAGCAAAGTTGTTCAGCCTGATGAGCACTCTCTGTTGACGTATAAAATTGAAGTACTGGAACACCTGATGTGGGACACCAAGAGCCCAGCTACATATAAGTATAGGAATGACGTCTTAGCAAGAGTTGTTCTGCGTGATGAGCACTCTCTGTTGACGTATAAAATTGAAGATCTGGAACACCTGATGTGGAAATCAAAGCTATCACTAATTTCACTGTATAATTTTAAAATAACATAAGCTGGGAGTACCTCCACGCAGTAAAGGCGGTAACAGTTTAGAACTAATTTTAGATGATGAATAAAAATTTGACTCTACAGGCGAAAATTCCCATTTATTTTTTTACCCGGGCTCTTGAAATAGGACATCAGACTTATCAGATGTTCGATTTTGACGACCCCGTGCCGCTGGCATAAGCAACAGAATCCGCGTACGAAGTCGCGGGCAGCAGCTAGTACTTAATAAAACACCTATCTACATCAATTGGAGATAGGGTTTACTTAATAATTTTAGAAACTTAAATAAGTATTTGCCTATACTTTGGCTTGATACTTTCTAGATAACACTTATCTAGGTTTCAAGGATAGTGTTTATTTAACTTAAAACTTAACTTAATTAGTAAATTAATTAGACTAAGGCATGATTAGTCAATAAAAATTAGTTAATTAGTTGATGTCTGCAGAGAGTAGCTACGTGCTATAATATGTAGATAAGCAGACATGCGCTTATTATTATATTTAGTTTAGTACTTAGATAGTTTAAGGCAGGAGCAATCAATGTACGAATTTGCCAAATAGGTTTTGTTTCGGAATTGTGCTACTAACCATTAGCATTTAGCAATTTATTCTGTAAGTCTAAGGCATTTGGTTTCAGACTGTCTCAGTTTTCAATAGAATGATTTCGAGCTTTCAATGCACAAGATGAAGAAAAAAATTTTTGTCAGCAAAAATTTTTTAACTGGGGAAAGATGTATTGTAACATATAAAAGTAGATTTGACTATTTTTGAGACGGGTAGCGCCCTCTATCAGCAAAGGTGGTAAATCATCATCATCATCATCATCATCAGCCGGAAAACGTCCACTGCTGAACATAGGCCTCCCCCTTAGACCGCCACGCCGAACGACAATTCGCCACTTGCATCCATCGGTTGCCCGCGACCCTCACGATGTCGTCGGTCCACCTAGTGGGAGGCCTACCTACGCTGCGTCTTCCGGTCCGTGGTCGCCACTCGAGAACTTTTCTTCCCCATCGGTTGTCAGTTCTACGAGCGATGTGGCCTGCCCATTGCCACTTCAACTTGCAAATTTTATGAGCTATGTCGGTGACTTTGGTTCTTCGCCGAATATCCATGTTCCGGATTTTATCCCGCAAAGAAACTCCGAGCATAGCTCTTTCCATCGCTCGTTGAGTGACTCTTAGTCTCTCTAAAAGGCCAGCAGTCAGAGACCACGTTTCAGAGCCATATGTCATCACTGGCAACACACACTGGTTAAACACCCTTGTCTTGAGACACTGTGGGATTCTCGATGAGAAGATATCACGTAGCTTCCCAAACGCTGCCCATCCGAGTTGGATTCTTCGGGCGACCTCTTTCTCGAAGTTGGACCTACCTAACTGAACAATCTGTCCAAGGTAAGTGTAATGGTCTACAACTTCGAGAGTATCATTCCCAACAACAACCGGTACGGGTGCCACATGGACATTCGACATGACTTTCGTCTTGTCCATGTTCATTTTAAGGCCGACCCGTTGGGAAACGATACTGAGGTCGCTGAGCATAGCATTGAGGTGCTCCAACGATTCTGCCATGATGACTATATCATCGGCAAAACGAAGGTGAGTGATGTATTCGCCATTGATGTTGATGCCAAATCCGTTCCATTCCAAGAGCTTGAAAACGTCCTCCAACGCGTTCGTGAACAGTTTCGGAGAAATAACGTCTCCCTGTCTCACGCCTTTCTGCAATTGGATTGGTTTCGTGCTCTCTTCCTGAAGTCGGATGGACATGGTGGCGTTTCTATACAAACACTTCAACACTTCGATATACCTATAGTCGATATGACATCGTTGGAGGGACTGCAATACTGCCCAGGTTTCGATTGAATCGAAGGCCTTTTCATAGTCCACAAACGCCAAACATAATGGCCGATTATACTCCTCTGTCTTCTGTATAATCTGGCGGAGCGTGTGTATGTGGTCTACAGTACTAAAACCTTTTCGGAAACCGGCTTGTTCGGGAGGCTGGAAGTCATCAAACCTGCGTTCGAGACGGTTCGTAATGACTCTTGAGAACAGCTTGTATACATGGCTCAGAAGTGAGATTGGCCTGTAGTTCTTCAACAAGGTGTTGTCACCCTTTTTGAAGAAAAGAACAACCACACTCCTGTGCCATGCTTCTGGCGTAGTACCTTCGAGTATGACGGAATTAAATAACTTCTGGAGGACCAGAAGTACCGGTTTTCCACCCGCTCTCAGAAGTTCTGTTGTGATTCCGTCTTCACCCGGCGCCTTGTTATTCTTTAGCTGTTTAAGAGCCATTCTAATCTCGTACAGGCTGATGTCCGGGATATCCTCAGTGTAGTGTCGAGTCAGTTTAGCTCTTGCGTCTCGAACTGTACCGACACTGGGTTGTCGTGTTGATGTGTATAACTGTCCGTAAAACCTCTCAAGCTCTCTCAGGATCTCCGGCTTCGTCGAAATGATGCTGCCGTCGTTAATCTTTAGCTTTGTCATTTGGCTTTGCCCAATAGACGAATTCTTTGCGAAGACTTTTGAGCCCTGGTTCCGCTCGATTGCCTCTTTGATCCGTGCCGCACTATAGGCACGCAGGTCACGTCGCATTGATTTAGAGATTCGTCTATTGAGTTTGCCATATTCCGACATGTCAGCTGAAGATTGCAGCCTCATCTCGGCCCGGTCTTGCATCAACTTGATGGTTCCATTCGAGAGCTTTTGAGGCTTATTGCGGCGCGGGGTCTTAAAGAACTTGGACCCCACAGCTTGGACAGTTTCCACCAACCCATTGTTAATCTCGTCCACAGTTTCGCATTCGGTTAGGCACTGGAAGCGAAGTGGTAAATAGTACAGTTAATTGTACAATAATGTACTAGGTGGCGTTAGGGTGTAACATATTTATTTTCAATATTCTAAATAAAATATAATAATTACATAGATAAAATTCAAATAATTAATTGTAATAGATTTCAGTTGAATTAAGTTTAATTATAAATACAGCATGGTCTAAAACACGAAAGCCTAGCAACTAATCTGAAAAAAATTAAAAGGTTGACGTATAACTTGAAGGTTAGTTTTTCTTCTTGGAACCGGAACACGCGATTAAGACGCTAATTGGAACAGTGAATATTTAATTAAATAATTAATGACGCGAACAAGGCGTGGAACAGCGGCTAAAATGAAAGTGCATTAATATAAGGGAACCGCATAAGCGTATGTATTGATAATTATTTCCTGTTTTGTTGCAATTACATAACACTTTCTTTCACCATGATTGTGTGTTGAAATGCTCATAGATTTCTTTTTCTGGTGTTATTTCAGGGTTCCATCCATCCATTATTTAAAATATTAAAACTTAATTAATTAAAAACGTCTTCTCAACTCGTGGCACATAATATGAAGTAATCTAGAACAAGCTCTGGTTCCAAGCCACGTGTTATATTCTACAAGTCACACAGGCTGCCATGCTGTCTTCGTTGCATATCAACTGATCGACCTGGATAGATGGTAGTATGTCCTACCTGAAGTAAGTGTTATTTCTATAACCTAACATTATAAGGAAGCTTGACAAATGCTATGTTCCTGTATCTTTGAAGTGTGCACCAACCTATTAAATAGCTGAGAAGACGGAAGTATCTCTTTTATTTCAATCAATACCTCATGCGAACAGAACCCATAGTCTCATGGCAAATCTACGCTGGCAGCTGGTGGTAAGAGACGAAAGGACCTTACATCATTATAATATTTTTTCAATAATTGCAAGGATTCATCAACTTTGGTTTCCTTTGCTAATTTTGTGCTATATTCTTTTGTGATTGCTAAATTAGAATACATTAAATTGACATGAAAAGACATTTTTTGTGATTAATTTTCAGGTATATAATGGTCTTTTAAAGCTGCTCTTGACAATGTATCTGATATATACATTTCTTTACCTGGGACATGTATGACTTCTAAATCATATTTCTGTAAAGTTAACATCATACGCTGTAATCTAGCTGGTACATCATGTAATGGTTTTTTAAATAAATAGACTAAAGGTTTATGATCAGTATGTACTGTGACTCTATTACCATATACATATTGGTGAAATTTTTCACAACCAAATTGAATAGCTAGCTTCTTTTCGATTTCGCATATCTTTCCTGGGGTTCAGTTAAAGTTTTTGAACTGTATGCAATAGGTTTGTTTTTCTGTAAAATGACTGCACCTAAAGCTGACTTTGACGAATCGACTGACAAGACTAATGGAATCTTGGGATTATAATGAGCTAAAACTGGTGAGTTAGTAATCTCATCTTTCAGTTTTTTAAGACATTGACTATGATTCTCATCCCAAGTCCAGACTGAATCTTTTTTCAAAAGATTTCTTAATATTTGAGTTTTTTCTGACAAGTTACTTATAAAAGGTCCTAAATAATTAATCATACCTAGTATTCTCTGTAACTCTTTGACATTTTTTGGTGTGGGCATATTGATAATGGCTATGACTTTCTCTTCGTCTGCCCTTGCACCATCTTTACTGAAGACATAACCCAAAAAACAGACTTCTGAGACTAAAAATTTACATTTTGACTTGTTAAACTTTAAGTTAGCTTGACGTGCTCTTTGCATAACTTTATGTAATCTTTCATTATGTACCGACTCATTTGGTCCATAAACTAAAATATCGTCTATGAAAATTAAGACAAGGAGTCTAAAACTAAAATATCGTCTATGAAAATTAAGACAAGGAGTCTTAATTTTCATAGACGATATTTTAGTTTATGGACCAAATGAGTCGGTACATAATGAAAGATTACATAAAGTAATACCACCACCAAATAAATTCATCATAACTCTTTGAAATATTTCAGATGAGGCATTTATGCCGTAAGGTCATCTTAAATACTTATATCTACCAAATGGTGTTTGAAAAGTACATAATTCAGAACTATATTCATCCAGATGTAGCATCCAAAATCCAGAGAATGCATCCAAATGAGAAAAACATACAGCTGCTTCAAGCTGAGACCTAATCTCATCAATTGACTTTAATGGATAAAATTCTCTCATAATGTTCTTGTTTAAATTTCTAGGATCTAGACAAATTCTTAACTGACCTGAACTTTTTACAGTTACGACGACTGAGTTAACCCACTCTGTAGGTTTTGTAACCTTGACAATGACTTTCATTTCCTCCATGCGATCCAACTCCTCACGTAGCTTCTTTAGTAAAGCAAATGGAACTTTCCTTGGAGGATCCACGCATGGTACTGCATCAGGCTTGAGTTTAAGATGACAGACTGGAGGTAAGAAAGAAAGAAATAAAGAAAGAAAATCAATTTATTTGGCAAGCCATTAAACACAAAATTACAATTAAAAATTATGAGAATACAAAATGTAGGTAGCGTGTGCCTCACGGCTGTGCCAAATAGGCTCAGTTCAGCAATATGCCAGGCCACAGGGAACCTGACGCTGGTTTTCAACTGAGCCTTGTGAGACGTCACAGATGTAAATCAGTTTCATAGTGTGTGTGTGTGTTAAAATAATTAAATAATAATATGTGTAACAGAATAAAATAAACTAAAAAGTTAAGGTATAAAGAAATATGATATATATATATATATATATAGGTATTTATAGATGTTATAAAAGTGTATAAAATTGTACCGTTTTAGCGTTACCGTTTTAGACAAAGACAAATTATGTAACTGCCAGAAAGACGAGTCGCAGAGATTATGCAATATAGGTAGGTACCCGCTTCAATGCGTTGTAGGCAGCCGAGAGCGTCGGACAGTTACATAACAGTCCCTGAAGTACAGTGTCCTAGTACGAACTTACAAATACTTTTTAATAAGTTTACCCAGCCGAGTACCATATTGAAATTACAGGTGACTAAACAAAAATATTTCATTAATCATTGGTGAAAGTAAAAGTCATAATAATAATTATATAAATTATAATTGAATAATAATAATAAAACAAAACGAAGAATATTCAAGAAAGAAAGTAATGGTAAGTGTCACTTCAATTTTTTAACCAACCTTACACTACTCCTACATGATTTGCATCTTATACTTACGTCATGTCAAATCGTACCCTTATTGCAAAAACCGGCCAAGTGCGAGTTGGACTCGCCCATGAAGGGTTCCGTAGTAGCATACACAAACAATAAAAATAACTTTGTTTTTCATAGTATTTGTATGAATGGCAAAGTTATATTTGCGGTTTTTGAAAATGTACTATATCTCAAAAACTGCTAACTGTATCTCATCCAAACCAATTTTCCTTGGTAGTTTTGGTTGAGGTCTACATTATATATTTTTTTTAGTTTTATCATTTTCTTATTTTAGAAGATACAGGGGAGGACACACATTTTACCACTTTGGAAGTGTCTCTCGCGCAAACTGTTCAGTTTAAAAAAAAATGATATTAGTAACCTCAATATCATTTTTCAAGACCTATCCACAGATACCCCACACGTATGGGTTTGGTGAAAAAATTTTTTTTGAGTTTTAATTCTAAGTATGGGGGGCACCCCCAAAATTTGTTTTGTTTTGATTTTTGTGTGAAAATCCTAATGCGGTTCACATAATACATCTTTCTACCAAGTTTCAACAGGATAGCTCTTATACTTTCGACAAAAAGTGGCTGTGACATACACGGACAGACAGACAGACAGACAGACATGACGAATCTATAAGGGTTCCGTTTTTGCCATTTGGCTACGGAACCCTAAAAACCGATTATCTGCAATTTTTACCAATTTTTAGTTAAATATAGCTATCGAATCCTCAAGTCACGACGAAGCTACAGGTAAAACCCATTATCACTCGAATTTTATGCAGATAATCGGTTTTTGCAATAAGGGTACTAAATGATACCCATGTAACTTTTGTATCCTGCTGTTCCAGAATATGAATATGGACGTTTTTGCACGACACAAACATGGGTGCATCACAAGAACGACAATGGGGGTATTGCAGCATAATAAAATTATAATGTTCCCGACACCGTGCCCCAATCGCACGCAAGTAGGCCATACACATTGGGTAAGTTTTATGTATTCACACAAGGATATTCACTGAAAACATTAAATTATGTGTGTAGTCGTTAGATCAGGATCGGCCATTTTAAAATAGAAAGCCAGGTAGGTAGTTTCACTTTTTTTTTTAATCACTTTTCTATAATCACAATTTCACTTATTAATCACTTTTAAAATAATAATTTGCAACACTATATTAATACTATATCACTCTAGGTGCTAGGACAACGTGTGCCTCGGACCGAAGTCGAGAATAGAATGCCACGATCGCTCCGCGCTGCGTCGCACGAACAAGTCGAGTAGTGGGGGAAGTGGGGATGGCGACATCGCCCGATCGGTCCGGTGCACGTGCTGTTTACAACAGTACGATGACGTAGCGCCGTCACGGCCATGCTGACGTGCGTACGTCCTCGGACGCGCACCTTAGAGACAATTAGATATCTGTAAAGGCAACCACAACTTTAGTGTTCGTTCATCCTGACATCGCAATCATACCTTATCATCTGGTCCGGTCCTAATGACCCTTCAGAACTACAAACTTCTGGTCCGGTCTTAATGACCCTTCAGAACTACAAACTTCTGGTCCGGTCTTAATGACCCTTCAGAACTACAAACTTCTGGTCCGGTCTAACGACCCTTCAGAGTTATAACCTCCTGGTCCGGTCCTACGACCCTTCAGGATTTATGATGCTTGGTCCGGTCATAAACGACCCTTCAAAATCACTTCAGTTTAAAATGGTCCTGAACTAGCCAGTCCGGATCAGATTATGGTCCCTGTGGCTTATTATATCAACTTACAATTAATCCTTTTTTACTTCATTAGTTATCACTATGTATTAAAGCTCTTGTCACAACGTTAATCGACTCAGATTCCAAAGACTCTACCGATGATGTACGTGATCTGCTAAGTTGATTACTTCCACTGGCTTGTATAGTACGAGAGTCAGCAGTCATTGTTTCACTATTAACAGACACCGTGTCACTGTTCACTTGAATATTATCATTTAAAACATCATTTTCATGGGTAGTTTCATGAAAAGGCGTATCATTATTATTCGCCGTCACGTCATCATCACTAATATTTTCTGCGATTTCTATTAAACCAGATTGTCCACGAGGTACTTCCCGTAAATTTTCGTGGGAATACTTGAAAACTCTGTTCGATCCATTAATATGTTTTAACTCATAGCGGTCGTTTTCTAAAACAGAAATGATTATAAATGGACCCTTGTATTTGCGATCTAACTTGGTTTGGTGTCTCTCTTCGCTCTTAATGAAAACAAAATCACCTACAGAGAAAGGACGTACCCTAGCTTTACCTTTATTGAACCGATCGACATCAGATTCAGATAGTCTTTGAATATGGTCAGATGCGTTTGCCCTAGCTGATTCAAGATCAAGTCTATTAGTGTCATGAGAGCTTACAGATATTCTTGATAACTGTAATGAATTACCCTGAATCCCAAACATCAGTTCTAGTGGGGTGAACCCGGTTACTCTACACCGTGTACTATTAAGAGCAAGTTGGACATCACCTAATTGGTCTTGCCATATAGTAACTGGGTCACATTCAACAATAGTAAGCAAATTTTTTAAAGTTCGCATGACGCGTTCCACTTGACCATTTGCCCTACTGGAACCAGTCGCAATAAGATGAAGTTCAATATGGTTATCGGTACAAAATTGTTTGAAATCGCTATTATCATAAGAACGACCTCGGTCAGCTATTATTCGCTTTGGAGCACCAAATAAATTTACCGCGTTTTTGACCGCTCTAATGGCATTTATAGAATTTAAATTGGTAGTATGTTCCAAGAGAACAAATTTGGTGAACGCGTCTATAATGACGGAACAGTACTCCTTTCGGTCGCTTTTTCCGCTAAGTTTTCCCGTTAAATCTAGGTGGATGGTGTGCCATGGAATAGCCAATTTTGGAATAGGATGCAACCGTACTTGCTGAGCACCAGATGGACCCTTGGAAGCCTTACATGTGACACAAGAATCAACGAATTTTTTTACAAATTTTGACATGTTTTGAAACCAATAGAGGTCATATAATTTATCAAGAGTCTTTTCAAAGCCAAGATGTTTAATTTCATTGTGAACGAGGCTTATTAAAGACCAAATTAATGATTTAGGTAAAATAGGGAGCCATTTTGTGATTTTGCTGCGTTCAATCTTTCGATACAGAATACCTTGTCTAATATCGTATGTGCGTTCCACGTCAGTGGGTAATTCATTTGATCGTATTTTCGAAATAATGTCTGCTATCTCAGTGTCACGTGATTGCTCAACATGTAACCATCCCCTTTCCAATTCAGATAAATTTACTATTCTTGTATGTCTTTGTTTTAAACCACATACTTCATTATTTTTAATAGCCAGTGGATTTCGAGAGAGAAAGTCTGCATGAGCCATGGTTCTACCCTCTTTATAGACTATGTCAAAATCATAGGACTGGAGAATAGCCCACCACCTATGAACTCTTGGTGTCAAATCTTTTTTTGAATGAGATGCTTTTAATGCATTACAGTCAGTGAAAACTCTAAATTTCCGCCCGAAGAGATAATGTCTAAAATGCTCTACAGATTTTACTACCGCTAGCGTCTCTAATTCATATGAGTGATATCGACTCTCCGTATCAGTTGTTTTGTGGCTAAAATAGGCAACGACATGTGGAAGATTGTCCCTCTTCTGAATTAAAACTGCTCCATACCCATCACTACTCGCGTCAGTATGGAGTTCTATAGATAGATTAGGATCAAAAATTTTTAGAACGGGTTCTGTGACAAGACGGTTAACAATATCTGAATGAATTTTATCGTGTTCTGGGGTCCAACAAATATTACCCTTCCCAGAAGTCAAGGGATATAAGGGTTTCATAATTTTTGAAAAATTGGGGATAAATTGCCGGAAATAAGTAGCTAGACCGATGAATTGACGGACTTGTTTAACAGTTTTTGGTGTGGGGACATTTTTTAAAGCTTCGACTTTACATGGATTTGGCCTGACTTCGCCAGCTGATATAACAAAACCTAAATATTCAATGCGTTTCTTCATAAAAGAACATTTTTTAAAGTTAAATGAAAAACCCGCCCTGGACAAAGTATCTAACAATTTGTCCAGACGGCCCAACCCCTCTTCTATAAATTCTGATGCAGAGAGTACGTCATCCATATAGACTAAGATTTTACCGTCATTTAGAGGCTTGAGTGCTGTATTTATAGCTCTTTGAAACACTTGAGGAGCATTTCTCAGACCGAATGGCATAGTTAACCATTCAAACTGACCTGTTGGTGTAACGAATGCAGTTTTTTCAATGGATTCCTCATTAACTTTAATTTGGTGAAATCCAGAGGCCATATCTATGCTAGAAAAGAAGTGAGCTCCATGCAATTTATCTATTTGATCATTTATCAAAGGAAGAGGGTAACTATCCGGCTTAGTGTTACTATTGAGCTCTCTATAATCCACACACATACGATCAGAGCCATCTTTTTTTTTAACCAATAAAATCGGACTTGCAAAAGGTGAAGAACTTTCCCGAACTATACTCGCGTCTAACAATTCTTGAACAATTTTATTCACTTTATCAGATTCAGCGGGAGACAACCTATAAGGGCGCCTGTGTACGATTTTATTTGTATCAATCAAATTAATTATAAGTTCACCGGTAGATACACGAGAGGTGGGAAGCTTTTGTATAAAATTAGAAGAATATTTTTTAAGGATCTCAATGAGTTGATCCTTATCTTTTCCTACAAGATCTGTATCGATTAATGCCATATCAAAAGTCTTCTTGACTCTAGAACAGGTATTGAAAGTCTTTGTTTTAGAAAAAGTTAAACTATCACTATTAATTTTAACAGAAATTCCTTGGTCCAAAATATCACGTCCTAGTAAAACTTCTTCGCTTAGACAATCATCAGGTAAAACGTGGTAAATAACATCAAACAAGCAGCTTTGTACCATAGTGGGACATTTCACTTGTAATGAACAATTCACGCTATTAGGCCCTACACCCTTTAGAACCACTTTTTCATGAAACTTTTCACCCTTGAGAAAATCACTACTGCTTTGTCTTACAAGACTACATTCAGAACCAGAGTCGAAAATAAAAGGTAGTTGTAAATTATTTATCTGTAACATACCTCGCGTCACCTTGGAGCATAGATTCACCTGCTTGCTGCTGTTGCCACCGCTGCCATTACCGCTGCTCTTGCTATTACTGCTTGATGCAGCATCCTCTTTCTTTGGCCAGCGCTTAGGACATGTACTAGCAGCATGCCCACGCTCGCGACACACGTAGCAGACGACGTTTGATCTGGGTGAATCACTACCGTTGCCTGGAACACTCGAGTTTTTAAGTAGGTAACGTTGCCTATCCCTGCAGTCTTGACCTCGGTGTCCTCGTTTCTTGCAGAAATGGCAATTTCCTTGAAAATCTGTTGAAGGACGGTACCTTTTTGCATCATTGTCAGATGTAGGTAGTTCGTCATTTTTACGCTTCAATGTGAAACTTCGCAAGGTCCGAAAAAGTTGATGTTTGTCGTTGATTACCACTGAATTTAATTCTCGGCGAATTTTGTCATCACATTGAGACAAAACAGAAATCACAAAACCTGTCACCACTTTGTCTGGCATTTTTGCTTCAGGGATTTTCTCTATTAATTGCCATAGTCGCAAACCCGCTTCAGCTGGGCTTTCTGTGCTTTTAATTTGAAATTTAATGACTTGGTCAAAATAATCTTGCATCATCATAGGCTTGCTAAATTTTGAAATCAAAATTTCCCTTATAGAGCTCCAAGTGATATTGTCTGGTTGCATCTTGGTGAGACAGAGGCTAGCGCGGCCCTTCAGCGCATGAGAAAGGGCCAAAATCAAATCGACTCCGTCCACCTCTTTTTTTTTAATAATAATATCGCTGAGCGAACACCAGTTTACTATATCGGACTCTGGAGCATCCGGATCAAAAGGCACCAACCTGACTTGCGTATTTTCCGAAGACGGACGAGAAGCCATGCTGTCAGCAATTTTTTGAAAAATTGCTTCCATTCCAGTCGAAAACATCGTAAAGAAACTGCTTTCCATGTTCGCCGAAGAATGATGTGGTTCTCGTTCATGTGGAGGTGAATTCAACACTTCTGATGTAGTCGTTAGATCAGGATCGGCCATTTTAAAATAGAAAGCCAGGTAGGTAGTTTCACTTTTTTTTTTAATCACTTTTCTATAATCACAATTTCACTTATTAATCACTTTTAAAATAATAATTTGCAACACTATATTAATACTATATCACTCTAGGTGCTAGGACAACGTGTGCCTCGGACCGAAGTCGAGAATAGAATGCCACGATCGCTCCGCGCTGCGTCGCACGAACAAGTCGAGTAGTGGGGGAAGTGGGGATGGCGACATCGCCCGATCGGTCCGGTGCACGTGCTGTTTACAACAGTACGATGACGTAGCGCCGTCATGTGTTTTTTTTTGTTTTTGTTTATTGCAGGTCTCGTATCTGGCGATGAATCTTAGGTGACGCGGACGAGCGCAGCAGCACCCTAGAAGACTGACAATAATGTACCCGCGCGTGAGCTATAATTATTATTGTTTTCATCAGATAATTTTGATCACGATTTCCTTTCACTGACCGTTTATTTTCAAATAGGGTAGATTAAATAATGGATGTATTTTGTGCGATCATATCCAGTTTCCGTTGCGCGTCTATTAGATACTGATGTAAGCGTCTTCTGAATGTGTTGATCGTGTTGATCATTCTTATGGGTGGCGGCAGGTTATTCCACACTTTCGATGCTGCGTAACGAAAACTGCCCCTAAATGCTGCTGTGTTGTGAAACTGTGTGGACAGCTGCTGTAAGCATTGTCGTCTCCCGCATTCTCGTCTACCGGTTATCCAACTCAGTTTGTTGTATAGGTAGTCGGGTTTCTGGTATTTGACCACGCCGAAGAGAAGACAGGCCAAGTGAAGTTTGCGTCTTGATTTCATTTTAAGCGTGTGGTGTTTATTCAAGAATGGAGTAACGTGGCTTCTGGCTGGTATTCCGTAACAAAAACGAGCACAGGCGTTTTGTACCCTTTGTATGAGCCGATCCGTACGAGCTAATAGGCGGGGTCTATATACTGTATCTGCATAATTTAATCTGGACAAGACCAAGGTTTCTACCAGCTGTTCCCGTAGTTTCTCTGATAGATAAGGCCTCATCTTGTATAAAATTTTGAGACGATAAAAGCAGTTTCGTACGGAGTCAGCTACGTGTTTCTCATAACGAAGGTCGTTATCCATTACAAGGCCGAGATTCCGCGCTTCACATACTCTCTCAATCTGTTCTCCCATTAGTTTTAGGTCTAGTGTTGCGAGTAATGTAGCCAGTCGCTGTCTTGTACCAAATATTATATATTTTGTTTTTGTTGGGTTTAGTGACAGGCAGTTCTCTTCAGACCAGATGGCAATTCTACGCAGGTCATCATTAATGTCCTTGACGGCTCTCTCGTATTCGTCTGGTCTAAAGGATATGTACAACTGGACATCATCAGCATATATGTGGAATTTGCAGCTCTGGAGGCATTTAACAATGTCCGCGCAGTACAAAAAACTTTTTCAAAAAAAAATGTAACCGACTTCTCACAAAAAAGTTCTAAATAACCTACAAAAACTGATATGTAACTGTGATTTAATTTGCTGATAAGAATTTGTTAAGAGCCTATTTTCTTAAAAAGCGGGGTTTTGGGATATAGTCCAACCTACTGCAGTGAATTTGTCTAAACTGTTCGCCTGTCTGGCGCCACAGCGCGAGCGGCGCTCCCTATTGGTCGGTTGCCGTGCCATTGGTGGCGTCATTCGTGGCGTGTTTTAAATACTTTTAATTTAAAAAACTTATTTTAGCGCACACGTTTTTGAATACTATTGAACTTTTTAAATATAATATTATTTAACACACTACACGTTTCCCTACACACTCTTCTTATTGTTTATTTTATTTTACTATTTTATTTATTTATTTTTTTTCTTTGCCTACCCTCGTCCGTGTGTCACTGCGTGGTGCCAACTGAAAACCAGCGCTGGGTGTCTTTCGCCCAGCAAATGCTGAGTTGGTAACCCTTTTGGTGTGGACATACTCAGCAAAATTATTATTGTATTTTTAATTTTATTTTTTATCATTTCTGTGTGTGTGTCCTATACCAAATAAATATTTTTCTATTCTATTCTATTCTATAAAAAAACTTTTCTTTCGAAAGTCGGTGACTTTCTTTTTTATTTCATTGACTTTTTGTCACCGACTTTCGAAAGAAAAGTTTTTTTGTAGGTTATTTAGAACTTTTTTGTGAGAAGTCGGTTACATTTTTTTTTGAAAAAGTTTTTTATTTTATCCTTTTCAGTTTCAATATTCAACCTTCTTACATGTACACTAAAATATTGTAATCCGTAGCACCGGTGATAACATCGTCCATTAGGGCTAACATGCACGTCACGAGATAATTATCTCACGCCATTTTTTCGAGGTGAGATGACATATCTCGACTTCTCGACTGTCGGTAACATTGCACTACATTTTGTCATGTCGTTCTGTCAAACGTAGACTTCGAGAAATTTTCTCTACAAACTGCAACATAGGCGCCATATTTTCTCATAAATAATCGAGTTTTGACATTTAGATTAGATTCATTTGTCGTCGATCATTCTGTTCGAAGAGATAGCTGGAGAAAAATAAAAAGTGTTGCGAAAAATGGCAGTGCCGTATTATAATTATGTATTAACTATTTACGAGGAGAGGTGGAATAGGCGGATCGAAAGGAAGCGCATACGAGACGTCTGCGATCCTTTCGATCTTCGCGACAGCGAGTTCCAGTCGCTGTGGCGGATCACAAAGCCTATGGCTTTATATATAGTTGAAAAACTACGAGTGGACCTCGAACCACGCAATGGGGATGGTTTGCCCGCCCATTTAAAGGTAAGTATAAAATATAATTATAAAAGTCAATAGGTACAATTGATATTTAACCGACTTCAAAAAGGAGGAGGTTATCAATTCGACGGTATGTTTTTTTTTTTTTTTTTTTTGTATATTTGTTACGCGATTACTCCGCCAATTGTGGACCGATTTTAAAAATTCTTTTTTTGTTGGAAAGGAGGTACTTCTGAGGTGGTCCCATAGTCACCAAGTTGGGATCTGATGATTGGATCCTGGAGAAATCGAGGGCAACCCTCGAATTTTATAGGCCGACACACCGTTTTTCGCAAATTTTATGAAGTAATTTCAGTACTTGCGTATGGTAATCATAATTTCATGTAGCTGAGCTGATGATGGAAGGTAGAACTCCTTAATAGTAAGGAGTAGGCATCGACTGATTTAGTTTGAGTTCGCATATCTCTGGAACTACAAGTTCGATTTAAGTAATTCTTTTTTTGTTGTACTAGGTATCATTTAACTTAGGGAATATTGCAAGTTTCATCAAAATCGGTTCAGTATTTTTGAGATAGGGAATTTTATTAGCTTATTGTGTACATGAGCGATGTTATTACCGGTGTTATGGATTACAAAATTCTAGTGCACATGTTGTATTTGACAAGAATTCGGGTTGAATATTTAAACTAAAATGAGTAAAATAAAAACTTTTTCAAAAAAAATGTAACCGCCTTCAAAAACAACCATAAAAAAACAGTAAAGAAAAGCTACAAAATAACTTTTCTTTCGGAAGTCGGTGGCAAAAAAAAGACAATGAAATAAAGAAAACAAAGACACCGACTTCCGAAAGAAAAGTTATTTTGTAGCTTTTCTTTACTGTTTTTTTATGGTTGTTTTTGAAGGCGGTTACATTTTTTTTGAAAAAGTTTTTTCATCTCAATTTATTCTAACGACCGCCTTACCTACTAAAAGTATTTTTTTAGCGTTGTCCAAAAGCATTTAACAAACCTTATATAACCATTAGATTTGGTACCTACTTACATCATATCTCTCCTAAATACCTAGCTTAAATTT
The DNA here is from genome assembly GCA_950005045.1 of Agrotis exclamationis. Lineage (NCBI taxonomy): Eukaryota > Metazoa > Arthropoda > Insecta > Lepidoptera > Noctuidae > Agrotis > Agrotis exclamationis. The sequence goes on along the minus strand of OX465415.1, from coordinate 3,502,401 downwards.
ATAACCAAAACAAAAGTCGATTCTAACCTCACTTTTATTTTGCAATTTCGACATTCATTTTATTCAATATCAGGCTTTTTTAACCGACTTCAAAAAGGAGGAGGTTATCAATTCGACGGTATGTTTTTTTTTTTTTTTTTTTTTTGTTTTTTTTTTTTTGTATATTTGTTACGCGATTGCTCCGCCAATTGTGGACCGATTTTTAAAATTCTTTTTTTGTTCGAAAGGAGGTACTTCTGAGGTGGTCCCATAGTCACCAAATTGGGATCTGATGATTGGATCCTGGAGAAATCGAGGGCAACCCTCGAATTTTATAGGCCGACACACCGTTTTTCGCAAATTTTATGAAGTAATTTAAGTACTTGCGTATGGTAATCATAATGTCATGTAGCTGAGCTGATGATGGAAGGTAGAACTCCTTCATAGTAAGGAGTAGGCATCGACTGATTTAGTTTGAGTTCGCATATCTCTGGAACTACAAGTCCGATTTAAGTAATTCTTTTTTTGTTGTACTAGGTATCATTTAACTTAGGGAATATTGCAAGTTTCATCAAAATCGGTTCAGTAGTTTTTGAGAAAGGGAATTTTATTAGTTTATTGTGTACATGAGCGATGTTATTACCGGTGTTATAGATTGCAAAATTCTAGTGCACATGTTGTATTTGACAAGAATTCGGGTTGAATATTTAAACTAAAAAGAGTAAAATAAAAACTTTTTCAAAAAAAAATGTAACCGCCTTCAAAAATAACCATAAATAAAAAACGATAAAAAAATCCTACAAAATAACTTTTCTTTCGGAAGTCGGTGTCAAAAAAAAAGACAATGAAATAAAGAAAACAAAGACACCGACTTCCGAAAGAAAAGTTATTTTGTAGGATTTTTTATCGTTTTTTATTTATGGTTATTTTTGAAGGCGGTTACATTTTTTTTGAAAAAGTTTTTTTTTCAATTGAGGTGGTTTTACCGCTATACTTATTGTATTGTATTCTTAGGAAATACACCATATTCAATGGATAAAATCATTGTTTTAGGTCCTATGTTCCATTCAGCTACTAGCTAATGGTGGCTTGGTACTTCTTACGCTAAAACAATAATAGTATACGAATGTACTAAGATTACGAATATAAATATTAAATGCAAGCAATCGTACGATCACAAATACACAACTATACTGTCAAGAACTAGCAAATTTACTTACGTTTTCTTTTGAAATGCCATTTCAAACAGACAACACACACAAAACAAAAACAAAAATACAACCGGACTTCAGACATGAATGTTAATTGATTGTGACGTTTCGGTAAAGCCACCGGTTCAAAATTGACAATAGTGCTATCCTTGTCATTATTCATATTCGCAAAAGAGAAAAAACATTTTTATTTTTTTATTTAATGGACTTGACAACAAGTCTTTTGGCCTTGTTTCACATTTCATTCGTTCAATTTGTTGTGTGTGGGTAGCTTTAGTCACCATAGACACACATGATTATCAGTGTTTTCATTTAAAAATAAAACTTGACGTTTCGTCATGAAAGGGATATCTCACGACGTGATAATTCTCTCTCGTGGCGCGTATGTTGCGAATTGCGAGAAAATGATAGAGAGTGACAATATTTCTCATCCCATCTCGAATTTTCTCATGACCGCGTATGTTAGCCCAGCTGGGCACATAATATATTGTCAGTGACATCCAGCAGGGCAGTTGCGGTACTGCGCTGCTTTCTAAAACCAGATTGTAAGTCTGGTAATATGTCATTTTCCTCCAAAAAACTTGTTAATTGTCGGCTGCCTTCTCATGTCTGCCTTCTCAAGGACTTTAGACAGACATGGCAGAATGCTAATGGGGCGTAAGTCCTTGATTTCGATAGGATTTGTGTTTTTTGGCAATGGTCTAACTGAGGCAATTTTCCATTGATCGGGAAACGTTGACGTTGCAATTGAACAGTTTATGTCCGTTATTGTGTTTAGCGTGTACGGCAGAGTCATAGTAATCATTTCCAAAGTAATGTTGTCGCAGCCTTCCGCGTTACTTTTCAAGCTAGACAAAATACGTGAGACGTCATTTTGGACCACTGGAGTAATAGCAAAACTTGCGTCGCCATGTCTATGATTCTCATAGTAAGATCTCAGTGAGTCACTGTTTTAATTTTATTATTTATATTATGTTTGAGCAGTGCAGTGGTGGCCAGCCAGAGCAGTGGTGGCCCAGTCAGAGCAGTGGTGGCCCAGTGGTATCGGCCTCGACTTACGAGTTGTAGGTCGTGGGTTCGAACCCCGTCAGGCGCATTACTTTCTGTAATTTATTTCAACACCACTGCTCTCAAAACGGTGAAGGAAAACATCGTGAGGAAACCGGCATGTCCTAGAACCAAAAATTCGAAGACATGTGACATCTACCAATCCGCACTGGGCCCGCGTGGTAGATTATGGCCCACTCCCTCTCACAGAGAGGAGGCCTGTGTCCCAGCAGTGGGAACATTTATAGGCTGATGATGATGATGATGATTATGTTTGAAGTACGCAATTTTTTCGTTGTACAAAGAACTGATTACTAATGATTTTAACTCTTTGTAGTATTGTTTTTTTGAATCTAATTTCGTTTTCCTATAACTAGCAAGTGCTTCATCTCGTAAACGCATCATAACCTTTGTTGTATCCGTAATCCAAGGGTACGACTTTCCCTATTTGACGTCCACGCACCTCTTAAGACTTATTTCATAGTCTTAAGAGGTGCGTGGACGTCAAATAGGGAAATTATGCAGCTGTTAAATGCATGCACCATGTCGGTACTCTATAATAAAGTGCTAATCGAGGGAATAACTCCAGAGTCGTGGAAAAATGCGGTCGTCATACTACTGCACAAGAAGGGGGACCACACTGATCTAGGCAACTATCGACCCATTTCACTACTTAGCCACGTATACAAACTTTTCACTAAAGTTGTCACAAACCGTCTTACCACCAGACTGGACTCAGCACAACCTGTGGAACAGGCAGGGTTTAGGAGTGGATTTTCAACCATAGACCACATCTTCACAGTACGCCAAGTGATCGAGAAGTGCAACGAGTAAATCAACCATTACTATTGGCCTTCATCGATTACGAAAAAGCTTTCCTCTGTTGAACACTGGGCAGTCATCCACTCGTTAAAAAGATGTCAGGTAGACAACAGATATATAGAGGCGATTAAGGAAGTGTACCGAGCGGCTACTTTACAGGTCAAACTCCACGAGCTCACGAATCCAGTACGTGTTGAAAGAGGGGTGAGACAAGGAGATACGATTTCACCTAAGCTCTTTACGGCTTGCTTGGAAGATGTATTTAGGCTTCTCGACTGGTCACATAGAGGCTTAAACATCAATGGTGAACGGCTAACCCATCTGCGCTTTGCTGATGATATTGTCATCTTCGCCAGCAACGTCGAGGATTTGCAGACTATGGTACAGGAACTATATAACGTGTCACTCAGTATTGGTCTAAAAATGAATGCCTCAAAAACTAAAGTAATGTGCTGTGACGACGACATTGATCACATTCTAGTGCATGGTCAGCAAATAGGAAAAGTCAAGGAGTATGTGTACTTGGGACAGACTTTGAGTTTAGTGAACTCTCAAGAGCGCGAAATAAATCGTCGTATCCAGCTAGGGTGGGGTGCTTTCGGTAAGCTGTCGGACGTACTGAAGTCGAAGCGGGTCCCCATTAACCTAAAGCGTCGCATGTTCGAGCAATGTGTCCTCCCAGTCATGACGTACGGGGCTGAAACTTGGACGCTCACCAAGCATATAATCCACCGCATGCAAGTTACTCAGAGAGCTATGGAAAGAGCCATGTTGGGCATCTCTCTCTACGACCGGGTGAGAAACACAGAAATTCGTAGAAGAACGAGACTTTTAGACATAGCATGGGTGATAGCAAAAAGAAAGTGGAAGTGGGCGGGCCATATATGCCGTAGACTGGATGGAAGATGGGGAAGGAAAGTTGGAGTGGAGACCACGAACGGGAAAGAGGAATGTAGGGAGACAACCGACTAGGTGAACAGACGATCTTGTTAAAGTGGCCGGAAGAAACTGGATAGCCATAACACAAAACCGCCAGCAGTGGAAAAATTTGGAAGAGACCTACACTCAGCATTGGGTGACTAAAGGTTGAAGAAGAGAAAAGACCATGTCGGTAACGTTATTGAGTGCAGAAACATTTTCAAGGTTTAAAGTAAGTAAGTCTGAAACAAAATTATCCATACAAACGTTTTTAAGTGGCCTAGATTTTACTACGAACGGTTTAAATTTGTCACGTTTTATGTAAAACTCGCTAATAATAATAAAATGATCGTCAATCGAAGCCAGAGGTTTTACCTCAGTATATTTTGCTCTTAGGTCGGTGCACAAGAGGTCAATGATAGTTTCACTAGATCCTGTGAAGTGTGTAGGTGACGTGACTAGCTGATTAAGATTGAGAAAATTCAGAAACTCATTTATTCTTTTAGTTTTAATTCCATTTTGGTCCAATAAATTATGTGCGTGTGAACTGAGGGACCAAACTGGAATACGCAAAATAAAAATCGTAGGATTTAGTCGTAGACTTAAAACAATTGTAGAACAAATCTGGGAATTTGTAAACAAATATATTAAAAACTACAGCCCTTAAAGTGTGGTCCCTCAATCCTCACAGACCATCAGCCATATCTCGAAAAGTATTGGATAAATTAAGGTTTTGTGACTACAGACATTTAGTAAAGAAATTGTAAAGATATTTACTGAATAACAGATCACAAAGCATCAAAGGTAAAAAATATATAACGACTAAACTGTGGTCCCTCAATCCTCATAAGAAAAATAAATAGTTTAGTGAATATTACCTAGTAAATCTTTCTTTTTCCACATGAAGTTTTAGTAAGAGTCTTAAAACATTTTGTAAAAAAGAAATGAAAAAAAAAATATCGACGCAATTTGCAGAAAGCGAATAATAAAACTGGTCCCTCAATCCTCACCTCTACTGACATAAGTGCATGTATTAGCTGCTAGACGAGAGGATTATCAGAAAGTCTAGTGTACTTAACTTTTAGTAAAAAGTCTCTACTAAATAATAGGTACCTAAAATTGTGTATTTCTTACCTCTTAGCTGAGATAATATATTTTTTTAAATCGTATGACAATGGATAGAGTAGTGTGACCACACAATGAAACAAAATGTAGACAGTACTATTATACTTTATTTAATATAGTATTAGACGAAACGAAAACAAGGATTATTTACAATTTAATGTTAGATATATTACATGTGGCGTATGTGTATTTTTTTGTGGTAAAATCGTCAGACTCGTACTGAATAAAATCCACGGTGCCCTTCAATAGCCCTTTACATTCCGGAGTCACGGTAATTCATAAGTCCCGCGACCCCGGCAGGCTTTGGCCCTCTAAGGGGTGGCCCTTATTATGCTGACCCTCTTCGTGGAACACAACGCGCCGTCGAACCGGGCGTGGTCCATGGCTTATGTGTATTTAATAAAAAAGTGGTTTGCAAAATTAATTAACCACTTAATATAATACTTTTGTCAGTACCTACATACAATAATTTTGAAGTATTGATCATCATAGCAAAAGAAACTATCGTTCTTATAATAGTGATATCGGTAGATAAAGGAAGATTATGCAGTCCTAGGTTTTTTTTATAACATTTCCTTTTTTTAATACATAACTAAGTTTATTAGCAAGCTGATACCAAACTTGAAGTAACATTAAATTAAACTACCTTCATTTTTTATTGTACATTTAATGTGTATCAGCTCAGCGATTTTTACGTACGCATAGTGTTTATATAGATTAATAAAATAGAAAACTGAGAATAAGCTACACTTGACATCAACAATAGAAAACAAACATTAGACAAGGATATGACATGGACATGTGTCACTTGTGATGACCAACTTAGTTATAATTACGAGCTTTCAAAAATAATATCATTTGATTTGAATGGCACTGAAAGAAATTAACTTTAAAAAACCGGCCAAGTGCGAGTTGGACTCGCCCATGAAGGGTTCCGTAGCAGCAAGCATAGATTAGAGATATAATTATATTGAGATTAGTAAGTAATATACACAAACAATAAAAATAACTTTGTTTTTCATAGTATTTGTATGAATGGCAAAGTTATATTTGCGGTTTTTGAAAATGTACTATATCTCAAAAACTGCTAACTGTATCTCATCCAAACCAATTTTCGTTGGTAGTTTTGGTTGAGGTCTACATTATATATTTTTTTTAGTTTTATCATTCTCTTATTTTAGAAGTTACGGGGGGGGGGACACACTTTTTACCACTTTGGAAGTGTCTCTCGCGCAAACTGTTCAGTTGAGAAAAAAATGATGTTAGTAACCTCAATATCATTTTTAAAGACCTATTCATAGATACCCCACACGTATGGGTTTGGTGAAAAATTTTTTTTTGAGTTTCAATTCTAAGTATGGGGGGCACCCCCAAAATTTGTTTTGTTTTGATTTTTGTGTGAAAATCCTAATGCGGTTCACATAATACATCTTTCTACCAAGTTTCAACAGGATAGCTCTTATACTTTCGACAAAAAGTGGCTGTGACATACACGGACAGACAGACAGACAGACAGACAGACAGACAGACATGACGAATCTATAAGGGTTCCGTCTTTGCCATTTGGCTACGGAACCCTAAAAACTACCATAACGGTAAACAACAAAATCATGGGCATCTGAATTCATTCCAGCATTAATTTCAGGGGGTGTTGGTCATTACCGATGTCACTGTTTTATGAATGAGCGTTTCTTTTGTTATAATGATGAACATCTCAAAATGATTGAAAGTCCTGATCAAAAAATATTCATTCATATCAAAAAATATTTATTCATAATATTTATTCATTACATTCATTAAGCTCCATCCAAAACTAAATTACTTAAATATAAAGTGATTTGTTAATTTTGTAATCTACTTTTTATTAAATACACATACGCCAATATCTAACTTTAAATTAACCGTACAACCTTGTTTTCGTTTCGTCTAATACTATATTAAATAAAGTATAATAGTACTGTCTACATTTTGTTTCATTGTGTGGTCACACTACTCTATCCATTGTTATATGATTTAAAAAAATATATTATCTCAGCTAAGGGGTAAGAAATACACAATTTTAGGTACCTGTTATTTAGTAGAGACTTTTTACTAAAAGTTAAGTACACTAGACTTTCTGATAATCCTCTCGTCTAGCAGCTAATACATGCACTTATGTCAGTAGAGGTGAGGATTGAGGGACCAGTTTTATTATTCGCTATCTTCAAATTGCGTCGATATTTTTTTTCATTTCTTTTTTACAAAATGTTTTAAGACTCTTACTAAAACTTCATGTGGAAAAAGAAAGATTTACTAGGTAATATTCACTAAACTATTTATTTTTCTTATGAGGATTGAGGGACCACAGTTTAGTCGTTATATATTTTTTACCTTTGATGCTTTGTGATCTGTTATTCAGTAAATATCTTTACAATTTCTTTACTAAATGTCTGTAGTCACAAAACTTTAATTTATCCAATACTTTTCGAGATATGGCTGATGGTCTGTGAGGACTGAGGGACCACACTTTAAAGGCTGTAGTTTTTAATATATTTGTTTACAAATTCTCAGATTTGTTCTACAATTGTTTTAAGTCTACGACTAAATCCTACGATTTTTATTTTGCGTATTCCAGTTTGGTCCCTCAGTTCACACGCACATAATAAATTAACATTAAAATCGCCAAGCAATATTATATGATCACATTTTGCCAGTGAGCTAATAGAATTGGTCACAGCATCTAGGAAAAGGACGAGGTCAAGCCATGGCGGGCGATACGCTGTACCTATGGCAATTTTTTTACCATTCAATGAAAGCGTAAGCCATATTTGTTCAATTGATTCAAACCTGGGGTCAATGGCGCCAGACCAAGTACGCGCGCTCAGTCCCTTCCGCAAGTAAAAACCAACACCCCCACCACGGCCCGAGCGCACACTCGCCGGCCGCGGCGTGTGGCGCAGACGATAGCCCGGTACCACCGGAGCGCGCCCCTCCTCCCCTGGCCGTAACCACGTCTCGTTAACAGCTAACACGTCAAAACAATACCTGTCGATTGCACCGATCAAATTGTCATGACCTGTACCTAATGAACCGGCATTATGCCTCGGTTATGTTAAAGAATAAAGTAATCTCCTCCTTCAAGGTCTATAATAAGGCACACAGCACTGAGAGACTCAACACAACTCATATTCAACTGGATGGACCATCTGCAGTTATATACGTGTCCGACTACCTCTCACCTAAAATGAAGCGACTACATTTTCTTGCAAGAGATTTTGCCTCTACATATGCATTTAAATATTGCTGGTCAACGCCTGGGACAATATATCTTAAAAAAACCGAAGGTGACCAATCTATTAAACTTAAAACCGGCCAAGAGCGAGTCGGACTCGCCCATAAAGGGTTCCGTAGCAGCAAGTAATAACATACTATAAAAGTTCTTGTAGTTGGTTCCAACTTTGAAAGGTTTACGATTTATGACGTATTAAAAAAAAAAACTTGAGAGGTGTCAAGGCACGTCGAAAATCGCTATGAACCTGTTAAAAAGGTTCAAGCGATTTTCGACCCTCCACCCCACACTACCCCACTCCACTCCGCTCCACTCCGCTCCACTCCGCTCCACTCCGCTCCACTCCGCTCCACTCCGCTCCACTCCGCTCCACTCCGCTCCACTCCGCTCCACTCCGCTCCACTCCGCTCCACTCCGCTCCACTCCGCTCCACTCCGCTCCACTCCGCTCCACTCCGCTCCACTCCGCTCCACTCCGCTCCACTCCGCTCCACTCCGCTCCACTCCGCTCCACTCCGCTCCACTCCGCTCTACTCCACTCCACTCCGCTCCGCTCCACTCCACTCCACTCCACTCCACTCCACTCCACTCCACTCCACTGCACTGCACTGCACTGCACTCCACTCCACTCCACTCCACTGCACTCCACTCCACTCCACTACCTATTATAGCTGTAAAAATGAAGTTGACAAACTTACATTTGCAGTTGTTCTCCGATACATTTTGTTTAGGAAAATGTTATCCCAGTACGTTTTATAAGTTGGTCAACTATTACTCGTAAACTTGTAAAGCCCACTTAGTCATGATAATTTTCTTTTAAACTTCGTTATATATACTACTATTGTAAATTTTTTCACACCCCCAAACATAACCGTTTAGCTGGTAGAGGGGGGGGACACTCGAGTAGGGCAAAAATTAGCACTTTAAAGCTTAATATTTCACAAACGAATCTTTTTATCAAAAAATTGTTGATGGAAACTACCAATATTTTTTAAAGGCCTATTTAATGATACCCCACACTAAGGGGTACGCGAGAAAAAAAAAAAACATCCCCGCTTTACGTGTACAGGAGGTACCCTTAAAAAAAAAATATTTTACGAGATTTTATTTTACCACTTTTTTGACGCAACAAATCCGTATATTTACACCAAATTACAGCTTTCTAGTGCTGGGCGTCTCTGAGCTAAGCTGCGGACAGACGGACGGACGGACATGGCGAAACTATAAGGGTTCCTTGTTGACTACGGAACCCTAAAAATGAACAAGACTTACTTAGTTTAAAAAGCCAAATGTGACTATGTATATTTTGTTATCTGAAATAATTTCAGATAACAAAAAATAGTTTAAAAATAATCAATTTTATAATTATTCTTGTTAAAAGTATAATTAAAAATATGTTTTGCATGTTATTTAGTGTAAGTACTGCCGCACACACATATACAACACCTACTCACCCCAACATTGTCACAAACACTTCAACCACAACCATAAAACCTCTACTAGATTGTCAGTCTGCTCGACTATGGATTAATCTTACAATTGCCTTCTCGTTTTCCTTTAATTATTATTTCAATCTATCTTTATTATACTCTTTATTAATCTCAGTTATGTTATTATTCCATTTTTACGTATTCTCTAATTGCTCAAATAATAAAATTCTCAGATATTAACAATCTAATTAATCAACTAGACAGATACAATGTTAGTGAATCATTCAGCTGTGATCCCGAGCACTGTGAACATGTTATTACCAATCCACAGTCTTATCTCAAAATTCTGCACCAGAACATACGTAGCATCAATAAAAATTATAACAACTTCTGTATTTTGTTACAACAATTAAAGATGGAATGTGACGTTATAATACTGACGGAATGCTGGCTGTCCCATGTATCAAACTTGCCTGCCCTGAATGGCTACTACTCATACAGCAGTTCCACACATTACAATCAAAATGATGGAGTAGTGTTATTCATTAATAAATCTTTGACACATAAGGTAGAAGAGCCCACATTCCACGATGCAAATTGTCTACTTATTAAGAACGGTACTAACACAGTCATTATTTCAATTTATAGACCCCCCAGCTTCAATAATATTGATGGCTTTCTGAATTCATTGAGTAACATCCTAAACGACCTATCCACCTTTAGAAATATCTTTATAATTGGAGATATTAATCTCAATATTCTCGACTCGAACTCTCACACATCACGTTACTTAGAATTGCTATCATTTCATGGCCTTATTCCAGCGTACAACATTGCAACAAGGGGAAAAAGTTGTATTGATCACGTAATTTTAAAAACAAATCAGTCATCATTGTCACTTGTGCTTAACACAACTATAACAGATCACGCATCGACATTATTTTGCCTTAAAAATAAAAGAGTTAACTTCACTAACAATTTAACTGTGAATAAAATCAATTTTGAAAATATTGTTTTGGAGTGCAAAAATAATAACTTTGATGAACTTTTGTGCAACCGAGATCCAAACTCAGCAACCAATACTTTTGTGAATTATCTTCAAAACTTAGTAATTGGTAACACGTTAAAAATAAAAATTCCGCATAATAAAGTAACACTTAAGCCCTGGATTACGGTAGGCTTATTGAGATGTATAAGAAATAGGGGTCGAATGCATCAAAAACTTAAACGTGATTCAAATAATACCATACTTGTCTCAACTTATAAGAGATACAGAAATTTTTGTAACGGCATTATTAAAAAGTGTAAAATAAAATACGAACGAACTGAATTAGAAAAGGCAAAAAATAATAGTAAGATGCTCTGGCATAGTATTAAAAATATTACTAATTCACACAAAACTAAACATAAAAGTTGTGAATTATTATCTATAGAGGGAACACCGGCTGGCGCTGTTAATGTAGTTAATGAGTTTTTTGCTAGTGTTGGTGCGAACCTGGCTGGTAAAATAAATCCTATTTCGCTGACATCAGAAAGAACCCATGCTGGTACCTCTGCGCCGACCTTTGTTTTGCTTGAGACAGATTGTGATGAGGTGAGGAGTGTCATTGCCAACTTAAAGTTAAACAGTAGTACTGGAATTGATGGTATCTCTAGCCAAGTGCTTAAATTGATCCAAGAATACATTGTACCCCCTCTGACTAATATCTTTAACAGCTGCTTTGACCTTGGCGTATTTCCCGATGCTTTCAAGCAATCGATTGTGGTACCCATTCATAAGAGTGGCGAGAGAGACTGTGTCAATAATTACCGTCCGATATCTTTACTACCCTCGCTATCAAAGGTATTAGAGACGATTACAAACAAGAGGCTCGTTAAATTTTTAGAATCTAAAAATTTACTTTCTGATGCACAATACGGCTTTAGACAGGGTAGATCAACCGATGATGCGGTACACACATTTACCGATTTTGTCACGAGAAAGCTTGACGACAAAAACAAATGCCTTACAATATTTTTAGACCTTGCTAAGGCCTTTGACACGGTCTCTCTCTCCAAACTTCTGGTGAAGCTTGAAGGCCTCGGTATCAGAGACAAACAACTTTTATTATTTAAAAGCTACTTGTCAGGTCGTACGCAGCGGGTCAGGTTAGGCGACACATTGAGCGCGGAATGTCCTGTTGACTTCGGAGTGCCCCAGGGCAGTATATTAGGCCCTACCCTATTTTTATGCTACATTAACGAACTGTGTAAACTTGAGCTTATAAATTGTAAAATAATTGCTTACGCTGATGACACAACTCTCACCTTTTTTGGAGAGTCTTGGACAAAAGTATTTAAATATGCTCAAGAAGGCCTCAATAGAGTATGTCATTGGTTATCTAACAACTCACTTACATTAAATGCAGCTAAAACTAATTATAAACTTTTTCCTTACGAAAATCCGTTTCTTCACCACACCAAATCATAGCACATTCTTGTAATTTATCTTTCAACTCAAAATGTAGTTGTCCAAATATTCAGAAAGTCCAATCTGCAAAATATTTGGGGGTAACCATTGACCAAAATCTGAGTTTTTCTGAGCACATAAGCAATGTTGCCCTGAGAGTTCGTAAATTGACATATATTTTTAAACAGCTCAGACATGTGGCAGACTCCAAAGTCATGAAAATGGTCTATTTGGCCCTCTGTCAATCTGTCCTTGCCTACTGTATTTCTTCTTGGGGTGGAGCAGCTAAGAGCTGCCTTATAGAATTAGAGAGAGCTCAAAGATTAATACTCAAGGTGAGTCTATTTAAACCAAGACTATTCTCTACGTCGGAACTATATCAACTAGCTGAGGTACTAACGGTAAGGCAACTTTACATTCTTGCTGTCGTACTTAGGCAACATAGGCTTTTAAAATTCAACCCAAAAAACCCTAGAACATTAGTTCGGCGTCGTAATTTTCAAATTTGCCCTACAGAACCAGCCAAAACAGCTTTTAGCGACAAATTTTTCGTTTCACAAGGTCCGCATCTTTATAACCTTATTAATAAAAAACTTTCTGTTTATGCTAATTCAAAACAAGATTGCAAGAAAAAGGTCATCCAATGGCTTCTGACACTTAAGTACGAGGAGACAGAGAAACTTCTCTGTAGACACCGTATCATCTAACACATACACAAGCGCAAGCGCACACACACACACACACGCACAAACACTCATAAACACATACACAAACATTTATAAACACACTCACACACACACCTATAGACATGCATGATTACTTCGTAATATGCATGCACATTCTCACTCCCTCAGCAACAAACTACTCATTTAGCTCATGCACGTATAACTGTCCGGGTTAAGGAGGCCAGGAGACCCATAACACAAGTTTTTACTTAGTTTGGGCTCCTGTCTCCCTTCCATATATAAGCATTGTAAATTTTAATTAGTGTATGTATCTTGTGGGAGAAAATAAAATGAAATTTATTATTATTATTATTAAGGAAACCTACTTTAAGTAATTTATCACGTTTTGTCATCATTATAATAGTAGTAAAAAACATTTTTGTCATTTAGCGATAGTAACATTATAAGTGCACATTGGATCTTAGTGGTTTCATATAGAATTAGGTTTGTTTCAATTGTAGATATGTAAATAATACTGTAGTGAATAAAAAATATAAAAGTCAATGATATATCATTGATAAAAGTATACAGTAGGTTTGTAATAAATAGTTTTGTAAATGACGGTGTGAATGATATTTTTATATAAGTAATAGTTTTGTAAATAAATGTATTGTTATAACGAGGTGTAGATGAGTATGTGTGTGTGTATAAAACTGGTTTACATACTGTTCGCCAAGATAGTGCACCGCGAGACACACGTTAACAAGGCAACAAAGACTGAAATAGTAAAAATCACATAATAAAACTTTTAAAACACATAATATATAAAAAAGAACGATAGGACTCAGTCGCTTGTTTACATTGGGGTACCAACAGACGTAAGACCAAAAATTCGAAGGATATCGTCTTTACATCTCATCCGTTCTACTTTTTGGCGTTCTTCTCGCCAAGCGAGTATCTTCCCCTCCTTTGTCCAGACGTACCTCCAGCCGTGTTTACTACCAGCCTGACGAGCGTGGTAGAACAGCTGGCAGGTAGACACCCAAGACCCTGAAAAACATCAATATATTGTGTAAGAATTTGTTTACAAAAGTTTTGTTTAGATACTGAAAAGACGCGATTTATTATACCTAACTTTTCACAAGTTGGTAGACCAAGAACATTTGGACAATCTAATTTAGCTCCTATAAACATTATTGAATCGACGACTTTACGATTATTTATGCACAAATTGCAATTTATATTGACTTTGCCTAAAATCGGAATGGATTTTCCACCAAATCCTGTGACATTGACATGACATTTGACAAGTGACAGTTTATTTTGACGTTTGACATAATTAAATGTTTGTTTCGACATTATTTTGGATTGTTTTTTGAGGGATTCTCGCCACGGGTGTACTGGCTAGCACGTGTGTGTGATTTTCTGGTGTTTTTAATTGTTCGTTGATACTTTTTTGTGACTTGTTATTGTGTTAGTGTGTTGTCCCTGTGTTCGTAATAAGGTTTGTACTGTGATCGTCCTATTTTAACCAAGTTTCGTCCAAAATGGACATCAATAAACCGCCTGATCCTGACCCCCCCGACATCCCAAGTCCATCATCACTCCCTCATTCCCAAAATCCTCTATCCCAGTTCGCAGATGTTGTCTGTTCTGTGTCAGAGATGGACACATCCCAGTCTCAGCTCAGCCAATCTTCCAGAAAACGAACCAGTGATGAATTAATTAACAAATGCGAAGCCAAATCGGTCGAATAAAATACTCCGCAATAGATAAGGCCCCTTTCCTCGTCCACGTCTCTCGTATGGAATCCTCTGAATCCATGTCTGGCTCAACTCTACATCCCGTAAATTTTGGCAAATTCCTTATCAACAAAAATGTTCGTAACATCGTCCTTGGCGGTGTTAAAAGAGTGGGAAGAAACCGTGTGTCAGTGGAATTTTCCTCCCCCCAGGACGCTAACGCCTTCCTGGTCAACCCTATCCTCCCTAAACACAATTTTACTGCCTATATCCCTACATTTAACATCACGAGGATGGGAGTCGTAACAGGCGTCCCTTCTGACGTTACCGTAGAGGAAGTAATAGAGTATTTGACAGTACCCTCAGGCTGCGGACGAATCCTTAAGGTTCGCCGCATCAACAGGAAAGTGCAACGAGACGGGAACGTGGAATGGAAACCCACTGAAACCTGCGTGATCACTTTTGATGGACAAACGTTACCGAGGAGAGTATTCTGCTGTTACACATCACTTCCTGTTGAACAGTATATATTCCCAACGATCCAATGTCGCAAGTGTTGTCGGTTTGGACATGTTGCAAATGCATGCAGATCAAAACCACGCTGCCGTAAATGTGGCCATGATCACCCCGGTGATGGTTGTAACATTTCGGAGAGCGAGGCCTTCTGTATTCTGTGCTCGGGTAATCACTTTGCTGATAGCGGGTCATGCCCTGAGCATGGTAGACAGAAAGCCATAAAGACTGTTATGGCTGAGAAATCCATCTCATATGCTGAGGCTAGTAAATCCATTCCAACGGCTTCCCCCAGTTATGCTAATATCACCAAATCCTCAAATTCCCAGTCCTACCGCAAGACAGTAACCCTAAAGCCTAAGACCCATGCCCCTTTATCACCTTCTTATGACAAATTTGCCCACCAACAGTTAACCAGTTCCCCCCAACCTTCACAGCCTAATGGCTGCGCTCTCAATAATGAAAATGTCCCTCTCAATGATAGTATTGTTACTATTATTGATTTACTCATAAAACTACTACCTAGTCTTATTTCCTCTTCCTTTTCTCCTAATACATCACCGTCCAACGTTGCCAACCAACTAGTAAATCTCCTTTTACAACTTAAAAATGGCGTCCCGCCAAGTATTCCTTCAGTGGAATGTGAGGAGCGTGTGGCATAAGAAGCACGACCTCATATTCCTCTTAAATAAGTACAAGCCATTGGCTTGTTCCATAGCTGAGACCTGGCTCACGCCAAGTCTCAGCTTTCGTATGCCACATTTTAACATCCTTAGATGTGACAGACAAGATGGCTATGGAGGATCTGCCCTCCTAGTCAATAACCGAGTTCCTCTCCTTCCTATCACTCTTCCTCCACTTACTGGTGATATGAGCATTGCTGCGGGATTGGTTGAGGGCATCACAGTGTTCTCCATTTATATTGCGCATCCCAACCACAACTTTCTGGGTGTTTTAAAAGATATCTTTTCTAGTGTGCAGGGCCCAATACTGGTCATGGGTGACTTTAACTGCCACCATTATAGATGGGGTTCTGAGCGCTGTGATGCCTTTGATATAGCACTAGCCGATGTTTTGGATGACTGCAACCTTTGCATTTTAAACAATGGAAGCCCAACACGACGCTCCCTCCCAGGTCAGCAGAAAAGTTGTGTAGATCTCACCTTCTGTTCAGTTGAGTTGGCATCATCAGCTGTTTGGGAATGCACAACCTTGTCACATGGCAGTGATCACTACCCTATAGTTATATCCTTCATTAATAAGTCTTACTTTGAGAAAACTTCCCCTCCACTTTTGAAGTATAACCTGTCCAAACCAGATTG